>OX387329.1:18171225-18771225 GCA_947562085.1 Eudonia lacustrata
AATATGAGGCTTTGATTGAGATAATTAGCAGACCACGTGGCGGACAAAGAGGGTTATAACCTCTTGTTACCACGGAGACCTTCATCCAAGAGAATAGCAAAGAACTGTGCTTTTATTATTAAGGTTGTAAAAATAAAGAAATTAAATAAATAAAATGTATCTTTTCAGGGAAATAAAAGTCCGTCCACTTATTAAGAGGACGAATAATACGTCTCTGGGTGCATACTTTCGAGTCACACAGGGGTTTCCTCCTGTTATTGCCTTGGTGACGAATACTTCAAAGACGTAGCATAAATTGCTTACATTTAAGACTCAGGCGGGCGATCTCTAGTCTCTCCGATCGATTAAATTTTCTAAGTCCTTTCGACAGTGCAGGCAGCCACATCGCATGTATGCTTTTCTCATAATGCGAGTCAAAGGGCATACCACGTACAGCCTTTACTGAGGAACAACTATATTTGTACGTTAAAAAAAAAATGAACCTATCGACAAAGTCTGCCGTCATAAAAAAATCTTAATGGAAATATTAATAATGTAAAACATAATAGAAAGCTATGCCTCAAAGTAATTACTTTTATTAAAATTTATTTTATTGCCGAACAATTTAATAAGTTTACTTTATGAACGAATCTAACTACAAATCTGTACAGAAGGTACATATAATAAAAACCACGCTTTAGTTTTCTATATATATATATACAAGGTGGCCGGAAGATTGACGTCCAAAAGAAAAAATTAGGTCTCTCGTGTCGTGGGGTATCCGAATCCGAAAGCTACTTGTAGCCTAAACTGAATAAATGATTTTTGAATTTTTTGAATCACCCCCATGTATGTTCCGCGATTTTTCACGGTTTTCGAGTTATGAATTTTTTTCTAAATTTTTGAGGAATATAGAGCGATCAACTTAAAAAATTTCTAGAAAAAAAAGTAGAAGACTTTTTTGTATTTTTTTTTTGCAACGAAATCTTCATAAGTTGTACTTTTATGCATAAAACAATTAGCTTCGTAACTTTGATGAAAATTTGGAAATGCAGGTCTCAAGAATAAAAAATACGATTATTGAATTATGACTAGAACATTAAGATTAAAATTAAAAATGTAAACAGGTGACTGCATGGTTTTTTAGTGATCCTAAAACATGCGACATACTCTCAGCTTTCATAGTCATTAAAAAAAAGTAGTACTTAATGAGCTAGTTTTCCTAGAATCGGCCTTCAAAGACAGCCACGTGGTATTTTTTTTAAATAATCCATGTGATTAAAACAAAAAGTCTTGCTATTTTATGGTTCCTAATGTTAAATTGGTTTGTTAACTAACCAAAAAATGCCTAAAAAATTGACATTTTGTTTAATTTTAGTTTTAAATTTTATCAATTCTGCGCGTTGCATTCTTGCGAATCATGGGTTGTAAAAGTGAACGCGATTATTTTACCTGCAATAACAATAGGTCGACCGCGAGGATAGAGACGGAATAATTGCCATCTCTCTCACTCTTTGCCTTCTGATTTGGACTTTGTTTACTTGGAAGTGAAAGAGATGAGTTACACATTAAGTGAATATGCAGAAATGCATTATTTTTATGGAGTTGCACAAGGCAACGGCCGTGAAGCAGCGCCATTGTATCGCGAACAACTTCAACGACGTGGTGGGCCGCAACCTGCACATTATCCCGACCATCGTGTTTTTATTAACACGCACAACACGTTGATGGCAGGCCACATTCCTGGTCAACGCGGTGGTCGTGAAGGAATCGCTCGAGTCGATCCAGATCGCAGAGAAAGAGTGCTCGAAGAAGTTCAGCGAAATCCGTCCACGAGTACGAGAAGAATGGCTCGTGCTCTGGGCATCCCAAGAACGTCTATCCAAGCCATACTTCACGATGAAGGATATCACCCTTTCCATATCCGACGAGTTCAAGCTTTGCTACCTGCAGACTACCCATTGCGCGTTGAATTTTGCCAAACCATGTTACGAAAACAGCAAGAATATCCTGGATATTTCGATAAAGTTTTGTGGACCGATGAGTCACGATTTGAGCGATTTGGAATATTCAATATTCATAATTACCACTCGTGGGCAATCGAGAATCCACACGAAACGAGAGATTCATCTTTTCAACACCGGTTTAGTGTTAACATGTGGTCGGGTATCCTCAACGGCGAACTTATTGGCCCGTTTGAATTGCCATCCAGACTTAATGGAGAAATTTACAAAAACTTTTTAGAAAATGAACTACCTTTGCTGCTGCTAGATGTGAATCTTCAGCTTCGACGCACCATGGTTTTTCAAAATGATGGCGCCCCGTGTCACTACGCAACGCAAGTCCGAAACCACTTAAATGAAACTTACCCCAACAGATGGATCGGACGCAGCGGACCAATCAGATGGCCTCCACGCTCACCTGACCTTAACCCAATTGACTTCTTTGTGTGGGGCTATTACAAGGAAATCGCTTACGCCCGAGAATGTTCGAGTGAACAAGAACTTAGAGAAAAGATTACAGAAGCCGAACGTGTTGTGAGAGAGAATAGGGAAGCTTTTAGACGATTAAAAGGCAATTTTTTACGAAGGTGTAGAATGTGCATTGCTGCTGGAGGTGGCCACTTTGAAAACCTTTTGTGAATTTAAAAAATAAATTTTCTTTCTGATTACCATCTCTGATTTATTGACAAAACCACCTCTTACTTAAAACGTTTGTTAACTAATCTCTTAAGAATTTTTAGTTATCAGCAAATTGACAACCTTAAAATTAAAAACTCAAAATGTTATCTAATCTTAGCTTTTTTGCGGCAATTTTTGGTTATCAACAAACCAATTTAACATTAGGAACCATAAAATAGCAAGACTTTTTGTTTTAATCACATGGATTTTTTTTTAAATGCCACGTGGCTGTCTTTGAAGGCCGATTCTAGGAAAAGTAGCTCATTAAGTACTACTTTTTTTTAATGATTATGAAAGCTGAGAGTATGTCGCATGTTTTAGGATCACTAAAAAACCATGCAGTCATCTGTTTAGATTTTTAATTTTAATCTTAATGTTGTAGTCATAATTCAATAATCGTATTTTTTATTCTTGAGACCTGCATTTCCAAATTTTCATCAAAGTTACGAAGCTAATTGTTTTATGCATAAAAGTACAAATTATGAAGATTTCGTTGCAAAAAAAAAAATACAAAAAAGTCTTCTACTTTTTTTTCTAGAAATTTTTTAAGTTGATCGCTCGAAAATTCTCAAAAATTTAGAAAAAAATTCATAACTCGAAAACCGTGAAAAATCGCGGAACATACATGGGGGTGATTCGGATACCCCACGACACGAGAGACCTAATTTTTTCTTTTGGACGTCAATCTTCCGGCCACCTTGTATATACACATATATATACTATATAGTTGAATAGATAAAGCCGGTTCTTACCCCTCTATTGTTTTACGGTACTATAAATACACCCGTCTCTATTGATCAGAGATAATTGGCAACCACTGACACATGATATGACATGACCTGTCACCATTTATTATTTATTACTGATATCTCAAATAAACAACATTACAGTAGGTACCTCCTCTCCTAGGGTAGATTCACACAGGGAATTCGTTTAAACGCCCACGTTCGACCCTAACACTACAGTACGTATAAAAAGTAAAGACAAAAGTGTAAAATGTAACATCAAAAAAAATTATATTGGAAAACGGCATCCAGATCAAAAATATTTGGTGACTAAAATTTTGATTAAATCGCCGGTAATACGAACCAGTCCCTGAAAACATTTTACGTCTTTCCTACAGGTGGGAGTGGGAAAATCGACTAAAGCTTTCACCTTATCCGGGTCTGAGCGCAGACTATGACCTAAATACTTTAGCTGTTTTCTAAAAAAGTTACACTTTTCCATATTAATAATGAGATTAGCTTCACTCAACTTTTTTTTAGCTTTGCAAAGGTAGCTCTAGATTAGTCTAGATGGGCCTGAAATGACCCTGAAATACAGACGAGGTCATCACTATACACCAGAACTTGGCTACCAAAACCTGGTCCGATCAATTTATCCATCAAGCGCTGCTGTGTAGCACCAGTGAACGTTAAGCCGAAGCTTTGAAATGGAACAAACCGCGGGATGGAACTGTAAAAGCCGTCTTTTCTTTGGATTCCGGATTTAATAATGTCTGGAAGTAAGCCGATTTTAAATCGATTGAAGAGAGATACTTCGCTTTCCCAAGCTGGTCCAACATCTGACTTATGTATGGAACAGGATAGGCATCATGTTTTGAAATAGCGTTTGACTTCCTACTGTCCAAACAGAACCGCCAAGATCCGTCTGATTTGAGAACCAGAGTGACAGGATTGTTCCGCAGACTACTGCTAGGCTCTACGACATCATCAGCCAGCATTTGATCTAGTTGCCTGTTCATTTCAGCCAACTTCTCGGGAGACATAGAGTAGTAACGCTGTTTAATGGGCGGGTGGTCACCTGTGTCGATTTTGTGACTTATTAAATTAGTTCTTCCTAGGCCCTTCTTCTCAGACGAAATATCCTCAAATTCCCTAATTACTTCCTCAGCCAGACTACGTTCGTGCTCAGACAGTGAATCAAATCATATAACATTTACACTCAATATTATGCTGGCCTTGCGACTAACGCTAATCTTCCGTCGGAATCGGTTTGGTGGTGCTGGGCGCCACGTACAGGCTAAGACTTCGGCTCGGGTTGACCGGGTCGTAGGGGTGGGGAGCAGCGGCCAGGTACATACATGTAGTTGCTGCAGAGCGCGTGTGAACCGGGTTTTCGTACCCTTGTTCTATGAGTTCGGTGTGTCGTGCCTATGCGAGTGTCATGTTTAGTGTATCATGTGAATGTAGTTATAGGCGGTGCAGTAACATACAATGTTTCGGTTGGCGCAGGCTGTCGGTGCTGCAGACGCAGCTGGCGGAGGAGCGCGGGCTGGCAGCGGCGATGGCCACTAGCCAGGCCGAGTGGCAGGCGCGCGCCAAGCTCAGGGAGGAAGGCTTCACCGCTCAGGTACGAGGGAAAGCGGCAGGTAGAGGGGGGACGGGCTCACTGCTGAGGTAGGGACGGGATGTTATTATCAGCGACAGGAGGATAAGTTTACCGGGTCTACCAAGCATCGTGAGAACGGGTTCACAGCAGATGTATTGGCAGAGGGGGCAGCGGCCAGGCCAAAGGTAGACTCATAGGCACACAGGATTTCTCGGTTGGTGTACGCTCAACCTTTTAATGAGCAATATAGGTTGTATTTCTTTTACAAAACGTTTGATTCCATTTCACAAATCATCCATACCTTTTAGTTACTTACAGCTCGTTAAAACTTCTCAAAGTGTCCAACCTGTTTTACATTATAAATATAAATATATAAATATTTAGACAACATCACATACATTGTTCTGATTCCAAGGTAAGTAGCTAAAGCACTCGTTTCATGGAAATCAGAAACAACGACAGTACCACAACCGCCCAGACCCAACACAATATGGAAAAGTTCGTTTTTCGACATGGACCCGACCGAGAATTGAACCCGGGACCTCAGAGTTAGCGCCGCCCAAATTCCAGCGTGCAAGCCACTCGGCTACGGAGGTCGTCAAATTATACGAATTGAGTTTGCTTTTCAATCTTATTTCAAGTACTCAGGGTTCAATATTGAATGGCAACATATCAGCCGTTGTCTTCTCTCACCGTGCATCGTTCGGTGTGCGCCAGGTGTCGGAGCTGAAGGAGCAGCTGCGCGACGTGATGTTCTTCGTGGAGGCGCGGTCGCAGCTGGCCGCCGCCGCGCCCGCCGCCGAGCTGGCCGCCGCCGCCGTCAGCGTGGCGCCGCCGCCCGCGCCGCGCCGCCCGCGCCGCCCGCACCGCGCGCGCAAGCACGACAGCTGAACGGGACCTACAACTTGAACACGGCGACAATGGCAAGGCAACTGTCTGTCTCTATCTCTCTCTTAGGCACCGCTGCGTTCGAGAACAGCTCGATATATCTTTGTAGTTGTAACGACGCTGCCGACCTCGCCGCCCCCGCGTACGCGAGCACGAGCGCAGCTGAACATACGTTGCGATGGGTAGATTGTGAACTTGAAGACGGTAACGATGGCGCGGCTTTCAACTCTCTCTCTCTCTCTATCTAAGGCACCGCTGCGTTTAAGAACGACACGATGTATTCCCCGCCCCCCGCCGCCCCCACGGACGGGAGCACGTTTGCAGTGGGTAGATCGTGAACTTGATGACTGAGGCCCGTTCGCTTAAGTACTGCTGCGTTCGAGAACAGCTCAATATATCTCTGTATTTGTAACGACGCCGCCTACCGCCACCTCCGCCGCCGTCAGCGTGGCGGCAAACTTGATGACAACTATTGCCCGTTCTCTTACGCACTGCTACGTTCAAGAACAGCTCGATATATCTTCGCATTCGACGCCCCCGCCCCTAACCTGGCCACCCCACTCCCCTATCTCGAACAAGACATGCTGCAGTGGGTGTTCGGGATGAACCGAAACTAAATGATTGATAAATGATAAACTTGAAAACTTGATAATAAAATATAATTTGTAAATATTTAAAACTTAAAACAATAACACAAATGTTGAAAAAAAACAAAATTTGCGTTAAAAAATTATATAAATACTTAAAACAATACTACGAAATTAAATGATTTGCTTGATAAGATGAGTAAGCGCGGCTGACTTGATAGCTAATTGCATACTAAAGTGAAAACGGTGAAAATATTCAATAATTACTAAATGAGGGCAAGTTAAAACTGATGACAGGCAAAATGTACGTTGCTTGCTCGTACAGTGGGTTTTAACTTGATGTCTAATGGCCTAATCTCTTAAGAGGCGCTGCCATCGAGAATAAAAATAAAACTGAGCAAGCCACACTAGAGCTGGTAGGTCTTAATCTAGATGTCAGCTGCAGCACTGGCAAGGAGCAGATGAGCTACGACTATGGCCTTCCTATAGACGCGCATACCATGCTTTTTTATTTTATTTCATCTGGTAAAATTCGCCATGCGTGTATCGCCTCCCGACCACGCCCGACTCTGATCATGCTGGAAGTCCTGATGATGCAGGGGACACGAGCAGCTCAACACATCTCTATGCACTTGTTCACTGCCGCTGCCACCAGCGCTGCGATGGCAGATGGGGAGGAAGCCGAACGCAGCTGGTCTGCTGAAGATCGTACGCACTGTAAATCGACCATTACTTAACAATGCTTCCATTTATTAGACATGTCTTTAAAATTTACAATTAATGTTTTATAAACAAAAGTAAAATATTATATTATCATTAAAAACATTATGGGTCTTACAAATAAACAAAGAATTAAGCTCTGAATAGTTATTCCGTGTTTTGTATCTTTTACTCTAATTTGAAATAACGTTTACATGACAGGAACAAAACACGGAATAACTATTCGGACCTTATTCTTTGCTTATTTGTAAGGCACTATGTGTCCAAGTACTTCTCAATAGACTTAGATGTGTGCAAAAGAAAGTTTTTTTTTTCTTTTAAATAATAATAAGGTAGGTGTATGTCCTGTGAATACTATTGACAGCATTGCCTATAATGATTCACCGACTCCGTTTCCATTTATCATGTAGTGAAGTGATTTGCTGTGCCTAGATTTTGAAATTCTACAACACTTGATACAATTTTAGAAACGATTAAATTTTCACTTGTTTGTTGTGTACCACAGACAAACGAAAATTAAATCGTGTACTTACAAGTAGCATTATAATCATTATCTTTTTCAAATGTATTGATGATTCATACACGGAAACTGGTAAAACTATTCTTGAGTTGACTCTATTACTCTTCCTGTAGAGCGAAAAAAATCATGCTTTTTAATTTTAGCATTATTGTGCGACTTTCGAGCTTTTTCCTAATGGTTTAAAAACGATGGTTAATGTAAGCTGACTGTTATCGAGTTATCTATAAATATGACACATGACACAATGTCACATGTTAGTTGTCATACTCCTCCGAAAGGGCTCGATCGATTTTTATTAAATTTTATATGTATATTCGGTAGATCTGACAATCGGTCGTAATCTTTTCATACCCCTAAGTGATAAGGGTGGTCCACCCCAAACATTTTTTTGCCAATACAAAATGTTCCACGATTTATTTGTTTTTTTGTCATAGAAATGATTTGATTGTATTGTTGACATAGAAACTGTTAAAGCGATACGAAGTCCGCTGGGTCAGCTAGTTTTGTTATAAAAATCGAAGTGGCATCGGTAGCCGGCGCAACAGCCGTCATTTTATTGTCTGTTCGAGAATAAAACTGCCGGAAGTATGAATTTTAAGCTTTATCTCTATTAAATAACGCATGCGCTTGAAAGCAGTCGCCATCGCTTTGTTGACCGCAAGTTCAACCCGACTCTTTTTATTATATTTATTTCAACATAGCGACAACTATCTTACAAGTGATCCTATGCGTTTATATAAATAATAAAGCTTAGAATTGTTTGATAGTGAAACTTCCGACCGCTGACACTTCTCAGTGTGAATTGACCCTTACTACGCGAATGCGCACTATGCGAAAAGTTGTTTTAATGTGATCTTTAAAAAATATATTGCAGTCAACTACCAATAAAGTAGTACCTATTTTTTCTTAATAATTCGACTAATATTTCGTATGAAGCAAATTACTGTGATAAAATCTTGTAGATTGTAAGAAAATATCATAGGGAGTTAAATATTTTGTTTTATCATATCTTTTGGTGGAATAAATAATTAATATAAAGTATGTCGAAGTTTTATTTTCAACCCTTTTCTTAGCAAAAAATGAAAATCTAAAATTACTGTTTTTTAGGGTTTCCGTACCTCAAAAGGAAAATACGGAACCCTTTTAGGATCACTTTGTTGTCCGTCTGTCTGTCTGTCAATCAAGACCCTTTATCTCGGGAACGCGTGGAGGTATCGAGTTGAAATTAAAACCATTCACCACCACCACCACCACTCTGCGGTCCCTTGAAGCTGTGAAAAAATCAAACTACTATTAAAAAAAAATTACCACTACTATTCAATACTAAGTTAACGAAAAAAAAGATACGGCCTTTTATGTCGCAAAAACGTATATTCGACACTCAAGGGAATCAAAATTCATAGGGTACTTGCCGTTGACCTAGAACTATTAAATTTGACAAGTAATATTGTCTTATACTACAAGTACAGGAAAAAATCAAAAAATTATACCTACATATTTAATTAAATCATGCAAGGAACGGGGGTTCCAATTTTGAAGTAAGTTAACCGTGTCATGTGGGGTAAAGTATGAAAGGACTTCATTTGCACAAGCTTCAACAGATTTTTAATTATTTTTATGATGTATAGTTTTCGATTTCGGACTTAGATTAGTACCTACTGTATGACATTGTGAAAATTGAAATTGGTACCTGATGTAATTTTTGCAAACTTAGACATTTTCTATTTTGTTTTTTTTTGTGTGTTGTGATTGCCCTTTATATAATTTTTTTTTTTGTGTGTTTATTTGTGATGGAAAGTGTCCTTTTATGATGGGGCACTTTCCAATATTTTTGGCGCTGTAAGGGAGAAAAGAGCTGGACACTTGCTGAGTTTCTTGCCGGTTCTTCTCAGTACAAGATCTCCCGCCCAGAGTAGACTTACGAAACGATGGCATAATGACGATGACGTTCATAAGAGCTATTCGTAGCCTAAACTGAATAAATGATTTTGAATTTTAATTTTTTTTTGAATTTTGATTTATGACGAAAAATGAAAAAAAGAAATACCTTGGAAACTGAATTTTGGGAAAAGTTCAAAACTCGATTCCTGAACTGTATACATATAATAATATGTACCCATTTTGTACGGAACCCTCAAGTGCGAGTCGGTCGGAGTACGAACTCACTTGGCCGATTTTCTGGTAGCTGTGACCACAACGTTTTTTGAGGGCTGGATCCGCACATCACAGTATAAACACAGTGTTAAAAAATTACAGCTGGTCCAACGCATTTGAAGTTGCGCGAAATGCCGCCATCGTCTAGACCTTCGTCATTGTCTCAGGGTTGTCACATTATTTTTTTTAGTCTTTCATATTTTGCTTATTGGTAGGTAGGTTTATGTACGTCAGGATCCTTATGTAAAAGAAATATAAGATTACAAAAAGATTTATTTTTAACAAAAAAACATTATTTAATTTTTTCATTATTTGATTCAGCTTCAGTGCAGCAATTAGCACTTTAAAAATAAAAAAGATTAAAAAAAAAGTTAAAAATTAATAAAATAAACAATACTAGTATAAGAATGTGTAGTAAGAATACGCTTTTGTGTTAAATCTAGGACTACATTCGTTAAAATATTAACGTTTGGGCTAGTTTGTATTTTAATTAAACGTGTGACTTTAACAGGTAAAAATAGCACAGGAATTGCTGTTTTCTTCAATTTCATATATGCCAAATATTTTCTTCAAAATGTAGGCTACAAATATAGTTGTTCTTTAGGCTATGGGAATTTTTCCCTATTAATCAGGTCTTCCACATGCCTCAATCCAAACCTTGCATCTGAAATTGGTAAATAAAAATATATATTATACTACTAATAAGCCTTTACTATTAAATTACTATGATTTTATTTAAAACTCGCGTCCGCCATCTTTGATCTCGAAATAGATGTTGTATTTGAAATCGGCACCCCCGACAACCATGGAAATGATACCCATATTGATTTTACATCAAAAAGTCACGTCCGCCATCTTGGATCTCGAAATAGATGTTGTATTCAAAATTGGCGCACCCGAAAACTATGGAAGTGATACCCATATGGATTTTACATAAAAAAGTCACGTCCGCCATCTTGGATCTTGAAATAGATGTTGTATTCGAAATCGGCACCCCCGAAAACCATGGAAATGATACCCATATTGATTTTACATAAAAAAGTCACGTCCGCCATTTTTGATCTCGATTTTAATAGCTAAATAACTCTTGCCTAAATATTAGCGAATTCTAAAATGGCGTTTATCCATAAAAAAAACATATTGAAAAAGACATTACGCATATTATATGCAAAGATCAGAAACACAAGCACATTCTAGAAACAACAAAATAAAATATTAATGTATTACACTTACTTTTCTTCTGTGTTTCTTAAGTTATAAAAATAAATTAAAATTGACTACACGCGTTTTTATTTATTGCGCCACTCCTGACGCGTGTGTCCCGAATGGAGTGTATGGCGAGCCCGAATCGCGCCGCGCCCCGCTCGCCCCGCACACCCCGCACACCCCGCACGATTGCTCTGTCTAGACGTGCCCGTTGGCCGAGACTGTATTAAGACTGTAGTATAACCAACAGACTTGAGAGTAGTATTTAAAAGAAGTTTGAGAACTGCTAATCGGCTATACCAATAAACTTACTTAATAAAAAGTTACGATATCTCTCTGTGTAATATGATATGTCACTAATAATATTAGTTTTGTATGCGACTGTATGACCACACATTTGTTCCTACAATTTTACATGTTTTTTACTGCGAATTCACATAAACTATTTCTACTGACAGAATCAGAATTTCACGCACTATTAACACATGAGTAGATATGTATTTACTCATGTGCTAATAATTATAAAAAGAGAAGTTTGCTTTCTGTAAGCACTAATATGGCTCCGCCATAGTCTAGCTAGGGTTACCATCTGACAGACGTTCGCCGCATTTGACAGGCATTTTAACGTTTAGACAGGCGTGCGCTCAGCTGAGACTGGCATTTTTGAATTTCGCGGGTCTCGATGCAAGTGGACTGCCCGCTCGACCGGCCGGATGAAACTGAACTTTTAAAAAAAAATATGTCTTCGGAAAAATATCACCCAGTGTAGAAAGTTTGTTTATTCTAAATTATTTCAGTAGTCATAAATTGTTCATTATTTTCATTTTGAATAAATATTAGTCTTTAAAATTATCTATTGTGTATTAGGTATTTATTTTAAGACTTACAGTTTTTTTACTTTAAACAGGTATTTTTCTGAAAAATCAGGCGTTATATGCATCATACAGGCATCTTCCCTGACATGGATGGTAACCCTAGGTGCGTCTCACTCATAATAACTAAAGCTATAGAAACCGGACTAAAATAGCAAAGGTGTCACCAGATTAGTGACGTCATATTTGAGGTAATGTAGTGAGTAACTTTCTATAGGACTCAAGATTTTTTTTGATCACCGATTATCTGATGACCGTTTGACATAACAATACAAAAAATAAAAACTAAGTGTCAACGGTGTCAACCATTTGTTGCACTCCAACCTCCTTTTCTAGCCTTAAGATAGAACGGAACTAAACATAGTTGCACGATTTTTATTTTAGCCATCCTTCTATAGCTTTAGTTATTATTGTTCTGAGGTCTCATTTGATATACCAACATTTTTTTTTCTTTTAGTTGATGGCTTCGTGCGATTAGCACATTTAGCCAGTGTCAAAGTAATTTTTCGTACAAGTAATACATAAATAAACAATATTTCCATAAATGATGATGAATGATATTAGAAATGGGAAGTGAGAAATGATATACCCCCCAACCTCTCGAGTATCTCAGTAAAGATGTGGTGCTTTACAAAGTCCTCACGCGAGCTTCTTGAGAGAATTTAAAAGTGACGTTGCACTGTTTTGTTTCATTTGCACACTTAAGCACACTCACTAACACTTAATGGTTAATAATCCACCATTATTTCACATTAATATTCGACATAACACAAATTTTGGAAAATAAGACAAAACCGCAGACATGACGCTTCACTTTCCCGCCAAGAAGTCCTACCAACATTTGATATAGGTAATTGAACTTTAACCCTTAAATGCATAGTGATGTAGAAATACATGCATACTTAATTATGTAATATAAATTAAAGTATATTTAATATACTATTATATTTATATTAAAATAATTATTTAGAATATACTCTGTAATTAAAACATGTTTTTTTTTTAAATATTATATAAAGTTTTTCTTAAATTTAACATCATAGACAAGGAAGTTTTGACTGAAACCTCTTTAGATACGAAAATGCAACCTTTTTTGAAAAAATAAATAAAAATAGGTACTTGTAAATTGAAACAGATTCGTAATTAATTAACGAATTATAAATTGAAAAAATAATATTAAATAAACAAAATGAAAATAAATTATTAAGGAGAGCATTTTTTAAAGATTTTTCTTATTTTTTTTATTAAAAGAAGTGCAGAGGCAAAAAAAAAATTTTTTTTTTTTTTTAATTGTTAGAATCACATAGTATTCATTTAAAAAGCTTTTCATGTTAAACAAAAAATTTAAAAAAAAAATAAAAACCGACCAAAAAATTTGACTGATAAAATTGCACTAAAAAGTAAAAAATAAGCGTTAGACTTATACAGACTTTATTACGAAAAAATATAGGTACAATTATTGTTATTTTTGGGGCCGGTGCCAGCCAACGAAGTTTTTGAAGCCGGTGCCAGTCCGCGTTTGTAGGCAAAATTTCATGCATAAGATTGAATGTACTATTATGATTATAATAATATAGTATGTCGTTAAATGTTTATGTTAAAGTTACCTTGGCTGGCACCGACTCCAAAAGTAACAATAATTGTACCTATATTTTTTCTTAATAAAGTTATTGTCTGTATAAGTCTAACGCTTATTTTTTACTTTTTAGTGCAATTTTATCAGTCAAATTTTTTGGAGTCGGTTTTTATTTTTGTTAAAATTTTTGTTTATTTCTCGCTTTTTAGTGATTCGTTTCGATCTATTTATCAAAAGCGAATATGGGTAGACCTGCTAAACACGCTGCTCGTATGAGACAGCGCCGTTTAAATGAGACAAGCGAAGAAAACGAGAAACGCCTATCTCAAAGTAGCAAATCAAAAACTGAGTTCCGGTGCCTGTCTTCTTTTGTTTCGTCATAGTCGCTTAACTATCTTAATCGAGATATTTTATCGCCACCCGTAAAATACTTATCATTGAAGAGTTCCGATGGCAATCTGTGGTCTTTTTCATCAGTTACACTTAGTGATGGGAAATTCCCGAGAATGTTCTTTCAGTGAGAACTTTGCTGTTAAGTTCTCGAGAATATTCTTTTGGAAGAGAATTTAAGAGAATTTATAAATTGGATGACTATCTCAATAATCTGATTAAATTAATGGAACTGCGATTGCATTTTTGCTTTATTTACAAATATTTCACACGGAAAATTTAAATTATTGTCTTTCCTGAGGTTAAATTCTTCTAAGCGAGAATATTCTCGAGAATATTTCAAAGAAAATTCTCGTAAGTTCTTTTTAAATTTCCTGCAAAATTTAATAATTCATTTTGGCGATAAAATAGACACATCAGTATTTTCAAACAATCACCTTTAATCTCAAGATTTAACAACTCTAAATACTTCAAATTCTTCAAAATCAACATGAAAAAATCTTAATGATAATGACTAATCGTGACAAGAAATTTTAATAACATGTAATCTGAAATACGAAAACTTCTACTCGAAGTGGGTTACTTTACGATACACAGTGTGAACGAAACAACGAAGAGATTAAATGCTGTTCTGTCTCTCTTATGGCGGAGGTACCCAAACCTGGATTAGGTTCCTCGGTTTTCTTGGCAAAAGTTTGTAACTTATTAAATATTTTCCAATTATGAGAGATCAGACAATTTTTTTTCGCTGATAGACGGCAGAGAATTAACTGATGTAAACAAAATGGCGGCGGTGCGTGGCTGGCGGGCCGGGGTGCGGGGAGAGGTCGCAGACATGCTACGCTACTAGCGCGACTAAACAAAACGTTTGTACATAAAAAATATTGCGGTGGAAACTTAAAATCAATTTTTACTCCCAAGGTTATCGGCAAAAACGATGGTACTGTGCTAATTATTAGCTAAGAGAGAGATACCTACTTATTTTATACAATACTGCCATCGTAGTTCAAAACCTCTAAAATAATATATGTTTTTTCTAAAAATACAAAAATCTTCATCCAATTTTAAATTCTCTTAAATTCTCCTTGATCTGAGAATATTCTCAATTAATAGGAAAATTCTAGAATATTCCCGATTGGGGAATATTCTCACTTGGAGAATTTTCTCGCGACCCATCACTAGTTACACTTCATCAAATGATACTTTCTGAATGCAAATGCTTAACTTATTTCTGAAAATACCAAAATCGCGATAGGTATGCCTACAATATTCGAGAAGTTCCCTCAATTCCTCGAGGATCCCATCATCAGAACTGGACCAAATTAAAATGGGACCACACGGGAAGCACCAGCTTTCAAATAAAGAAAGAATCATCAAAATCGGTTCACTCAGTCGAAAGAACTGAGGTAACAAACATAAAAAAATAAAAAATACAGTCGAATTGATAACCTCCTCCTTTTTTTTGAAGTCGGTTAAAAATCATGCATTTAAGGGTTAATAACGTTCATTTAACATAATAATCATTTGTTATACCTAAACTTAATATAATTTTATTTATCTTAACGTTTACTTTTCATAATGTTCATTTTATATAATACCATTTAGTATAACGTTCGTAACGAATAATGCCATTCGAAATAAAACTCATTTAATGTATCGTTCATTTCATATAATTTTGTTTTATATACGCATCATTTTATGTAACTATTATTTAAGATAATAACATTTCAAATAATGATTGATTGATATAATCTTCACTTGGTTTATCAAATCAATTGACATAATAATCTGTTGGTATACAGTGTCAGTGATAGAAACGAATCGCTGCAAAACCGACTCCACGTAGTCTTGTCTGCCCTACCCCTAGCTAGAGTGTAATTTAAGCCCGCGTAGGCGCGGAGGGGTGAGGCGGCCCGCGAGCTGAAAAGCAGGTGGTGAGCGAAAACCATCTGCGACGATAAGCTCGCGTAAGACCGCCCCAGAGCCCCGCAGTGCTGGAGCCGTGACAGAAACTATGTTTGCTGCATGCTTGCTTGCTTGCTTGCATTATGCATGCTTGCTTGCATGCTGCAATGCTTGCTTGCTTGCTTGCATTCTCCATGCTTGCTTGCATTCTGCATGCTTGCTTGCATGGCAAGCAAGCAAGCAAGCAAGCTAAATAAATGAAAAAGCAAGATAAATGATATTATATGAATTAGATTTTATATTAAGTTATCAATATATGTTTTAAGTACTGATGTATTAAGTATTATACAAAAATATTGTTATCGTAAATGAATGTTATACTAAATGTTCTTATACTAGATAAATGTTATGTGTTTTAATTACTATATCATGTAAATGTTATATTAAACGGCTGTTATATTAAATGAGTTTAGATTAATCGTTTGTTATACGTTTCAAAATTATGTTTGTATTTTAAAATTATATCATTCCATCATTATATTAAATAAGTGTTGTATTAAACAAAACTAAATCATTTGTTAAATATGTTTTGATAATTATACGATATGTTGTTATATTATGCATTACACACCTAATATCATTGTTACACACCCCTAATATGGGTACGTTGTATAGACGACAGCTCGAAATGTCATTCACAAGGTCTTGTTCATTTAAGAGCAATCCTTATGAAATGCATAGCGAGGCGGGGGCACTAATATAATAAGGCACTAAATGTGTGTGTAAATTTCGTTGCCTTAATATATGTAGTTTTCGAGAACGATCACGTGTACGCCAGCTTGATCGTGATTTATTTATTATTTATTTATTCATTTATTTATTGTGTCAAAAACGACATAAATCAATTACATTTATCACACAATTATACAATTCGAAATTAAATTAATTATTATGAAATGATATCAGAATATAATTATACACTAATAAAAAATAATTTATTATACATTAATTAAATTATACATACAATTATACATAACAATAAATACATCATTCTCCATCTTCATCGTCAGAGTTACAAACATTACTCCATTGGTCCCACAAACTTTCAGAATAACTCAATAATGCCTGTTTAATAGTTGACCAATTGTCAAATGAGAAATCAAAATCAGCATTGGCATCACGGAGTGCATTGAGATGGCACAGAGATCGAACCAAAGGAGAGTTCGCACTCGATACGGTACGGCCTTGACTGACTTGAAAAAGATTATATTGCCGAGGAGGACCGCGCCGGCGTGCCGGAGGAGGCTCAGGACTGTCAGGAACGAACAGGACGCACAATAGGTTGTGCAAGAGGATACAATCAATTGATCCTCTTAATGTTTTAAGGCAGATGCTAAGCTGGTCAAAAATTCTTCTCACCTCCAAAGAGTTGAAGCCTAGGTGCCCGAGTAAAAACTTGGTCGGGTATCGAAACGGGTAATAACCATAGGCTTTTTGTAAAGAGCTCTTAGGAAAGCCTTTTGAACTTTTTCAAGCATACGTGCGTAGGTTACCTTGTGCGGATTTGTGTGATGCCAGCGTACACACTAAAAAAGGTTATTTCTTAAACTAAGGAGGTATTAATTATTTTATGTTTGCAGTAATGACTTACTAATTACGCACTAAAAGAGGGCATAACAACAAACGTGAATTAGACCATGTGTACGCCAGCTTAACGGACACATTAATGTCAACAGTCATGAGGTGAACTGTCAAAATATGATCTCTGAGGCCCTCTTCCCGGCCAAATTCAGAAGTACCTACCTACTTAGATTTAAAAGCTGACAGTTCGTTTTAGATATATTTGACTTGTTCGCGTGTTACTGTATTTTATAAATATTTAATTCAGCTTCAGTGCAGCAATTAGCATTTAAAAATATTAATATACTCGTAGTATCGACTGTCAATAACTTCGATCAAATATGACAATAACATTGTCCTAATAAATATAGTGACAAAAGAAATACTATGTTGTTGTTTTAAATTATTTCTAACGATAATAAAGTCGATACCAATTACCAGTTGTTACCACATAACGTCAAACATGACGTCACAATATCTTGTGATAACCTACGAAATTACGAAAGAAAATGGTCAATTTAACTCTTTCCAATACATCACCCAGATTCATTAGTTAAAATAGTACGAACAGATGTATTTGAGTTGCTATTTTAGTACGGTTTCTATAGCTTTAAAAAATGCAGCAGTAAGTTTTTGTGTATGTAGTAGTAATGGAATTAGAAAAACATTGGAACACAGCCGTTCGAAATGTTCGTTCGTTCGTTCTCGTTCTCGACTTCTCGTTTCTCTCGTTTTGACTTTTGTTTTGAGATTTGGATTTTGTGCGACTTCTTGGCGGGAAAGTGAAGCGTCATGTTTGCGGTTTTGCTTTATTTTCCAAAATTTGTGTTATGTCGAATATTAATGTGAAATAATGGTGGATTATTAACCGTTAAGTGTTCGTGAGTGTGCATAAGTGTTGGCAAATGAAACAAAACAGTGCAACGTCACTTTTCAAATTCTCTCAAGAAGCTCGCGTGAGGACTTAGTAAAGCCCCACATCTTTACTGAGATACTCGAGGGGTTGGGGGGTATATCATTTCTCACTTCCCAATTCTAATATCATTCATCATCATCATCATATATGAAAATATTGTTTATTTATGTATTACTTAAACTAATGACATGGCAGCATGGTCTATGACCTTAGCCGGTTCCTCAAGGAACAAACTACACTAAAAAAAAAAAAAAAAAAAAAAATTGGATTTTGTGCTGTGCAATTTGTGAATTTTTGTGTCTTTATTTTGTCGATAGGCAAGTATTAATTAATTTCATTTTGAATTGTTCTCATTTAATTAATTACATGTAAATTTCTGCTGATTAGATATAAAGAAAATAGTAGCAAGTTTTTTCTCGTGGTTTCTGACGAATTGACGCTACTATAAAAATCAAATCGTGTGTAACCTATTTACACCTTTCTTGACAAAATTGCCATTTGCGAGTTTAAATCACATAGGTAAGTAAACACGCATAAAGAAGTACTAAGGAATAACTTGTCTAACGATCGCTATCTATTAGAATTTAAGCTTTATTTCCTGCTTTTGGAGTCAGTTCTTGTAGATGTAATCCGATAACGATCGTCCGACAACGGGTCTTAAACATTATTTTTACAGCAAGTAAATCCAAGTACTGTCGGCTGGTGATCGGCTGAATGAAACCTGCCAGCGCTACTGAAGATACTCACACTGTCATTGTATTCCAGCAGCGTTGCGTCAGACTAGCCTCTGTATTAGTTGTCGGAGCTCCTAGCCTGCCGCAACCTTGCTCTCTCTTCGCTGGTTGTCATTGCACGGCTTAACATGGTGACTGATGTAACGAAAGTCTACAGCAAGTGATGGATAAAATCCAACTGTTGTTGTGCATTGGAATTTTAGTGCCATCGCTACTTGTGGACTATCTTTCTACAACTATTGGGTTTAGATGGTTTGTGACTGACCTGTGATTTCTATAGTTAAATTTCAAGCAAGACAGCATAGGCAGTACGTAATGTTATGGATTCTTCAAGCTTCATTGTTATATATTCAATAAGATTTTGCTGTTATATTTTAATTTTAAACTATTGTTTGTAATAAATGTTTGATTTCTATTAAGTATCTGCTAGCATACTATCTCTTAGTTATTGAACACTTGTAGTCACCGCCTATTTGTTAGCACACAGCCAAGAGAAGGTCTAGTTGATTTGCAGTGTACTACTATTGCTAGAACATAGTGCTAGTAAAATTCACTGTGAACTAGACGTCAGTTCTGGGAACCATTTTGTTCCTCATACAATTCAATTTTGAATGACGTCATGTGTGGTTAATATTTTCCTAGTAACTTAACTTATGTATGCTATAATTTGTTTGTTATCTTATGTATTAGGCTTCACTGTTTCTGTCAAGTGATACTTTTGAATATTGTAATTTTTTAAATTCTAATGTGTAAAATGTGTAATTGTATAATAGTTGTAAAAGTTGTATAATAGTTGTAAGCGGCAGGCTTATTGATGTCATATCTATAGAATATTGCTCTTTTGGATTTGTCAAATGTATTAAATTTTGTCTAGTAGTTTATTAATGTCTTTTGTTATTGTAATGTTTAGATATAGATTTGTATCATGCCGTTTGTTCAGGTGACATGTAAAACTTTTAATTGATTTTGTAGACTAACACTTTCTGGCTGATTATTTATTCAACAATGCATTGAGAGCTAATGACTGTGAAGATGAGCGACTGAGACAATTTCTTTTAAAATAATTGAAAATGTCTGTTTTGTCTGTCTTTTATTTGTTGCAAATTTTAAAAATTATAGGTATACAAAGTTATACTTCAAGATTCTGATTACTATGTAAAAGTAATGTTTCAGTTGACTAGCTTCAGTGCTTAAAATATCTGTTATATTAATATGTGAAGCAAAAACTTTGTACCCCTTTTTACGAAATTGTGCAGACGGAGGAGTATGAAATTTCGCACACTTGTAGGTAGAGAAGGAATACAGAATGTTAATATTTTTTTAAAATTATGCATAAAATAATACATTAAACCAATAAAACAAACATTACACACACTACTATGTATTTGACACACATGCATATACAGGGTGTCCCAAAAATGGCACGCCAGGCTTACACTAGAGATAGCTTAGCTATAAACCTATCAGATAAAAATAACATGACTCTAGTAAAAGTCTCATAGTTTTGGAGAAAATGGCACTTTTTTATGTTCTAAAAACTCCACTTTTAGTTCGTTTTAAACCTATCAGATAAAAATAACATGACTCTAGTAAAAGTCTCTTAGTTTTGGAGAAAATGCCACTTTTTTCTTTTCTAAAAACTCCACTTTTAGTTTGTTTTTATTTTAATTTTTTTTTGATTATTATTATTTTTTGTTTATTTTTCTTTATTTGATAGGTTTATAGCTAAGCTATCTCCAGTGTCAGCCTGGTGTGCCATTTTTGGGACACCCTGTATACTATTTTCAAAAATTTCAAATATGGAAGAGGAGCGGCCGAAATCTGTCAATGCCAATCCAAACTCACATTCTGTCTTTAAATTTTTCATTGCTTAGGATACAATCCGTGCAGCCACAATAAAACTACGGTCGAATTTCGATCACTGGGTGACCACTAGTAACAATAATTTTGGTAAAATGATTTGAGTGAATAGCCTATACATATAGTATCTCATTGCTAGGCAAATGCAACAATAAATGGGTATTGACTTAATCACCACACTTGCCAAATGTGGGTTGGTGATCACAAACCTGACTTATGCATCGAAATAATCCAAACACACTGCCCAACCTGGGAACTAAACCAGGGGCCCGACCGCCTAACCGATCGCTTTGACTTCGTGTGTGGTTTATGACGTCATCTTGTCGTTTCGTGCCGCCTATAATAATAAATAAAGCTATAGCCTTTAGCTTTTGATATTGCTTTCATAGGTGGCAAGATGACGTCATAAACTATACTCGTAGTCAAAGCGATCGGTTAGGCGGTCGGGGGGCAGGACGTTCGGGTATGGGGGCCCAATGCTTCGCCACTAAGCCACCTAGATATCAACTGAGGCAAAGATGAGCGAAGGAAAATAATATTTCAAACCATATTTTCAAATAATATTTCGTTCTGCTCATTTGCTTCCTACAAATTTATATATTTGAGTATGTGTTTACCCTAACAGGATAAAGAAATTTCCTTTGAGCACTTATGTCCTTATGCTGATCTTTTAAAACTAAACCATGACTATTATTAAAGAATCTGAAAATATTTTGTTCATTCTTAGGGTCATGGTTTGTCTCTTAACCTTTTATTTCTTATGAAAAATAATGTGATCATGAAGACATTCATGAAGCTATTGGAAATTTATTGCCACTGTAATGCTTATTTTCTTATTTTATAGCTAGCACAAAACATTTAAATTTCTTTTAATAGAAACTGTTTTACTAATTGATTTAGAGTTGATAATAATATACTAAACTATACCTTTTTGTTATTTTGTTTTTGCTCATTTCTTCCTACTTTGATTTCGTGAAATTGATTAAATATTTTATGTAGGTATCTGTTAAAAGTTCCATACTTTTATATGTAAAATTTGTCTCCATTCATAGAAGTACCATTTAATATGTGAAACTAATCCAATTTTAGGAACATAAGATGAGTGAGGTAAAGCCAGAGTGTAACGTTCCACCTGTAAAGAAAATGAAATTAGAACACGAAGAGCAGTGTGAACTAAAAACCACAATCGAGGAAGAGGTTATTAAGAAGGATGTAGAACCATCTAATCAGTCAAAGTACAGTAATTTTGTGACTCCAGAAGAACTGGAGAAGCTCAGGGAATTCCAAGTGCTGGATGAGGTTAAATCTAACGATGAAGACAGCAATGATGACTCGGATAGCTCTGATGGTAGAATTTTTATATATTTTTTCTCTTTTAAAAGGTAGAAATGTTGTAGAAACATTTATAAGTGTGTAAATTCGTTGATGATATAATTTTAAAGTTAATATCTGACAACAATCTTAAAAACTACAAATTATTTCTATTATTCTGCAAATTTTAAAACCTGTTAAAAATTATGTTCATAGTTTTAGTCTGAAACAATTATTGTAAATATATCTCATCGGTTTGACATATAATATGGTTGAAATAACAACATTTATAAAGCGGTACCTATTGTTGACATTAATATAAATTAAAAGATTTAAACAATTGCTCAAGTACAATATCTTAGAATAATAATTTCAGGCAAATCTGAGGTGCCTGAAGATGAAATCGAGAAAATGTTGGAGGAAGACCTCCCTGACGGGTTCAAGGGCGCGCCGCAACCGAAGAAAAAACCCTATGTTACTAGGCAGAAGATAGTGCTGGAAGGTAAGTTTCAATTCATACTTTTTGTCTGAATGCAGTATTTGTTTTTGATAAAATCCTCGCTACATATGCATTGATAGTAAGCATTAGTAAGACTAGGTATAGAATCTTAATATGGACACGCCATACAAGTACTGTTTGGTAAGAAGTAGTATATTGCATACTGCATATCGTATATAATAATTTATGTTTACTTTAATACATATAACAAATTTAAGTAGTTTTAGATTAGGTACTTATGAATATATAATATTATTAATAATGCCTTAATTAAACATAATAGGCAAATTTGACACAGAGTTATTTATTTGAGTCGTTAATACAAGCTATGTGCAATTAGAGCACATAACGGTCTACCTTATAGTTCTATGGACTCTTAAAGAAAATACCTTTGCGATGACACATAGCTATTTTTTAGAAAGAAATAATAAATAAAAAGCAATTATTTTTATATTCATATATTATTACTTCATTGAATAACAAAAAAATATCAACAATTATCAGATCAAAATGTGGGACATTATTAATGGTTCGAAACGTCAGGATAAACATTAAATAAGTAATGTGTAAAATAAACGCGAGTAGATCCGTAAAAGTTGTTTCATTTCATTATTAATGAATCAAACTTTCGTAAAATAGGTGGTAATCTCGGTGCATGTATTGCTTTAGACTTTCTAAGTGATTAAATTTGGTAGTATCAATTTTTAGTGGCCCATCATAAAGGCTTATAGGTTCCAATAGTCTAGTTGGTATCAAGGAGAGCTTACTCAAAGTTCTCAGGTATGACGACGGGATGTTTTTTCGCGGTAAATACGCAAACTTGTGTTTTAGAGGGGTTAAAGTGGACTAGGTTACGTCGTCGTAAGGTACACTAAAAGATCACCAGCCGAACGACCGCGACGAAAACCATACTGGCGATCACTTAGTAGCTGATTCTCTTCTTGGTACTTTAAGAGCTGGCGGTTTGTAATGGACTCCATTACTTTGGAGAGCAAAGAGGTGATGGCTATTGGCCTGTAGTTGGATGGATCTGACCGATCGCCTTTTTTGGGAATCGGGTGGACAAGGGCTGTCTTCCAAGAACTTGGGACAACGCTAGTAGTGTAAGAGAGGCGAAAAAAGCGCGTTAGAACCGGCGCCAACTCAGGAGCACACGTCCGAAGCACAATGGGACGAACTGCATCAGGCCCACTCGACTTATGGATGTCAAAGGAAAAAAGAGCCTTACGAACTGACCTTTATAGAAACCCAACGTTTGGCATTGAACTAGCGCAATGCGGTATGGTTGGTGGAGAGTTTTCCCCATCGTCCAAGGTCGAGTTTGAAGCGAAAAGAGTGCCCAAGAGTTCGACTTTCTCCTTTGCAGTATGGGCCAGGCAGTCATCGGTCTTGTGCAATGGTGGTAGGGACGGCTGACAAAAATTCCCTAAGATAGCTTTGGCGAGTGACCAGAACGCACGCGTACCCGAAGGACTAGCCTCTCGCCAATTCTACCTATGAATGATGACCTCGCCTTAGCAATGTCCTTCTTAAAGGACCTGGGGCCCGACCGCCTAACCGATCGCTTTGACTTCGTGTGTGGTTTATGACGTCATATTGTCGTTTCGTGCCGAATATGAAAGCAATATCGAAAGTTATAGCCTTTAGTTTTTGATATTGCTTTCATAGGCGATGCGAAGTGGCAAGATGACGTCATAAACAATACGCGTAGTCAAAACGATCGGTTAGGCGGTCGGGGGGCTGACGGCAAGGTTGTACCTCTTTCTGAGCACGCTGGTGTTTGGATCCTTTGATGACACCGCATTAGCTCAGGCTTGGTAATGCTGTCGCTGTTGGCGAGACTCCATTTTGCAGCAGCGACCAAACCAGGTTTGGGACCTGCCGCCAATGAGAACCACAGAGTTTGGAATGAAAAGTTCCATTCCTTGCAGTATCACACTAACGACAGACTCGGCGGCGACATCAGGATTATCCAGCGAGAAACAAACTCGCCACCACGGGTAGGACGCAAAGAAACTCCGCATCCCATCCCAGTCCGCTGACAGTGCTACGAATCAGACAGTGGTCTGATGAGCCTAGTAGTGCATCAACAGAAACTTGATAGCCGTCTGGGTGCGAGGTTAGCAGAGGTTAGCAGGCCCGTGTATGTTTGCTACTTCTACTACTTAATAGGTAATCTTGTTAGCTATCGAACGATATCAAACTTTCGCGTTTATAATATTAGTAGGATAAGCTTTGAAAGATTTGAAAGAAAGATTGTACCCCTTTATAAAAAGGGCGATCAATCTGAGATTGGTAATTATAGATCAATCTGTGTAGTGCCAGTTCTTTCAAAAATTTTAGAGACAGCTATTAAAGTAAGAATAGTAGAATTTTTGGAGCGCAATAAACTTTTAACATATGCCCAATTTGGCTTTCGAAGGGGATGTTCCACTGAAATGGCCATACGTAAAGTTATATATTACGTCCTTAACGTAATGGATGAGTCGCGGAAATGCTCAAGCATATTCTGCGATCTGTCCAAAGCATTTGATTGCCTAAGGCATGATATTTTGCTGCTTAAACTAAACTATTATGGATTCGAGAGTAAAGAGTTCAAAATGATTGAGACTTGTCTTAAGGGTAGGAAACAATTTGTTAAAATTAATAATACATATTCTAATCAAGAAATTCCACAAGGATCTATACTTGGACCCGTGTTGTTTCTTGTTTATGTTAACGATCTTGTGAATTGTTTGCCGGGAGTGGATTTTGTTACTTTATTTGCAGATGACACCCATGTTGGTATAAAGGATATAAATGAATTAGCAGTAAAAGAGAGGGAGCAGGAAATCTTAGATAACTTAAGGATCTGGTTTGAGGTTAATGGGATAATACTAAATGCAGACAAGACTGTTACTTTGAACTATAGAGTAAGGAAAGAAAAAACTTTAGGAGTATTAAAGAAACTACCTTCCTAGGATACAATATTTATTATACAATCAGCCACAAAGATCATATAGATAAAATTTGCAAAAAAATTGGCTAGTGCCAACTACGTTCTATTTAAATTGAAGCCTATTTTTAGCAAAACAACCCTTTTGTCTGTTTACTATGCTTATTGTCACTCAATATTAAGCTACGCCATAACTGTCGGGGGTAATGCAGCTACAGTCAATCGTGTACTTATTTGTCAAAACAGATCTCTCCGAATTATGAATGATTTGCGAAAATATCAATCAGCCAGGGAGTATTTTAAATCAAACCGAATTATGACAGTAATATCCTTATACATATATAAATCTCTAATAGAGGTACATTCACAAAAATATGAATTACCCAGGAAAATAGACTATCATCGCTACAACACAAAAAATAAAGAAAAATTATATATACCCAAAACTAGATTAAATAAGACACGTTAGCAAGGGATCATTTTTAAGATAGAAATGTATAATAAATTACATCCAGACATTACCAAATTGCCGTTAAAGGAATTTAAAATGAGATTAAAATTGTTTTTTGAAAGCCATTCGTTCTATAACATCACCAAATTTATGACTAAAATTTGGAATCCGGTTCAATATTATGTTCACCTTCTGATTTGTAATGTAATAAATAGTATAAATTAAATTTGTAATTCATTAATTATTCTATTAGGTATTATTATTTGTAATTAATTATGTTATTTATGTTTAAACTTCAAAAGTATATAAACTTTAAAAGTATATTATATGTATCACTATGTCATGCCAAATGTAACGTTCTATGTTATAATATGGTCAATAAATGATTTGTATTTGTATTTGTATTTGTATTTGCTTTCTTACAAATGTCAAAAGGACAATGTAGCAGAAAGTTTAGCTTCATACGTAAGCTTAACTTTCTGCTACATTGTCCTGGGGCCCAACTATACTAATATAGGTTACACGAAGTTTAAGGTTCCACTTGCTATTCCCTTGTTGCTACACCCCAAATTCCAGTTGCTATTTCTTTCTCTGTTAAAGGCTTATGTCCATCAGACCGTATCATACAATGACCGTCATAGGAACGTGTCAAGCAAAAAAATATTTTTTTATTGATTATACTATGCCTACTAGACCGTTTCCGTCACCGACCGACGCCGTCGCGAGCCATGCACGGAGCGTATCTGTACCGGCAAAATATTCTCGCCAACAATTTGTCGACGGTTGTCATTAAACCCGATATGATATGCTGTTGATACGTTGTAGTGGGCATAGTAATCCGTGTCGTGTTACTTCCCGACTTCCTACGACTTGATACGTTTCTAGCACGGTCATGGTATGATACGGCTTAATGGGCAGAGACTTTAATATGCAACGTGGCCAACAGAGAAGGGTGTAAACCACTGGGAGGTGCTCCCGCTGGACTGGATGATGGTGCGCCACTACAGCGGCATGCCGGTGTATATGCACCGCACCACGCGCGTCTGCACGCTCTCCAAACCCTACTTCCTCGGGAAGGGAAACACCAGGGTAATGTTTATTTTTGTATTGGACAGGTAACCAACATAGCATGGTCCTCTTGATCTGTGAAACCGATCACTCGTGGAACTCTTCTACTACGATTATAGATACATAACCGACTTGTTTCTTTCTTGTTCTATTTTGTCAAAGAATTAGCTTTTCGTAGAGATGAAATAAATTGAATATCTTTCTACTCTGTATATGAGCTCTGTATTTATTTGTCTTCTGTTTCTGGATATTACTTTAGTTACTCTTACTTAAGTTACTTAAGTTACTTTCTTAGTTCTTAAGCTGTTTTAATGATGTAATAGAAGATGGCACATGAATAAGAAGAAGTTGCTAATTAAAGCAATAGCTTTAACTAAGAATTATTTAGTGAAAGATTTGAAACAATTTTATTACTAGCAATAAATGCTAACACTGTTCTTAGACAAAACAAAAAGCAAATTAAACTTTACATGTAATGTAACCTTTCTTAATACTGTTTTGATTAAAGACAAACATTATTTCAGCGGCACGATATACCTATTAGTGCTATCCCATGTTTATCGTACCGAAGGGCTCTAGAAGAAGAAAAGAAGCAACAAGAAATAGATAGAAAAGTCGAGGAGCAAATTAAGGACGGCTCTTGGGTGAAAAATCTGCAACCTAAACCAAAAGAGAGTACAGAAAAACACGATGAAAAGCCAGCTAATGCTACTAGCGATGATACTGTAATGAATAAAGTTGAAAGCATAGACAAATGTCCCTATTCAAAAAATGATAACGATAAAATGAGTACCGATGACAAATGTAATATGATAAAAGAAAATGAGGGTAACATTGAAGAACCAGCGATTGATGATATTACAACGGTTACAACTGTTGCTTTAGAAAAGTGTGATAATGAGGCTGTTGTAGGTAACTTTAGTGGTGAAATTGATGGGGCGAACGATTTTAAAATTTTACAAAAAGATACTGGTAAGATTGAAGAAACTGCTGTGAGTGAAAAAAATAAAATAGAAATACCGCGGTGCCGGCAACCTGTGGTGCTGCCGGGCGGCATCGCGATGCCCGCGCCCAAGGTGGAGACTATCAACAACAGCTGGAAGACGCAGCACCTGTCCCACGAGCAGCTCAACGACTACTGCAAGAAGCTCTTCAAGTTTAAGACTATCAACATCATGCACTTCAAGTGAGTCACTGTATTATGTATACTTACTCAATACTCAATATTTTTATTTCACTTAGACTTTTGACTTCCACAGCATTAAGGAAACGCAGTGTATACGCCATGCTTTCAATTCTGAATTAATTGGCGTACAAGGCGTACTTGTTGATTATAGCCGACTGTGTCGTTAAATGTAGTACTGTTCGAGCTCGTAATAAATAACATACATTGCCCCCCTAGCATTCTTAGACAGTCGAGAGAGCTCTTGGTCTACCATCTCCCAAGCTGTAGGTCGCTTGCGCTCGATCCTGAAAGTAGTAGGCGCTAGCCCGTAAGCCCACCCTCTGTTCGTATGTGCATACAGTTTTTGTTTGTTTAAAGTTTTTACATATTGTTTGAAAAAAAAATTGTTGCCAAATTCATCGACTATATTGTTTTATATGGTTTTCTAAAGTTTACGCGAACATATCAACTACACATTGATATGAAACAAGCAAAGGGTTCGAAACGTCAGGATAAACATTAATTAAAAGTAATGTGTAAAATAAACGCGAGTAGATCCGTAAAAGTTGTTTCATTTCAATGTCTTGTTTTAATTATTATTGATTGTAATTAATAATATGTCCACTCATTTTCATCTATATCGTATATCCTACATATATTTTTTTTAAGTTTCATTAGTTAGGTAAAGTTTTTTACTGAGGTCATATTATGTGTGCTTGTTGTGTTTGTCTATAATAGATTGTACAATTAGATCATAATTTATGTATTTTTTTAAAAGTAAGCATTAATTGTAACAATTGTTGACAAACCATTAAAAAAAAAACCCAATGCAAACCTTATTCGTTACACACGAGTGCCGGGTATCGATGCTGCTATATTAAATCGTTCATTGTAGTCGTGTGTCAGTGGCCTGATTTTGAATTTTTTGCTTATAGTTCTATGGTCAAATCAGGCTTAGATCAACAGCAGAATCGAAGCCCATATGTTTTTTTATGGTAAGTTATTTAAATGATTCTGCTCTGACTGATGTTAGGAGAAGCAGAATCCAGATGCGAAGATATCTAGTGGAGCAGGGTACTGCCTCACTAGTCGTATATGTCTATGTAGTGTATTTTTGTGTTCGTGTTGCAGCCGGTGGGCGGACCGGCGCAATTACACGAAGGCGCGCAAGACGCTGCAGTACCCCACGCTGCCCGACGGCACCATGCTCATCACCATCCCCGCGCGCCCCAACGGCCAGGACAACGGTACCCACGCCCGCCCATGCCATGGCGCCACACACACACGCACACAACACACACACAACACACACACAACACACACACAACACACACACAACACTCACACAACACACACCTAACACACACACAACACACACACACAACACATACACAACACATACACAACACATACACAACACACACACAACACACACACAACACACACAACACACACACAACACACACACAACACACACACAACACACACACAACACACACACAACACACACACAACACACACACAACACACACACAACACACACACACAACACACACACACAACACACACACCCAACACACACACAACACACACACAACACACACACGCACACAACGCACACATGCACACAACACACACACACACACAACATCTTTGACGGATCTACTTGCGCGTTTCTTGTGCATATTACTTCAGTTCAATATTTATTATTTTACTTATTAATTTGTTGTCAGTCAACGCAGTCCCATAGATGAATACCTAATGTACTAACATATAAAATAAAATTCTGATTTCTGATAACCGACATCTGAAACGCTGGTATGCGAAACCCTTCGGCGAAAACTCTTCCTTCATAAACGTCTTTAGATGGCCGGTCGGCATTTTCAAGGCGGGATTCCACCCGCTTTAACTCTGATATACTGCTCAATCTTCTCTGACGTCGTGGAGTAATGTAGTCGGGACATAAACCATCACGCGAGCCCACTGCGGATTGGCTAATGCAGCCGGGACCAACGGCTTTACGTGCAGAGGGACGTAATAGTCCTCAATGCTTTGAATCCCTCGCAGGAATCGTGGCCGCAAGGGAACAAGGCGCAGGATACCAGGTGACTCATTTCCTGCATCGGGTATAGCCCTATTTACCCATATTTAACTTACAGTGACTTAGGTACCATAGACAGTCAGTGCAGAGATGTTTAAATAAGTTTTGTTGTTATCAACCATACTAGATTGATAAAATAAAAAGTAAAAAACCTTTTTAAAAAAAACAAGCTTTTATTTAAATGCGCTAAAAAGAAAAAAATAAACATTTACTTTAAAACTTTTACTATCAACATACAACGTCATCACACAATTTATATGATATAAAAGGTTGTCGTGAGATTTAAGTACTCTTATTTACTTAGATTGAAAATTTTTATAGTTGAAATCATCACATAAAGTTATTTAATTTACTTGTTTATCTACACAAGTAAATCTCGCGACAAGCTTTTATATCATATAAATTGTGTAATGACGTTATAAGTTGATAGTAAAAGTTTTAAACTAAAAGTTTATTTTTATCTTTTTTTTTATATTTTTTATTTTTATTTAATTGGGTAAAAAAACAATGTTGCTTAGAATATTAGATAATAGTAGTATTAATTTCAACACCAGCATCAATTACCACAACTTAAATTTACATTTTAGACGTTGAGAGTGATATTAATTACTGCAAAACAAACTGAGTATCTAAACGTACTTAACATACAACATTGGGACTATATCAAACATATATTCTATTTTAGCGCATTTAAACAAAAGCTTGTTATTAAAAAAAGTTTTTTACTTATAATTCTTTTTTTACTTTTTAGTTATCGCTGGACACGTTTCAAAAACGTAGTCCGCCATATTGGATTTATAGTGACGTCACTTTATTTTTCGAGTTATTCTCAGCAAGCCCTTTCATTTGATACCCATAATGTAGGAATGCATTAAAAATAATATGTTCACCATCTTGAGTGTGCCGCCATGTTGGATTTAGAATGACGCCACACAGAACCATGCATTGTCATCCAAACTGAACGTGTATTACAAAATTTCAGCTCAATCGGTTGAAGATATCTGCTTCTAAATTGAGTTGCAAGATTCCACCCGATCAAACATACATACATACATACATTGCAAGTTAATAAGCTTGTAAAAACGAATCCCCAATTTTTGATTTGAATTTTTTTAGGGTAAAACTGTGGCGGCAGTTTAGAGCAGCCCTTTTGCATAATAGTTTGTTGGGCCAGGTGGGAAGGCGAAGCGCGACTGGGTGATGAACATGGACGGCCGCAGCTACCTGTCCGTGTTCCACGAGTACGTGCGGCGCGCGCTGGAAAAGCAGCCGGTCTACGAGTTCCTGCAGCTGGGTGAGAATGCAATACAACATAACACAATAATATATTGACCTTATTTTTTATTTTTATTTATTTATTTATTAAGGTACACACGGCGGCAGATCAACCTACCCAAAACTGTCAAATTTCTACAATCAATTTTGAACTTTATTGTTTGGTTATAAGGATCAATATTCATTGGAGAAATTTGACAGATTTGGGTAGGTTGATCTGCCGCCGTGTGTACACCAACAGCATAACATGTACTTACTTTCTAATATTAAAATACTAATTAAATGCACAGTTCTTACATGAATGCCTATAATAGGTATACACAACATTTGTTATTACATATGGATATGTTTATAAAAAATAAAAAATATGGAAACCATGTAAAAACACAAAAAAGAAATCAAATTATTTGAAAATGCACATTTACATCTCTGCACATCCAATGAGTTTCAGCAGTTTTCTCCGAAAAGTTTTGTAGTCATCGTTAAATATGTCGATATCTGATGTATTCGCGTTAGTATTATTGTACCTGATGCATATTCTAGAGATCGGTTGGTGTAAACCAAGATTAATTCTACTCCGTGGTACATGAAACAACTTTGAACATCGATTACTTATAACTATAATTATAGGAACGTACACACGCCTGCCGATAAATATCTATGTAATGGACTTGCTTTGTACAAACGAACTTCATGTATATGGCATATGGTTGAACATTTAGCTTTGGATATGTTGATTTGCAGGCATCTGTACAAAGCAAATCATTACATCAATATTCATCGTGTGTTATGTCCCGACTGCTGGGGTACTAGCCTAAGGGCCCTAAACCATTACGCTGGCCCAGTGCGGATGGGTGGTTGTTCACTACTGCTAATGCAGCCAGGACCAACGGGTTTAAGCCTTCCGAAGCACGGAGGAGCTTGGGATGATACATTTTTGGCCATCATCCGATGACCGGCCTCTGTGAAGGTTTCGTAACCTAAGCAATCGCAGAGCTGGCGCGTTAACCACTGCGCCTTCGAGCTACTCCAGAGACAACATAACTACAAAACTAATAAATGAACCTAACAGTAATATAGTTCCATATTAAAACTTAAATTAGGTAATTCTTATTTGAAGTTGTGATGTAGTTTATGAAAAGTAGATTTTATATTTCTCTTTCAAAGTGACTGAACCCATATAGCCTTACTTTCCGTTTTTTGTATTGTGTGTGTTTTTTTTTTTTGCGACAGTATTGTTATCGCCGCACCATCAATCCGGTTTCAACGGATTAACCTTTTCACCGCCCAACTATCCTGCACGCGATGTCCCGCTGTACGCCAACGAAGAACTTCTATAGAAGTGCTGGCGTGGACGGCACGAAAATCTCGAACTTCTATAGAAGTTGTTGGCGGTAAATAGGTTAATAGCGCTGCGCTGGTCGCAAGCCCAGCATTATGCTGAGACTGAACCGATTTTGGAGAAAAACAAGTTTTTCTTCTTTTTTTGTATAAACGTAATGCGTTTTGCTGTGTTTTGTCTTAATCTTTCTTTACTTTTTTATTTCTACTCCACGTGAATATGCATCGAACTAATAACAATTAGATGAAATGTCCGCGTGCAGAGAACGCGGCGACCCCGTACCAGGCGACGGTGTACATCGGCGGCATGCAGTACGGGGTGGGGCACGGCTCCTCCAAGCGGCAGGCCAAGTCCGCGGCCGCGCGCGCCTCCATACGCATCCTCATCCCCGAGATGAAGGACGAGCTCGACGCGCCCTCCACCAACGAGCCCGACTTCTCCGTGAGTACCTACCTTACCTGCTCTTTAAGGGCTACTTTCAAACAGTCACGTGTAACAACCAGCAAACAGTTCAAAACTAACTTCGAACTACTCAGTTCTACTCAAGGAGCCAGCCAATTATTTTCACTTTCCAACATTTGGCAAGATTTTGTTTAGAATTAGACTGGATGGCGAATGATCGCCAAGGAATATTGGTATGAACCAATATTCTTTCCGCAATCAGCATTGTTGTGTTGCTTGATGTTTAAAGTGTGCTAGACGCAGTCAAATTACATTGCAAAGAAGTATAAGAAGTTGTAAATTAAAATAGCGTAATTTTAATATTACTGTTTGTATGTGTATTGTAAACAGTTTTGGTTTGTTTTGTATACCTAGCTGCTTAGCTAGCTAGGTAGCTAGTTTGGTGAACAAAAAGTTAACAAGTGTAATATTTTTTTTATTGCACAAAAAGATATATTTGAAAAGTAAACAGCCTATAATTGAAGGCTGGGCAAAACCTCCATCATTGAAATCAAGTCATCGCTACAATTGATGGGCTTAATCAGATACTTATGCCAAATGCGGGTTGGTGATCACAAACGCGGGCTATGCATCGAAAAATCCGAAAACATTTTGCCCGACCTAGGAATTGAACCCGGGTTCTTCGAGTATCGGGCCGAGCGGTCTGCCACTAGGCCAACGAAGTACATATTGTTTTCTAAAGTTTACGCGAATACTACACACTATCGACGTCGTAAATATAAATTAAATCTAATGTGTAAAATAAACGCGAGTAGATCCGTAAAAGTTGTTACATTTCAATTGAAATACATGTTAAAAAAAATCGGAAGCTTGTGTTACCCTTTCTGTTGCAAGCGTGTCGTACGCTCATTGGCCGGCTCAGTGACGTAACAAGGCACGTACACCCATAGTTCTTCGACTACGTGGGCATCGAGGACCCGCGCATCGCGGAGTTCTGCGCGGCCACGTGCGAGCCGTCGCCGCACGCCATCCTGCGCACCTGCCTGCTGCGCAACTTCGGCGCCAGCGACCGCCACATACACACTGAGGTATTATCACCTCATTTATGTCCCCACTGCTGGGGCACGAGCCTTCCCTATGGGTGGAAATACCAAAGGGAGAACGAGCCAGAAATTAAGCGTGCTCAGTGCGGTGGGGTGTTTGTAACGACTGCTGATGTAGCCGCAAATGCAGCTGGGAGCAACGGCTTTGCGTGCCTTCCGAAGCACGGAACACTGAGGTATAGGTTTTTGTAATTTGGTACAAACGACAATAAGCTGACGGCCCCAAAGTTTGGTTTTTTTATTATACTTTATTTTAAAGAGTATATAATAATATTTATTTGGTTTAAAATATCGTCGTCTTAGTCAGTATTAACCTTTTCACCGCCCAATTATCCTGCACGCGATGTCCCGCTGTACGCCAACGTATAAATGTATTTTAATAAAGTAGGTACAAAGAACTTCTATTTTTTTTATATTTTTTTTTTGAGAGAGACTGCTGATTGCCGAGGGGCATTTTCAGCTTCACCGGGCTTGTATTAGGGGCGGCGAGGTACGTAAAGGGTACCTCAAGCCGTGTTGAAACGAATCACCTTTGAAGGATTTATAGAGGGGTACGGCATCGCACACTTAAAAGTGCGCGTCCCTGTGCCCTTCCAGAATCTCCGAAGGGTTCGGATCGGATCTGGGAGAACTTCTATAGAAGTGCTGGCGTGGACGGCACGGAAATCTCGAACTTCTATAGAAGTTGTTAGTGGTAAAAAGGTTAAGTTGATCGAAACGTTTTAAAGTACCATAAGAACTATGCGTAGGATTTTTGTCTTTTTTACTGAAACCAAAAATGTAATAAGGTGTTAGTCGTACGACGTAAACATACTGTAACCACACGATAAGATTTGTTTTCCTTAGATTCCTAGATTTTTATAATCACTTGTGATTATAAAATGCTAACTACTACGATTTCAATCAAATTATTCTATAAATGGATGTATAGATCTAACGTCTGTTCTAACAAGTTTCGTCACACGGCACGTGAATCACGTTCAAGATCCAAGTTGACGTGTTGATTGAAGCGGTTTTGCGTCTGCAGATGAAGAAGCTGGAGTTCCAAAAAATCGAGCTGATGATGAAGGTGGGCAAGCACTCCGCCACTGTGGTCTGCAAGAACAAGAAGACGGCCAAGCAGCGCGCCTCGCAGGCTATACTGCAGGTTTGTTTCATCATCATCATTATAATAACCAGTAAACGTCCCACAACTGGGCTTAAATCTTTCCCTTTAAACAATAACGTACTTAAATAAAATAAGGAAGTCGCGCCATATTCGTTTTAACGATGGCCAGTATCTAACGGCAATAACGGATATAGCTTAACGTGTTTGTCAAAGTACACAAGAGCTCGAGATATTTTATCTATAAGGTGCATTGGGTTAAGCAAAGAAAATAATAAACATTTTTACTAACAAAATATACTAAATATTACTAAAATGTACTAAAGGTGTGTAAGTGTCTCTCAGCATAGTTTCAGGTATCCTGAACACACAACGCTGGTTTTGCGTGTTCTTTTCGTTTTGAGAGCACTCTACGGCTATGTCGCAGTTCGAAAATAAATATTTGTATTTTGTTTTCTTTTTGCACTGGACTTCCATTGTATAATGTTTGTCTACTCTTTGGCAAACAACGTATCGAGAATCGCTTTAGACAATCGAGTCTCAATGACTATTTATTTATTTATTTGTTGTCAGGCAATGCTGGTTCATAGATATATATCATAGATAAAAAACACACGATGTTAAAATAATGTTTGTTAGTAATTAATGGAATCAGGCGTTATTTTGCGGAAATCCATTATAGAAAAAAAATGTAATTTAAATAATATGTATTGTTAATTCCGCTAACTCACTCGGACCACATACCAAATCCGATACCATAGCAGGGTATCGGTATGGGTGTGCATTTTTGCTTGCACCCATTGTTTCTTCTGCATGTGTATACTTTTTGCGGGCGGGAGGGCGGTGCATGCGTACTGCATCAAGCTGGATAAACCAGTGAGTTAGCGGAATTAACACTACATATTATTAAAATTACTTTTATTTTTGTATGTTTGTTGTATGTGTGGTAGTGTTAAGGACTAACAAAGTCCTTAACACGTATGCCAGTAAGGTGGTGTGTTGCGCAGGCGCTGCACCCGCACGTGGTGTCGTGGGGTTCGCTGCTGCGGCTGTACGGCTCGCGCTCCGTCAAGAGCTGCAAGGAGAAGAAGCTGGAGGAACAGCAGATCACGCTGCTGCAGGACCGCGCGCGGCACAACCAGCCCAACCGCGCCGTGCTCGACAAACTGCGCCGCGACATGGCGCGCCTGCGCGAACGCGACGCCGCCTGCGTGCCCATCGGTACGTATGACGCGCATGCGCGAACGCGACGCCGCCTGCGTGCCCATCGGTACGTATGACGCGCATGCGCGAACGCGACGCCGCCTGCGTGCCCATCGGTACGTATGACGCGCATGCGCGAACGCGACGCCGCCTGCGTGCCCATCGGTACGTATGACGCGCATGCGCGAACGCGACGCCGCCTGCGTGCCCATCGGTACGTATGACGCGCATGCGCGAACGCGACGCCGCCTGCGTGCCCATCGGTACGTATGACGCGCATGCGCGAACGCGACGCCGCCTGCGTGCCCATCGGTACGTATGACGCGCATGCGCGAACGCGACGCCGCCTGCGTGCCCATCGGTACGTATGACGCGCATGCGCGAACGCGACGCCGCCTGCGTGCCCATCGGTACGTATGACGCGCATGCGCGAACGCGACGCCGCCTGCGTGCCCATCGGTACGTATGACGCGCATGCGCGAACGCGACGCCGCCTGCGTGCCCATCGGTACGTATGACGCGCATGCGCGAACGCGACGCCGCCTGCGTGCCCATCGGTACGTATGACGCGCATGCGCGAACGCGACGCCGCCTGCGTGCCCATCGGTACGTATGACGCGCATGCGCGAACGCGACGCCTGCTCATCATCACAGCTGCGCTTCGACTGTTGCGAGCTGTTGCGAGATTTCATGTCCGCGGATGGGTATAATGTGCGTTGATCAAGCGCAGATCTATCAAGATAACTTTTTGAAATTTTCTTACTTTGTGCCCGTGTACCAATTGGTACGTAGTAACGTGCACCGCGTGGTATAGTTCCGCCTGGCGTGCGTAAAATTTCGCCAAACTACGATCCACATTCAAACGCCGACCGTATGTTGGTATTTAACGTAGCCTTTCCGTGGCAGGCACGCTGATGCTGGAGGACGACCTGCCCACGCACTCGGGCTCCAACCTCAACAACGTGGACCTGTGACCGGCGGCCCTCGACGCGGTCGAATGGTATAACCCACGGAACGACGCTCTAACCACATTTCATTGTTTCTGAGTTATTTAGTTGGTCGTCTGTCTATCCCTTTATATTGTAATAACTTTAATGTTTGATTCGAGTTAATGTTCTTCCATTAGTAGTTCAAGGTGTTAGAACTATTGATAATATTCTTTCACAGTGTGGTAGAAATTTAAAGATATCGATTAATTAGTTTGTTTATAATAATGGTAGCAAAAATATAAAAAAAAATATGACAAGTAAATAATAATAAAAGTGTGTCAGAATATAAAATGTGACTTAAAAATAGGCCTAGGGATGAAACATGTATTCATAACCAAATGTGATGATAAGAATGCTTATAAAAATGAACTATACCTACTTTACCTGCTTTAAAAAGGTTGTATAAAAATTGCATTTAATTATTAAGTACACTGTTTAAATAATTCGTTTTTATGATAATAATGTTGGTTAAAATGAGAAGCCGTTGCTGGGAAAACAAGAATCAGTCGGTGATAGTTTTTGGGATACCAAGAAATTTTCTACTTTATGGCCTGTTTTGTTTCTACAGCCGAACACCATTCCGCCAATATCTCGTCGCTAGCTAGTGCAACGCGAAAGCTTAAAGCCGTTCTAAAAACCACTCGATATGAGCTGTCACCTTAACAAATGATTTTCCGCTTTTTAAGCAAATTCGTGCGGCACGACCGTAATTTCAAGAAGGTTAGTCCAACGAAATTTTGGTGATTACTAGTGACTGGTTGTGTCAATGCTGCAAATGTCCCCGCCCGATCCTCTAAATATGCCACTACACATTTACAGACTAGTGACTACACTAAACATGCAGAATAGTTTAGGCCCAAGACACCATATTCGTAGAACAAGGGTACGACGAGCCGGTACACATCTACCTGGGCGCTTCTCCCCACCACCACGGCCCGGTCAACCTGAGCCGAGGTCCGAGCCTTTAGAGGCGCCCTCGGGTTGTTCCGCTCCCCGATCCGATCCGAAGCCCTCGGAGAATCTAGTAAGGCACGGGGACACGCACTAGTGCGTGATGCCGTTCCCTCTAGAAAACCTCCGAAGGTGATTCGTTTCACCCAGCGTGAGGTACCCTTTCAGGAAACTCTTTAAAAAAAAGCTGCAAATGTCTAACAGATAACAAAATATGCCGAAACTGTTAAGTTGCTTTGCCTATTTCGACCAAACTACTATCATTTTCATTCCTTGTTTTTCCAGCAATGTCTTCGAGTGTGACAAGACTCGTGATAAGGAAATCGATGAAAAAGAAATATAGGTTTAAAGAATTAAATATAATATTATATTTACAGTCTCAAAGTGGTAGTTTAAGTGGGAAGCACTGTGTGATAAGGGGCCCAGTCTTGCGGGGCCGTTTCAATCTAACTAGTGGTCGCAATTCGACCGAAGTTCACAGGATACGCAATATTTATACAATGTAATGTAAGTTAACATATGTTACACATAAATGTTATGTTCCGGGACTCCTCCATAATTATAACTTTAGCTATACCAATGCTCACACTTCGTGCGCGTAATGTGGTATGGCACAAAGTAGTACGAAGCTTTCTCTTCATGTATTAATATAATAAATACTAATGTTTGAGACCGCACACTCGTAGTATTAAAATAGAAAAATTAACAAATTATTGCATTTGTGTGGGTTATGAGGGTGAATTTATGAATAGAATGAAAATATACGAATCTGCAGGATGTTTGGTAATTACTTGTATAGTACCGAATATAGGGCACTGTGAATATAACCCCGGATATACAACGTGTAACAGAAAGGTGTGGCCAAAATGAAAAGATCCAAAGTGTATCCGATGTAGATCTTGTATGCAGAGTTACTAACTCATGATTATTAACTTTAATTTGTGATGCAATTTTTAATGAAATATTTATATTGTGAGTTTGTGACGTCATTCACATCAAAATAAACAAGTCACATACAGCCCTAGTGGTTTAGTAACCTCTGTGTACTTACATTTTTGATTACTGCTGCTTGCATAAGCAAGCCTGATGCACATGACTAACAAAATCAATAAGCGAACGTTTAAGGGCGGTATCTATACATCATTCTGAATACAATGACAAAAAATGGGCTCCAGTTTTACAGTGATTTTTCAAAGTTATGTTTTCTAACAAACTAAATCAATTAAAATAATGCACATCATGAAACATGCTGTATCTTTACTTATACGCACGCAGGCGTCGATAAAAATATAGTGTACAGATACACAACACAACGGTTATCTTTGTGTGCGTGTAGTACAGCTGTACAGGTTTGGAAAGGGTGTATTTTTTGGTAAATTATGATAATGTTTTGTTGATTATCTCGGTAACGAGACTGTAGTTTTGGACCAAATTTGGCGAGCATGCTCAGTGTGATATATAGATGCTCCCCTTAAACGTTCGCTTATTGATATTGTTAGACCCTATATATATTTAATTTACAATTGCTTGACAAATTAAAGTTAATAATTCTGTTTTAACCCAATTAGTCCGACCAAGTGTTTGTGTGTTGTTGTAAATAAAACTCTAAAAGTATTACATTAGGGTACATCTATATAATACTTTTAGGGGTGTTATAACACCCTGTCGGAGCAAGTGGGTACAACACGTACGAGTTCTAGATGGGATACACTTTGGATGTTTAATTTTGACAACACCTTTTTGTAACACGTTGTATATGATGTATGTACCCCGGATATGTACATATGTCATATACTTCCTCCTTCTACTATCGCACCGCTCGCCATCGGAACAGGGCACACGCACACTTCCTGGAGCCGCTGTTCGCTCGAACGGTTCGCTTCCAGAGGAACTTAAATAAATAAATAAACTTCATTCCACGTACCATCAAACTGTGGAATGAGCTGTCATCCGAGGTTTTCCCATTAAGCTACGACATGGGCTCTTTTAAAAGGGGTGTAAAGAGGTTTTTTTCAGGTCGGCAACACAAAAGCAACATCTCTGATGTTGCTGATGTTCATGGGCGGCGGTGACCGCTCACCATCAGGCGGCCCGCCTGCTCGTTTGCAGACAGTTAATATAAAAAATAAAAAAAATGTATATACCTGAAAAGCACCATATGACCGTGATATTCAGGTTGTTTGTTATTAAGTAAAATGGCAAAGTGACAACCCTAGGTCCAACTAACACATTGTTCTCGGTCGACCACCTTCCAATAAAAATAAAAGTCAAGATAAATAATGATTGAAAATAAATTTGAAAAAATCGTATGTAAATACGATTTTGTGTTACCACGGTGTTTTCCATACTTGAGTGCATTGGCTGTTATTCGGGATTATACATCTATTACCAAACATTCTGTATAGATGGTTATATTATGTTGAAGACATTGTTAATTCACAATAGCCTTTCAATGGGTTTGCAACGGTATTTAAGATAATATGGAACATAAAGTTGATGTGTACTGAAGAAAACATTAACCCTATACTTGGCAGAGGTTTTTTTTGTGGAATTATATATATTTTTTGTATAAAATGTGTTCTTTTTTCAAAATTTTTGTAAGCTTAGTGTCTCAAATAATCCACTATGCCAAGAATAGCGTTAATATTCAATAACTATACATATTTTGAAATGTCAACATATTTGGTGTCTTTAGTCCCTCATTAGAGGACAAGTATACAGTGTCCTCCATCCTAACTCTTAATATGCTCTCATAAAAATATATCTATACTATAATCATATTATAATTCGGCGGAGCGGTACCTTATTATGAAATTAAGATTTAAGTGATATCAAGCCGTAAATTAGCTGTAAGAATAAATCCTCTAATACTAAATATCGAATACCTACGAAATAACGAACGAAATAATCCAAATTAATGCCTAAAATACATTTGTAGTTAGTGTAAGTGAAGAACACGCCTAGTCGACAAAAGCTGATCAGAGGGCAATTTTTGATTCTCATCGGTGATTCAGCAATCAAAAGTGACATGAAAATATTTTATGCATTATTTACAATTTGATTATTAAGATACAAACCGTTCGGAAGTTTTCAGTGTCAAACATTTGTTACCAGTGACTAAAAATATAAATATAATAGAATATGTATTTATTTGACTAACACTGTACTTGTAACTTTTAAATTAAAAGTTTTTTTTTTTAAATATTATGAATTTCCGCTGGGACGGAACAATCCGACCGCGTACCGGAAAGCGCAGTGTGGGCAGGCCTCTAACAAGGTGGACCGACGATCTGGTGAAGGTCGCGGGAAGCCGCTGGATGCGAGCAGCACAAAACTGGTCGTTGTGGAGATCCTTGGGGAAGGCCTTTGTCCTGCAGTGGACGTCTTTTGGTTGATAGAAAGAATAAAAAAAGAATAAAGATAAAATAATACATTGTCGACGTCGACATTGGCATACGTTGCTACATGCACAGTGTCGTTAAATAGGGTCTACAGATTACACTTTAGAGTGTGAAAGAGCACTCGTCGTTGATATAGCCTGAAAAATAGTCACCGGTTCAAACATGGAAGCGTGTGAAGTGGGCGGGGCAGTGTTGCTTAGTTTTTAAGGCTTTACTTAGTTGCACCTGTAACGGGATTTTAAATTATTTTAAATATTTCAGTGCCTCTTATTAATTTCAGATAAGTCGATGGCCACGTTTGGATGATTTGTTTCCTACGTCTGTTGTATGTTGGGCTACATCGTAACTTAAGTGTTTATACACCATTCAAAATGTCTAAACCCTGATAATTCGTTTTAATTAGATTTCGAACTTATTGTAAGGTAACAAAGTTAAAATTAAGTTAAAACCAACAACGAAAAATAAGGTCTTGTGACTCAAATGTCGAATTCAAACTTATTAAATACGTATCAGCCTTTCTAATGACTTTGAGAAAGGCTTTTTATTCTGATATGCAGAAATACCTCATCAGGGTTAGCTCTTTATAGGACTCTGCCGATATGTTAGACAAAATTTTAACTTTGTTACCTTACAATAAGTTCGAAATCTAATTAAAACGAATGATCAGGGTTGAGACATTTTGTAAGGTATTTTTTTCTTGTGATGAGTGTTGAGATGTCGTCATATATTATTTAATAACTTAAAATACTGCTTTGTCTTGTGGTATGTGTTCATTCACATTTGAAAATTGTAAATCACGTGTCAAAATTCTAAAACCCATTTTAGGCTTTAGCTAGATTTGACTAGATAAAACTGTTTAGTATTTAAATTAAGTAAGACTTGGGCTTAACCTAGCATTTAATAGTTTTGCCTAGACAGAACAAGATCTTTTTGGAATTGACAGTTAGATATTTAAGTATATTAGATGGGACAGTATAAGAAAGATCAAAGGACTTGAAGAACCTAGCAATATAACAAGACAGAAATTATGACTAGAGTATCTGCCACGTATCAAGTAAGGCCGCTTTTCTGCCAGAGCTGTGCGAAGTAGCTAAATGGTTAGCGAGGAAATAGAGCTCTGATGCTAAGAGAGCTAACAAAGTATCAGCCCTCAATTTAATGACAACTTTGAAGCCTTAAGGAAACATAAAAATTAAGACATTTTAAATATGAATGCTTGTGAAATTCTTACTATAAACTATAAGATACATTATATTATATTAAGATTAATATGGTGCCCAACCAGCGCCAATAGGATAACTCCATTTCTCCACTCCCAGAAAGTTAGGGTAATACTAGAATCGAATAGCGGTGTCTGTTTGTTACGTCCCTATGTGTAAAAAGTTTTTATATGTCGACGTTTGATTTCAAATAAACTATTCCACTATTTTCAATGTAGATATGTGCACGTTGGTAGGTGAATTAGGTATATAACAAAAACCTATTTTCGATGTACTCACGCCCGCACATCAGACCAACACAAGCTGTCAAATTTCCTCAATAGACCTTGAACTTTATGTATATAGAGCATATGGTTCAACATTTACTGAAGATATTTTGTTTTGACAGTTTTGGATTGTTTGCTGTGCAGGCTCTGTACAGATAGTTTATTGAAGTAAAATTTTATGAAGAAAAAATTTGTGAACAAAAGTTGCGTAGAAACAAAATAATGGGAAAAATAACATCGATTTAACTCTTACTTCGATGAAATAAACAAATTATGACAATTGAATTGAAGATAAAATGAGTTTTTTTGTTGTTGACGATTCGAGTAAACTTAAATGCTATAAAACGAGGTTCGAGGAGATTTTTTGTGTGTTGTTACATATTGAATAGAATGATCTGCCAATAGTGTTATGGGAATTGAAAAACGCTGTAGTGATTTGCGATAGAATAGAATATTGTTTTTGCTATGAATATGGTTGGTATTTACAATTATTAGTATTATACTATGATTTGTGATGTCGATCTGAAGTTAGTGCACCTCCAGTCAGTTATTATCAGTGATCGGAATCGATGGTGATCATACATCAATATTCATTCGACCAAAATGTATGGAACAGCTGAATTTTATTTTCGAGTTAGTGTCGCCGCACACGGGCCACACGCGACAGCCACAAACGCCGCCACGAGAAGCTAGAAGCGGCCAGTGGCCGCTACTTTTTTTTAACCCATTGCTTGCAGTATCAAATGGACTTCGACGAAGAAGCTTGTCGGCGTTAAGTGGCGCGCGCCGGCCACTAGAAGCTAGCATCGACGATTTGTAGCGTGTGGCTGCCACCAGCGTCAACCGTGTGCGGCGAGTCCATATAAAATGTATGAAAACTATAGGAAATATGCAGGTGGCGTCGTTTTGTGGTTGTGGCCGGTGGGTCGTGTGCGGGAACGCTTAGGGAGTTGGTCTAATAGTAAGAGTTGTTCATTTGTATCACGGGAGTCATCTCAGAAGATTTGGACGCTCATAAAAAAGTCAACCTGTTTTTCCTAAATAATACTTTAGGTAAATTAGCTCTCTTCATTCCGATCACTATATATAAAGATAGAGTTAGAGGCAGCCCAATATTACACTAACTTTGGGTCAGAATGAGAGATGGTAGTTTCAATGTCTGTTGAATATTTTGGTAAATGTTGTAGGTACTTATTGCTAGACTTAAGGACCAAAATAACATGTGTAACTAACTAATTGTACTTATTGCTAGACTTAAGGACCAACAATATATTGTGAAACTTAACTAATTTGGGGCAAATAAATATGACTTATGTGATAGTGAAAGTTGAACAGGAAAAATGTCTATATGTAGAAGAATCTTTATGTAAGTTTAGTTAAATACTGCAATTTAATGCTTGCTTAATATCATACAATCGAAAATAAATAGTGCCAATACAAATATGTAAATTGTATTATTACATAACCTTATCTTTGATTAATTTTACAATACGAATATGCTACCGAAGCCAGTTGTAGATTACAGTGGCGGTAGCCAAAGTAACATTAAGAAAACGATAGCGAAGTTCGAAGAATAAAATGTATGGGATTGACATAAGATTGAACACGTGATTTAGCGCGGCTTATGTCAATCTCATACATTTTATTATTTTCGAACTTCGCTCTCGTTTTCTTAATGTTACTTTGGCTAAGCCTACAGGGCGCCTAGTGTGAGTTTCATTTTACATTCTGTATGAGTTATGTTTATTATCCATATTCATTCGTTTACGAAAATGAAAACGGAAATTTGTATAGATTCTTTTTAACTCTTCTCATATGTCGCCAGGAGGCGCTGCAGCAATGCCATAATAATATTTGTTCTCGTTAACGTGTTCGAATGTCGAATAACTCGCACTAGTCACCCTCAGCGTTACTCTTTCATAAATGTGATCTGTAAAATAAATAGAGGAGCTCGATGGCGCAGTGGTTAACGCGTCCGGTCTGCGATTCCTGACGTTAAGCGACATTCGCAAAGGCCGGTCATCGGATGGGTGACCAAAAATATATGATCTCGAGCTTCTCCGTGCTTCAAAAGGTACATAAAGCTGTTGGTCCCGGCTGCGTTAGCAGTCGTTAACAACCACCGCACCGCACTGGGCCCGCGTGGTGGTTTACGGCCCGTTCTCTATCCATCCACAGGGAAGGGTCGTGCCTCAGCAGTGGGGACATAAAATGAGCTGATGATGATGATGATGATAAAATAAATGGCCTTCATGTTTGGCGAAGATCGCCATCATTTAAATCAAGTTCTTGCTACCATTTTATTGGTGGGCTACACCATGCTTACCAAATGCGGGTTGGTGATCATAAACATTACTCTTGTACCTATCTTGTCGAAAGTATTTGAAAAGTGTATGTACAACAGAGTAATAAGTTACTGCAACAAATTTAATATTATCAAATGTGAACAGTTTGGTTTTCAAAAAAGAAAATCGACTACACTAGCTATATTCACACTTATTAAAACAATTCTGACTAATGTTAATAACAATAATTTAACTACTGGTTTATTCTTTGATCTATCAAAAGCTTTCGACTTTGTGGCCCATAATCTGTTAGCGCAAAAGCTGGAGTCCATAGGAATAAGGGGACCCGCATTGCAATGGATATTATCTTATCTAACAAACCGACGTCAGTATGTTGTCGTTAATAAAATTATCAAAAATGAACTAGTGCCCTACTCATCTGGTTTTATGAACAACAACTGCGGCGTGCCTCAGGGAAGCGTGCTAGGACCAATCTTATTTCTATTTTACATAAATGACATAACAACAGTGACAAACCATAAATGTGTCTTGTTTGCAGATGACATATCAGTTATTGTAACATCATATAAAAATAAAAACAATTCTATACATAATCATGAAATTGAAATTAATAATACCATTGATAATATAATAAAATGGCTAGAATCAAATAATTTAAAAATCAATTTAAGTAAATCAAATTTTATCCAATTTAACAAATCAATACATTCAAAATATAATTTTAAGCTTGACATAACAAAAATAAAGGAAGTTTCACAAATTAAATTTTTAGGTGTAATTATAGACCAACACTTAAACTGGAAGGCACATATGGACAACTTGTGCAGTAGAATCAATAGATTTGTATATGCTCTAAACAAAGTAAGAAACGTTACCAATATGAAAATCGTTATCACTGCCTACCGCGCATACACAGAGTCTATATTACGCTATGGTCTGATTTTGTGGGGTAACAGCGCAGACAAAAACAGAGCATTTGTTGCACAAAAGAAATGCATTCGAGCTATATGTGGGATTCCACATGACGAGTCATGCAGACCAGTGTTTAGGGACCTCGGTTTGCTGCCCCTGCCATCACTGTATCTGCATGAAATCAGTAAATTTGTGAACAGTCATAAAGCCTTATTTACAAAGTCATGTGAGGTTCACTCCAGACTTACAAGACATCCTCAGAGACTTGTCTTAAAGGACATTCCGAGGTCTGATAAATATGGGAAAAGTTGTCTTACCATGTGTGTTCGAATTTATAATAAAATTCCCGTGGAAATTAAAGAATTGAACACGTACCTATTCAAAAAGAAACTATATAGTTGGTTACATGAAAATAATTTCTATGATATAAAGGACTTTTTCTTTTTTGATGGCAATAACAAATAATGGATTGTGATTATTACAATGATTTTATTTAATTAATTAGTTTTATATAAATGTTTAAAATTTGCATGCAAAATTAATTTGCAATTCATGTTTAGCACATTAAATCTTGTAACATCTTTTAATACCATGTTCTATGCAAATAAAGATTTATTATTATTATTATTATCTCTTTATTTCTTTTTTTTCTTAGCCTAGGTTTGTTATAATATTAATATAAAAGTAAAATACAAAAGCACATACAAAACATAAAAATATTATAAAAAACCTAGCCTAGGGTACCGCCGGCAACAGGGCAGGGCTCATGCTGCCGGTGGTTAGGGCTGCAGAGACAGGAACCTTCGGACTATTCGCGCCGTGTCCAAGAGTACCGCCTTCTGTATCTGACCCTTGATCCAACCATTGAGCGAGAGTTTCTTAAGGTGTTGGTCGAGACTCTTCGCTACCAGACCGTTCGCAGACACGACTATCGGCACAATGATTGTCGAGTCAATATCCCACATGGTGGTTACCTCGTGAGCCAAGTCAAGGTACTTGCTGACCTTGTCCTTCTCGGCCTTTACAAGGTTCTCGTCATGTGGGATGGTGACATCGACAAGCACTGCCCGGCGTTGCGATCGATCTATCAGCACGATGTCAGGCCTATTAGCTAAAATAGTCCTGTCCGTGATGACAGCTCGATCCCAATAGAGCGTGGCACGGCCGTTTTCGAGAACCGGCGCAGGTGTGTACCTGTAGTACGGCACTTCAAAGTCCACAAGACCGTATGGAAGAGCAAGTTGCTGGTGAATAATCCTAGCTACCAGGTTATGTCTGTGCAAATACTCGCCGTTAGCAAGATGAGAACAACCGGAGATAATGTGCCTGAGTGATTCTCCGGGACGGCGGCATGCCCGACAAATGTCGACCGTACCATCCTTCAGGATATATTTCCGGTAGTTCTTCGTCATGATTTATTATTATTATTAAACCCGGCTAAGAAACACGCTCTTGCCTCTCCTGGGAATTGCAACTCAGGAAACTCCAGCTACATAAGCGTCGATGCAGCCACGCGAATATTGAAAGAGTAACACGGATATTTGTTGTGCTGCGGGTCTATTAGACCCATAAAGTTATACCAACGGAATAACTTTATGATTAGACCCCAGGTGCATGGAACTATGAAGCAGCGGTCTCTGTCGACAAGTGTACGAGCAAAGGGGATGCAATTAGTGCGTGATCCACTAGATTAAAATCAAAAACTTTAAATAGGTACGCATTTTTTCTAAATTACATGTTTATAAAAAAATAAAACAACGTTTTTCTAATAAGTATTATGTATAACTACAATTAATTTCATCGACTTAAGTAAATGAAAAAGCTAATTATGTAAATATTAGGTACTTATGAACCTTACCTATGAAATTGACGTTTTGTATGAAGATTTTTTATAAAATTTTATTTTTCATACTAACGTTTCTTTAATTTTTTAACATCTATTTATGTTAACACTATAAAAAATGTAGAGTAGTGTGTTTGTTTCACTAACTAGCTAAATATAGCAGACAAATCGATGAGCAGACATTAAAAAGAAAAAAATCAAGTCCTTTCAAAGCTACAATGAAACAAAAAGACAATTCCGCGAACATAAAAAGTAGTCAATTTAAAAAAAAAAAAATGGGTGATAAAAACACAAAATTAGTAGGTAATCATTGTTATTCCTACTGAAGCCTAAGTAGCATAGTCCTAATTAAAGGTGTATAATAATATTAACAACCGGTATTGACTTTTAGAACTTTTAGAACTTTTAGAACTTTTAGAACTTTTATTATGTGAGAAAAAAACGACAATTTCATAGGTAAGGACCTAATAGATAATATTTAGAGGTGACTTTGGTTTTTTTTTCTGTCCAGAAGATTTTATAATTCTGCATTTTGGAAACAATAACATTGTTGCTAAGTGTAGTTGCATATAAAATATATTTTTCTTGACGTTGTTATATTGTGTATTTTTTATAGGAAACATGTATTAAGAAGCGCATTTGAGAGTGTTCAGCGCCTTAAGATTAACGTCTTATGGAGCCTCTTTCAATATGATCAACTTGCAATAAAATTAAAGATCCGTAATAATAATAATGTAAAAACATTTAATTAAATAAAAGTAAATTTTATAGTCTATCGTTTGAAATATAAATAACACTTTTTAGTGTTTATGCATAAAATAATAATTTTATCAACATTAGTAAAAAAGATCTGTTGTATTGTACTTAATTATAGCCTTATCTAAGAGTATTTAAAGGACGACAATGATATTAAATACTAGTTTGTACAGTACAACGCAGCGGTAATGCGTTTCAATCATAATATTATTTAATAATACAGCTAGAAAATGGTAACTACGATTTATCACTTACGGTCCACCGCACCCGCCTCCCCACACAATTACAATAACAAGTCAATTATAAAACTACTATTTTTATTATTTTATTTCTTGCATTCATAATGCTGTATGTAGTTAAAAGATAAAATTTTACTAGAAAAAATCAACCATTCCCTTGGATCCTAGGGCCGTGGGTTCGATTCCCACTCAAACTTCCTGAACTGATTGATTTTTTTAGTAAGACTTTTTCTTGAAACTGTATATTGTTTTTAAAATGGAGAAATCAGTTATGTAGTGGTGTCTGTATTAAACGATTTGCCAGTTTTCTAATGTATGCTTTATCATGTCACAAGGACTGAATATAAATAAGTACCTAGGATAAGTAAGTAAATAGCCTATGACTCCCACAAAGCTGGCTACGCTGCGCAAAGGCCTCCATCTTTGAAATCAATTCCTCTCTACAATAAGCAGGATAGTGTAAACTATAAAAATGTTTTATTATTTCGTTTGAATTTGTATGTATATATTTGTTTCCAAAATTGGCGTGTTAGAATTTTTTAGTAGGTAGGTACATTCTATCTTTTAAGCTGATGTTATTAAAGTTGTGTTAAACTGGCGAATCTTTACACAAAATTACTGGCAAATCTGATCTACCTATAGTCAAAATAGTTTTCAGTACCTACTTAATGCAAAGAATACTTGTGTATGGTTTGAGGCGTGGTGATGGTGTCGTAAGTTCTGGCGTGGCGCCGGCGAAGTCAAGATGACATTTAAAAAACAGGGTGCTGTTTTTGAATCTCACTGGTCATCATTTTGAAATTATAAACTACAATAATTTTTTATTTTATTTATGGTGCATACCGTTTGTGTAACTTTAGTTTCCAAATCTGCTGTCATAAGAAGAAAGGGGAGCAACAGACATTGATCATTTTTTAAAATTAAGTATGCCTTTGGAAAGAAAAGGCGCATACGCTACTTTAGATATTATTACGTTATTTTAGATATTATATGCGATATTTTAGAGAGCTTTTCATATTTAGGTCTCAATAAAAGATTTAAAATGTATTCAATCACTTTACCTTTTTACCGTGTTTGATGTTTGACAAATGCGCCTATTTCCCTTATGACGTCAGAATTAGTTACTTAACCTCAAATTCAAGTAGGTAATTAATATCACAGTGTGAGAATCGTCACCGGTTCAAAAATCGCACCCCTTATCTTGTGTTCACTGTGAGATCAGTGTACCGAATACGAGTTCCTATTATTAACATTTTTAATTATAATTTACATGAACTTGATCTAATAGTCAGTAAAGCTCGCGCTCGGCACTCTGATTTGCGTATTGTGGGGGTGGCCTGCCAGCGCGCCCCACGCGTGGGCGTGGGCGGCATCAGGCCCAGCGCTGCCACGCGGCGGGCGCGTCGCCGGCCGACAGCACGTTGGATACCCCGCCGTCGCTGCTCGGGGGGAAGGGTGCCTGCTGACGGAACAACAATGTTCAACATGCATACCTTACAGCATCAATCTTTATTACCATGTTGGCATTAGCGTTTTAAAACTAAGCCTAGCATAATGCTGGTTGGTGAGTTTTACGTCAACCGAGACCAACGGCTATCAAAGTTTATTTGTCACAATCACGTGCACCACTATAAAATATCATTGGCAAACGTATAGTTATTCTGGTTTCACAGTCGCGCCGTCGAGCGGCGCCGTCCAGACGCGCGCGCTTGTAAATTCACTAGACTCGCGCGCTTACGCTTGTAAGATCACTAGTAGCGTTTTATAGTTACACTGTTGAAGCGTGCTGCGTTTCTCATAGGTTCCGCCTTACGTCAAGCGCGTGCTGTTAAAATGCGCTGCTCGACAGCGCGACAGTGAAACCAGCCTTAGGCCTCTGCCTCAAATTTTGCGGGCAGCGGGGCAGCGGCTTAACACATACTTTAATATGCTAGTTCATTTTTAAAACTTATATGTAGTTTTAATTGGTAAGAAAAAAAAAACAGTTTTTCTTCTGGTACGGGGCGCAAACGCTTAGATTAATTGTTTAGCGGTGCGTCGCCTTAAACTTACCTTCGGCAGTCTTCTTACTGTGTGTAGTAGAGTGCGCCACATAACATCATATGGAAATGATTCACACATAAAATTGTAACTCAACATATGTTCCATATAAATTAAATGCACAAATAATGTAACCTTGAAATAGCACGTATTGTCATATGATTGAACAAAGTCCATTTTTACTATTAATTACTTTAATATTTTCCTTTGTTTAGAAACAGTATAAAAGCAGTATTTTTTCATAAATAAAGACAGTTAAGAACCGACGTCCGTCGTATCATTTCGTCTCCCGACTTCACACATCACATGGCGACCCTGCCAGTCCACTGCTTCTAGGCAGTGCTGGTTCGTTTGGGACCATGGGGTCTCCATGGACCCATGGTCCACACATCACGTTCGCAAGTCCAGTCACGCTGCGTGTTTATACTCAACTGATTTTGTGGTTCATTCAAGCATGACCTAGCTATCGGTAGAGCCGACTTAATGACGTAGACGCATACTCACATGGACGGGGCCCAGCCAGCGCTGCTTGATGAAGTCGGCGGCGCGCTCGGCGATCATGACGGTGGGCGCGTTGGTGTTGCCGACGTCACCGCCGGCATCACGCTCGCGTCCGCCACGCGCAGCCGGTCCACGCCTTGCACCTGCGCACACGGCGGCATTCTCAACATCATCATCATCTCAGCCGAAAGAGGCCAACTACTGTTTGATGGAGGGTAATGAAGTTCAAGGACGCTAGCAAAATAAGAGTATTACGCGCTCGCGGTCACCATGAAGCTGCTGTGCTTATTCCTCTATTTCTTGTAATTTAACTTGATGTACTAACCTACAAATCGATATATAAAAATGCATAATAATACCTACTGCTTAATAGTAGACATGAACGTGTGGTTTTGGTCAAATTCAATCAGATTCTGAGCAGAAACTAGGTAATTGTGAGGTCATCGTGAAGTCCCATCTTGCAGAAGCCGGCTGGAGCTGGACTGCGGATGCGGGCGTGTGGTTACCTGCATCAGGTTGTCGACGACGGCGGAGGGGTGTGCTGGAGCCCGCCCAATTCATGGTGTGTGCTGGGTTACCTACGGCAGTTAGTGGTTACCTGCAGCAGGTTGTCGACGACGGCGGAGGGGTCGCCGCGCGGGCCCATCCTGCAGGAGCCGGCCTGGTGGTTCTCGGGCGCGGTCTGCGTGCGCACGGCGCACTCCCAGTACGCGTCGCAGCCGAACTTGATCTTCTCGCAGCCCTTCACCGGCGTGCGGTCCAGCTTCACGCCGTACCGCTTAAGGGCTTTGGTCTCCGACAGCTTTATGGCGACCTTAATGCCTTCGATGAGGGCCTTCACGTCGTCCGGGTGCGTTAAGTAGCTAAAACGAGATTTGTTACCAACGTTGTTATGGCTTTGGCAAACAGCATGAGAGATGATTGGTGACGCTTATAGCGTTGTGTAAAACTGTGTCTACTTATTACTATGGAGATATAATTAAGAGTAGTCACACAGTAGAGCTGTAGTAGCGAAAATTTCTACCAACAGTGACTATCGCGCTATGCTCAAGTTCCGACGTACCAAGCCACGAAATCGCTTAGTCAAGCGCCTGATGACCTTTAAGGTTAAAATATCTGTAAGTGCAGTTTAAGGATTAATATCTAGGTATCTATAGTTCCTTTGGCAGGTATCCGTAAAACAAAACTACATTGTAATTCATTGACATTGAAATTAAGATTTAGTAAGTGAAACTCACTTGGCATATATTTTGGGATAGGCGAATGGATCATTGGAGGCGATCTCGATGCGTCCTCGGCTCTTGGGCCGCAGCACGGTGGGGAAGATCTGGATGGTGCGCGAGCCGTTGCCCAGCCGCTCGCCCACCATGCCGGTCTTGGCGCAGTCCGCCAGGAACCCGCCGAAGAATATCTGGATGTCCGGGTTGGTGCCGGATGGGTCCGCGTACTTGGTGTTTATGAAGCCTGTCACTTCGGAGATACCTGCAAAACATAAAAAGTAAGGAAAATAAAATCAAATTGAGGTTTAATACTGGAACCCTGCAAAACACAAAACTCTTAAAACTGACAAGAGTTTTTGGTGCCGAAACGTCACAAGCGACAACTTACCACGTTACATTGCACATACTACTGCTTTTAGCCATGATGGTGTGGTGGGTTGATAATTAACAGACGGGCGGTATTTCCAATGAGGCTATAACAAGTCGTAGTTGTGAAAACAATGCCTTAGGGTAAATTTCCACCAGAGCAGCGTAACGTATTTAAGCGTTTGGCAATGCAAAAATCCATCAATGGGGTAGGGTTACTTCACACCACCTGAGCGAGGCAGAAAATGTGAACTCATCTTAGAAATAAGTACATCGCACAGCCCTGGTGGAAATGCACCCTTAATCTTACGGTAAGAATGTTACGGTATAGAATGACTATAAGCACCGACACTAAGGTCTTCACGAGTTGTGGTAAACTCAGTAACTGTACTGACCAGTGCCAGACATGAGTCCGTCCCTGAAGAGCAGGTACTCCATGGCGGTGGCCCAGTTGAGGGGCGCGGTGTCGTTGTCGCTGACGTGGAAGTTGAGGAAGTGCGCCACGTGGTTGTGCAGGCTGCGGCCGACGGCGGGCAGCGCGTGGACGGTGCCCACGCCCGCGCGCCGCAGCACCGCTGGGTCGCCCACGCCGCTAAGTTGCAGTAGCTGGGGTGATGCCACGGCTCCGGCGCTGGATCAAACAATACTTTAGACATTTGGGATACTTAATGTTGCTCCTAATCTTGTCTTAGTGTTAGGATAAGCTTCTTTGAGCGTGAAGAGCATGAAGTCATTAGGTTTCGGAATGCCGATCCCTGTAATCTGGGTTACATCATTTTCCTAGCATCAGTGAAAAAAATGGTCAGTGCAGCCGCCCGGATTGCGGAAGACCCAGGTTCGATTCCTGGCTGGGTCGGGTAGGCATTTAATTTTGCAATGTATTTTATATTCAGCTTCAGTGCAGCAATTGGCACTTAAAAATAAAAAGACAAATTTACTATAGCGTTGTGTTATCAAATTTGTGGTATTTCATCTGTAAAGATAAATCTGTATAGCCTTCGGTTGCAATAACCGTTGTTGGATAAACGGCACTGGACCGCTAAAAAGCACTCAAAAATTAAAAAGCAGTGTAAAAATTCAGTGCTTGCGTCAGCCTTCCCGGTAGCATAATGATCAGTGCAGCCACCCGGATTGCCCAGGTTCGATACCTGGCTGGGTCGGGTAGGCATTTAGTTTTTTCACTGTATTTTATAAATATTTAATTCAGCTTCAGTGCAGCAATTAGCACTTTAAAAAAAGTAAAATTTAGAAAATGATTCATCAAACTTTTTTGGTAACGGACTTAGGGCGACTGTAAATCGGTGATACCGAAGCCCAGAACGCATGCAAAAAAGGAGAAGAAGAGAGAATTTATGTTGTTTCCAATACTGACCTCAGTATAATCTCGTTGTTCGCAAAGATGGTCTCGGTCCCGCCGTGGCTGTTGCGCACCTCGACGGCGTAGGCCTGGCGCGTGGTCTGGTTGATGAGCACGCGGGCGACGGTCGCGTTCAGCATGACGTGCAGGTTGGGGCGCGCGCGCGCCGGCCGCAGGAACGCGCGCGCCACGCTCAGCCGCGACCCGTTGCGGTTGGTGGTCTGCGCGATCGAGAACCCGGTGTGCTGCTCGCCGTTGAGGTCGCGGAGGTCGCTGGATGGGTAACCTGGAAAATAGAGATATACACAATCAAATATGATTTCCCCCCTTCCGGATGGGTAAGGCTACGTAAGGCGGCTGACAGCAGTTAGTTAAAAAGATCTGAAGTTAGAGCTCAGTGAATGCAATGTGAGTCTTATATCCAGGGTGCCAAATGCGAGTTTCATTCGCCATTCGATCACGTTAACAAAAACGAGAATTTGTATGGCAAATTGTTATCTCTTCTCGTATGCCGCCAGGAGGCGCTGCTTCAATGCCATACTAATTTTCGTTTTCGTAAACGTAATCGAATGAATACAAAAAGTAAACAAAACTCATAAGCCACCTCAGTAGATTGACACGGGTCGGTTATGATTAAGTTTGTTTATTTCATCCGTTAACCTTTTTACCGCCAACAACTTCTATAGAAGTTCGAGATTTTCGTGCCGTCCACGTCAGCACTTCTATAGATGTTCTTCTTTGTACCTACTTAATTAAAATACATTTATACGTTGGCGTACAGTGGGACATCGCGTGCAGGATAGTTGGGCGGTGAAAAGGTTAAAGGTCTACTCAGGAATTCGAGAGTAGTTTGGTTGTACTTAATTTTACTTTTTATTTTTAAGTGCTAATTGCTACACTTCAGCTAAATTAAATATTTATAAAAAATACAGTGAAAAAATTAAATGCCTACCCGACCCAGCCAGAAATCGAACCTGGGTCTTCCGCAATCCGGGCGGCTGCACTGACCATTATGCTACCGGGAAGGCTGGTTTATCAATTTATCAAAAACAGTTGAGAATATGATTTTCATATTTCATTACATTTCATTAATAAGTCTGGGCTTGGCGGAAAATGTATTGAAATTATCTGGTCACAGCAACGTTTATTGTCTTCGAACTTAACAATACTTCGAAAAACCATTGATGGGCTTTGGCGATAAAGATAATTTTGGATTCATACCCAACTCCTCAGCTGCCTTTATAAGGCTGAAGCTCAGCGGGGGATGGTACGGGAACTGCGCGACGGTGAGCGGCCCTCCTGTGGCATGGTAGCCGCGGTCCATCTTGTCCAGCTGCCGGTTGTCCTCAGACTTGAGGAAGTAGGGCAGCACCTCGTCGTAGGACCAGCCCTCGTTGCCGGCCGCCGCCCACGCGTCGTAGTCCTGCCGCGAGCCGCGCATGTACATCATGCCGTTCATCACCGACGTACCTCCGAGAACCTGGGAAATAAATAGTATAGTCCTGGTTAAGTTACTAACATTGATGTAATGTCGAGGAGCCACACAGCAGGTAGATTTAAAACAAGCCAAACCTTGGTGGGAATGCATTGTTACATATTTCACTAGCCCAAACCGATTGAGTCATCATCATCAGTAGCTTGATTTATGTGAAATTTATCAGACTTATTAATGTTAGCGCCTAGCACTAATTCACCAATGTTGTGACATTTATGCAACTTGTTGCTATTATTAAATCACAGGCGCACCGCGCCGTTACCTATTGTAATTAACCGTCTGTCATTCACTTCTTGTACTGCGGCCACAGAGGCAACTCCAATAAACGAAATTGTTAATTAACTACAGAGTTTCTATTGAAATTCCAAATGTCCACACGAGACATAAATTGGTGACCCCGACGTGATACTAAATTCATATAATACGCAATTCTTCGAGCTAAAATCAACGACGGAAGTTGGTACCTACTACGAGTACGAGTCGACATCTTACTGATATCGCCGGGCAGTGACGCATCTAAAGCACCACCTCGCAGCAGAAATCATCAGTTAAGTGCCTTGGTCTTTCCATTCTTCCATCTTAAATTCATTAACAATACATTTCATTTCCAATTGAAATAAATTCCACTTGTGTTTCGCAGTGCAAAAAGTCATACCTACCTTCAAGTAAAAAAAATAAAAAATATTAATGTATTGTTTCTTTTTGATTTCTTATTAAAATAGTGAAACGTTCGATAATAGCTTTATCAACAAGTTAGATTCATTAGGTTTTCCATCCTTCGCACTAGTTTTTGCGCGATTTTAAGAGGTATTTTTGCCGACTAATTCCAGGGTTGCGAGTTGTTGTCAGCTTAACCGCGATTGCTAAGCAGCTGTGACAGTTGGTGATTTTTGGGATTCCTGGTCCCAGTCCCGGTCCCAGGTATCGCCGTGTGAGGAACGTGAGCCAAACAATTTATTTATTTATATTTTCTAACTAAATTGCTTTGCGTTGTGTATTGGATTTGTAATCAGCTGTTAAATTGCAGTATCTTTTGTATTTTACATTTATATTTACAATTCTGATTAGTTAATAATGTCCGAAGGCCAAAACAAACATGAAAAGAAGACAGTACGATCAACAGAAAGTACTTCTCCTTTATTGGAAGTAAAAGATCTTTTAACAAAAAGAAGTTCAATTAAAGGCCAAATAACAAAATTTAAAAATTATATTGACAAAATTACAACGCAACCTATACTCTCGGCTGTTGAGTTTGCAGAGTTATCGTTAAAATTGAGCAGATTGAGCCTATCCATTAAATTTGATGACTTGCAGACTCAGATTGAAATTTTGAATTCTGATAGTTTGGATTTTGAGATTGATGAGCATGAGCGTATTGAGCAAGACATAATTACATGTATAGCTATAGCAAAGGGCTTAGTGGAGAAGCAAAATGAGTTAAAATCTTTAGAACAAGAGAAGAGAAGACGAGATTCTGTATTTATGGAAGCTCAATGCTCTTTCGATCACAACCACGAATCTATAGGTGTAAGATTGCCTCAGAATGAAATTGCTAAATTTGACGGGTCATTTTTCCGTTGGCTTGAGTTCCACGATACGTTTTCCAACTTAATTCATAATAACTCACGTATTTCCGACATACAAAAATTTCATTACTTATTGTCTTACCTTGAGGGCGAGGCAAGGCGCATAGTCACCAATATTGAAGTTTCATCTGCTAACTACATTACCGCATGGCAATTACTTTGCGAGCGATACAATAATAAAAGATTATTAATAAATTATCACCTTAAGTCTTTATTCAACATTCAAACAATTAATCGTGAATCGGAAAGTTGTTTACGTTTTTTTGTTGATCATATAACTAAAAACTTACGTGCCCTGTCCAATCTTGGTCAACCAACTGATCAGTGGGACACTTTGATTGTATTTATGTTGACATCCAAGTTAGACAATAACACATTAACTAAATGGGAGGAGCAACGTAATAACTTAAACGACATCCCTACATTAGAACAGTTTAAATCATTTTTACTTGACCGTGCTCATGTCTTAGAATCCATACACCGTAATAAAGAAGGCAATTATACTAAGTTACAGCCACGAAATGTAGATGCCACTAGTAGTAGTCGACAATATACGAAATCATTAAATACAGTTCTTCAGAATAACAATTTTATATTTCTATGCATCATTTGTAATCAAAACCACAGAATTTATGACTGCCCTACATTTAAATCAAAACCAATTAAAGAAAAATTTGCTGATGTTTCAAAGTATAAACTTTGTTCGAATTGTTTGAGACAAGGTCACGGCCTTAACGATTGCCATATGGGGCCTTGCAGGCATTGCAAAAAACGTCATAATTCACTGCTACACACTAATTCTAACAGTTCTAAAGTAAATTCTAACGAAATTCATGAACCTGAGTCTATCGTAAATTTCTCTAAAGAAATTTCTAGTCAGGTTTTTTTGTCTACTGCCCTAATTGAGGTTATGAATCCGGTGACTAAAGAGGTAGTTCAAGCGCGTGCCTTGCTGGATTCAGGCAGTCAGTCATCATTCATTACTAAAGCATTGAAGGAGAGGATAAGTCTAAAAATATTCCCCACATCACTAAACGTCATCGGTATTGGTAATTGTCACGCCAACACAGTCACCGAAAGATGTGTCGTGCAATTGCAATCCCGCCATTCTATTAATAATTTTAAAATTACATTTTCTTGTTTTGTGTTGGATAAACTTACAGGAGAACTGCCAAGGTTTCCTATAGACTTGTCTCAATTCAACATACCACAAAATATATGTTTGGCCGACCCACAATTTAACCAGCCAGGTCCAATAGACGTTTTAATTGGAGCCGATATATTCTGGGATATTATAGGTTGTGAACAAAAATCACTAGGTGAATATAACCCTAAGTTACATAATTCCCAATTTGGCTGGTTGGTTGGGGGCGAAGTAAACATACGAAATTCAAACACAAAACCTAACGAAACATCACAAATTTTATTAAAATGTAATAACAATACAACAATACAATTTTCCTCAAATAACCAACTAAAAAGAAATACAAAAAATAACAATATTAAAATTTCATTAATTCAAACAAATAAAAAGTCACATAAATCATTAAAAACAAATATTATACAAACCAATCATGTAGTTTTGTCCGAGCAGGATTTGTCTAAAGAATCCCAGGTAGATTATTTTCTTAAACGTTTTTAGGAACTAGAAGAACTTCCCCAAAAATCACTTCTGAGCGAATCTGAAAAAACATGTGAAAATCATTTTATAAAACATACAATAAGATTAGAAACAGGTAGATTTTGTGTTAGGTTACCACTGCGTGACTCACCTTTTTGTTTAGGTGACACGTATACACTGGCTAAAAGGCGATTTCTCAATTTGGAGAAACGTTTTAGGAAAAACCCTAATTTTAAAATGCAATATGTACAATTTATAAAAGAGTATGAAGCCTTAGGCCATCTTTCAAGGTCCAAAATTCACTTACCCACAATATCATATTTCCTATGCCATCATGCAGTCTTCAAGGATTCCAGTGAATCTACTAAAATCCGTGTTGTGTTCGACAGCTCCGCACCCTCCTCTTCTGGGTACTCTATCAATGATTTGCAGCTGGTAGGTCCAAATGTACAAGACTCTCTTTTCTCCATTTTGATTCGTGCTCGTCAGCACAGGTATTTGCTCACCGGGGACGTTGAAAAATGTTACTGACAAGTCCAGGTCCATGCCGGTGACAGAAACCTGCAACTGATCTTATGGAGAGAGGATGAGTCGCTACCTATCCAAACAATGCAGTTGAATACGGTCACTTACGGAACCGCAAGTGCCAGTTATTTGAGCACGCGCTGCCTTTGGCAGATAGGAGAGGAGTGTAACGACAATCTAATTATACAGAGAGACTTTTATGTCGACGACCTCATTACAGGGTCAAACAATGAAGAAGAGTTAAGCTACATTAAAAATTCTGTAAGTAGGGAGCTCCAAAAGGGTTGCTTTCACTTACGCAAATTTAAAACTAATGCAAAATTAATTTTCAAATCATCTAAATCTCAAGAAATATTAACTATCAGCGAAGCGTCAAACACACTCGGACTTAATTGGAATCCTAACGAAGATACACTACACTTTCCCGTGTCTATACCCTCTCAAAACAATGTAATTACTAAGCGGTTCATTATGTCTAATGCATTCAAAATATTTGACCCTTTGGGTTTACTGAGCCCTTGCATAATGATACCAAAATTAATTTTGCAAAATCTCTGGCAACAAAAGGTTGACTGGGACCAACCTGTCCCAGATGCTATTCAAAATCAATGGAATAACTTTTCTGGTGACTTACTCGCTCTCTCCATCTTAAAAATTCCCAGGCATGTGTTGTGTAATAGCCCAACATCCATTCAACTCCATATATTCTGTGACGCCTCACAGGTGGGCTATGGGGCTTGTGTGTATATGCGAACAGAGATCAACGGTGACGTCACGGTAAAATTGCTGTGCTCCAAGTCTAGAGTAGCACCCTTGAAGCCGACGTCGATCCCTCGGCTTGAATTATGTGCCGCCCTTCTTGCTGTGCGTTTGTATAAAAGTGTCGCAGAATCAATACACTATACTCCACATAACATAGTATACTGGAGTGATTCTACTGTGGTCCTGGGGTGGTTATCAAATAATCCCACCAAATTAAAAACATTTGTCGCAAATAGAGTGGGTGAAATCCTAGAAACTACTGATCAACTCTCTTGGAGATATGTCCCCACCAAGGAAAACCCTGCCGACTTAATTTCAAGGGGTGTCAAACCTACCCAACTAATAAATAATGCATTGTGGTGGCACGGTCCTCAATACTTATTAAATGACGAATCTAAGTGGCCTGCCTTAAAACATAAAATATTAGAAGATTTACATGACATAAAACTAACAATTAATACACTATCTACAATTAAATTTGAATCAATAATCGATTTTAAAAGGTTTTCTAAGCTAAACAGATTAAAAAGAACGGTATGCTAGGTAAAACGATTTATTCACAATATTAAAAATCATAATAATAAAATAACTGGTTGTCTTACAGTCAGTGAACTTTCCAATGCATTTAACTTCTTATGTTTTACATCTCAAAAGGAAACATTTTTAAACGAATATAATTGTTTGAGTGAATATAAAGTACTAAATTCTAAATCTAAAATTTTAACCTTATCACCATTTATAGATAAGTCCAATAATTTGATTAGAGTAGGAGGAAGAATAGATGCTTCTGACTATTCTTATCAAAAACGTCATCCTATACTTCTCGACTCAGGGCATTATCTTACAAAACTTATTTTTCAATTTGAGCACATAAAAAATTTGCATGCAGGTCCACAGTTGTTGTTAGCTGTAATCAGAGAAACAGTGTGGCCGCTCAACGGAAGACGCCTTGCCCGACGTACAGTAAATATGTGTGTGCTTTGCCGCCGTACTCAAGGTAAAACACTATATCCTAAAATGGGAAACCTACCTACACAACGCATTAATCCAGATTTCCCTTTTAAATCTGTAGGCATGGACTATGCTGGACCGTTCTTTATTCTAAATCGCAAAGGTCGTGGCGCTAGAACCATTAAATGCTACTTGTGTATTTTTGTATGCTTAAGATACAAATGCTTACACCTAGAGGCCGTGAGTGACCTTTCCAAAGAGGCATTTGTTATGACGTTGCGAAGGTTTATTTCACGTCGTGGCAGGCCGGCGGAACTATTTTCCGACAATGGAGGCAATTTTACATCAGCGGCCAAAGAACTAAATTCATTCCTAAAAAATAACTCTAAGTCCTTGTCTGAGTTTGCAACTCAGGAAAATTTTAAATTTATTTTTATTCCGACTTACGCACCTCACTTCGGCGGTATTTGGGAATCCGGTGTAAAGTCGGCCAAATATCATGTAAAACGCGTAATGGGTAACACACATCTTACCTTTGAGGAGTTGAGCACCCTATTTGCACAAGTGGAATGCATTTTGAATAGCCGACCCTTGTGTCCTCTTTCCTCATCACCCGACGACTTCCAATACCTATCCCCAGGGCACTTTCTGATAGGAAGACCACTGAATGCGTTACCTGCACCTGCCCTGGAAACCAAAAAGGAACATAGCCTCTCCCGCTACGCGCGTTTAGAACAAATACGGCAACACTTTTGGCAACGATGGCAGCGAGAATATATCTCAGAACTTCAGCTCAGAACCAAATGGAAACAAAACACAAGAAGCTTGAAGGTCGGAGATTTGGTGCTACTTCGTGAAGATTCACTTCCACCACTTTGTTGGCGCGTTGGACGTGTCACTAAATTGTTCCCTGGACCAGACAACGTCTCCCGTGTTGCTGACGTAACCACCATTAAGGGAACGTATCGACGCCCATTCGTGCGACTCTGCCCGCTTCTGCCTACGCCAGAAGAAGAAAGTTGAAGAACGGGGTCTTCAACGGCGGGGAGCTATGTTAGCGCCTAGCACTAATTCACCAATGTTGTGACATTTATGCAACTTGTTGCTATTATTAAATCACAGGCGCACCGCGCCGTTACCTATTGTAATTAACCGTCTGTCATTCACTTCTTGTACTGCGGCCACAGAGGCAACTCCAATAAACGAAATTGTTAATTAACTACAGAGTTTCTATTGAAATTCCAAATGTCCACACGAGACAATTAATGAAATGAGGCTAATTGTAATGAAATATGAAAATCATATTCTCAACTGTTTTTGATTTATGTAATCAATTCAAAAAGAAGTACCTACTCAATGTTACAGTGGCGAGTGAGAGGCATAAAAGATAGAACTGGTATGAAAGAGTATTGCAAATAAAGTCTCCGATCATGTTGGAGGAAGTATTAAAAACAAAAAAAAAATGTTACAGTGGCGTGCATTTGGAGAGACCTATGCCCAGCAGTGAACTAATGTTGGCTGACGATAATGATAACTCTTAAGGTTCCCACTTTGGTCCACTGTTCTTTTTGATTTTTATAAACGACCTCTGCGCTACAATATCTTCCAAGTTTAAAATGTTCGCAGATGACCTAAAGATTTACAGAATGATACAGTCTTGCGATGATACCGCAAGTTTACAAAACGACCTCAACAACCTAAATCATTGGTGTAACAAAAACCAAATGTATTTAAACCCGTCAAAATGCTTTCACATAAAGTTCACTAGGTGTAGAAGTATCAGCAATGTGACTTATTGCATTAATGGTGTACCGATTAGCGAGGTTTTAAGTATACGTGACTTGGGAGTTATTGTGGACCACAGATTAGACTTTCGCGAACATATTGACCATATAATTAAGACTGGGGCCAGACTAGCGGGTTTTGTAGTAAGACAAACTAAAACTTTTAAAGACCCTGAAATTGCCATTGTCCTTTTCAATAGTTACGTTCGAAGTCTTCTCGAATATTGCAGTACGATATGGAGCCCATCCTACGCAGTCCATGTCAATAGGATTGAAAAATTACAGAAAAAGTTTCTGTATCATCTTTCTTTTACTAACAATCGTTGCCGCAGCTTAACCACCTATCAGTCGAGACTCGAGCATTATAAAATGGTTCCACTTGAGAATAGGCGCAGGATTGCAGACATGGTTTGTCTCCTTAAAATTATTAACGGGAAAATTGATAGTCCCGACATTCTAGAAAGACTGCAATTTACCTTACCACGTATCAGCAGCAGACTGCACAACCGCAAAGCATTCACTCTGCCCTCACGGCGTACCAACTATGGTCAACACTCACCATTGTACCGCTTGTGTTCGTACTATAATGATGTTTGTCAAGAACTGGATATTTTCGATGCATCAGTCAAAAGTGTAAAGGGACATTATTTATTTGTAAACTAAATTTATTCAACACTTTTCCAAATTGTAAAATGTATTGTTTTTATCTTTTTAATATTTTAGTTTCCATCAATCTATGTCATCATGTGTAAAACTTATTATTTTTTTAGTGTTATTTTTGTGTGCATGCTGTGTTCACAGTAAGAAGGGCATACAGTTACTTTTCGCAATGTTGTTCTTTTATATATTTTAATTACTGTATGTGCCAGTTTGTGAACCAAATAAAAAAAAAAAAACTCTTTTTAATATATATTATATCTCTGGTAATAAGGTTTACCTAAAATGTTGAGGTGGCTGGTAAAAATGGGCATTAGCCTGAAGTGTTTACCTTTCCCCGGGGCCAGTAGCAACGGCGCTCCTTCTCGCCGAGACAGGCGGCCGGCTCGGGCTCCGTGGTGTACCCCCAGTCGATGCTTGACCCGATGAAGTTCAAGAACATGGACGGCACCTGCGCACCGGTCGGCTCGTCGAAACCTGCCGATTTTACGATCGGTAACATCAGCTTGTTCATGTGGCTTTCAAAGATCGGAGATAGAGTTTTTGTTAATTTATTTGATTTATTTATACCTATACAATACTTCCGATTATTTTATAGAAATATTTTTTTTCTAAGGACATACTATAACTTCCACTGTCATTCAGTTTCTAGCACATAGGTACATATTTGATGTTCTAAAACAATGGGTGTGAAGAAAAGCTCTTGCAAATTTTTCACCGTACAAGGTACACTCTCGTTATGTAGTCACATTCTTATGAGTGTGTGGAACTGTGAAACACCAAACAAACAAACGCCATATTTTCACTTGCCTTCTGCTCTTCTAGTAAGGACATCTTATGCTTTAGTTTTGTATTATTTCTTTCTCAATTCCTTCCAATACCTACAACCAGCACAGTCGCACACACTGTATATAATGTGATAATGTGTGGATGGGCGTGAGTGCAAAAAATTAGGAGAGTGCAGAAGTTAGGTATAAGCTTCACACGTCGGTGAGAGGTTGCGTTTGTGTGCGTTGCGCGATCGCGGTATAAGCTTCACACGTCGGTGAGAGGTTGCGTTTGTGTGCGTTGCGCGATCGCGGTATGTATTAACCTTTTTTTCTGGGACTCCTCATTTGTGGTGAGAGTGTGTGTATGCGGAAATTATTGGCTACTAGTATAGATATAGGTTTGTTACCTGCTTCAAGCAGCAGCACCCGCCAGTGCGGCACCTCGGAGAGGCGCGCCGCCACCACGGAGCCTGCGGAGCCTCCGCCCACCACGATGAAGTCGTACACAGAGTCCATGTGCTGCCGGAACTACAGACAAAATAATGGATATTGTTTTTTAAGGTTAACGCAAATACTACACATTGATAATAGTCAACCACTTTTACGGATCTACTCGCTTTATTTTACACGTTGATTTAATAAATGTTTATCCTGACGTTTCGAACCCTTTGCAGGGTCCGTAGTCACAGGGAGACTGTTTCCGGAGTCTCTCTGTGACCACCGACGCAAATAAACGCGAGTAGGTCCGTAAAAGTAGTTTTATTACAAAATAATGAGATTGATTGGTATACAACGTCTTGTACGTGTTGTTACTGAGACATAATTATTAACTTTAGTTTGTCATGTAATTGTAAAATAAATACTTATATTAGTGAAGTCATGCGCGTCAGGTGCGCATAAGCAAGCAGCAGTTATCATAAATGTGAGTACAGAGAGGTTACCTCTAGTGCTTATTTTGATTGTGACGTCACAATTCAAATGTTTAATTAAAAATTGCATAACAAATTAAAGTTAATAAATATGTCTAAGTAACTACATCAGATCGTCGGTCCACCTTGTTGGAGGCCTGCCCACACTGCGCTTTCCGGTACGCGGTCGCCACTCCAGGTCGCGGGAAGCCGCTGGGTGCGCGAGCAGCACAAAACCGGTCGTTGTGGAGATCCTTGGGGGAGGCCTTTGTCCAGCAGTGGACGTATTTTGGCTGAGATGATGATGATGATGATGAACTCTACATACAAGATCTAGATCAGATACACTTTGGACCTTTTCATTTTGACCACACCTTTTTGTTACACGTTGTATAGCAAACACCATCTCATATTCCACGACACGGTGCACTTCAACCCGGTCTTTAGAGGCACCCTCGGGCTGTTCCGCTGCCGATCCGATCCAAACCCCTCGGAGAACCGCGAAGGGAATGGTTTTTTTTTTTGGAGAGAGACTGCTGATTTCCACTAGGCATTTTCAGCTTCACCGGGCTTGTTTTAGGGGCGGCGAGGTACGTAAAGGGTACCACAAGCCGTGTTGAAACGAATCACCTTCGGAGGATTTCTAGAGGGGTACGGCATCGCACACTTAAAAGTGCGCGTCCCCGTACCCTCCTAGTCTCCGAAGGGTTCGGATCGGATCGGAAAGGGAATGGAGACACGCCCAAGTGCGTGTTGTCACTCCCTCTAGAAAGCCTCGGAAAGTGCTTCATTTCACTCGGCTTGAGTATAAGTTTAAATTTCACGCCGCCGCCCTTCAAAAAAGTCCGGTGATGCTGAAAATGCTGCTTCAGACAATCAGCAAGCTCTCAAAAAAAACCAGTTCATTATTTTGTAACCACTGCTGGGACACGAGCCTTCCTTATCATACTAATATTATAAAGAGGAAAGCTTTGTATTTTTGTATGTTTGTAACAAATAAACTCAAAAACTACTAAACCGATTTAAAAAGATATTTCACCATTAGAATGCTACATTAGGGCTGAGTAATATAGGTTATAATAAAAAAAATGTCCACCCGTGCGAAGCCGGGCCGGGCCGCTAGTGTATGGATAAAGTGAACGGCCCACGCGGGCTCGGTGCGGATTCTCTTATCCCGTCCAGTCACCTTGCTAAGATCGTACTTAAAATAGTCTGAGGGCGTTCTACACTCCGTTTGCCGATACGCGATAACGGTTGTCGGTTCTGCGACTGATAACAATATATATTTTTATTGATGTGTAACATCTTTCTCGCCCTCTATATATACATTTTGTGGGAGTGATTTCGTGAAATGTGACGGAAGTTGGACGTAACAGTGTGATAAGAAGCGTGGGGAAGCGTGCAAGCGAGCGCCATTTTGTAAATCGATATTGTGAACAAGACATATTATAAGTGACATATTGTGTAATTTGTCAAATGTCTTCTTAAGAGCATTTACTGCATTCTGTATAAGATTTGTAAAAAAATATACGTAATTGTTAATTCTATTTGATGGAATCCCACTTTACCCGGTATCCTTAACTGTGAAGCACTGGCTATCTTATCTCTAGCTGCCGGAACACAACAATGCTACAAACATTGATGTTATGGCGACATATTTATTAGGCTGGGGAAAAAGTCTTTTCGCATAAAGAATGTATGAATTTGTACCTAATGAAATCTCTTTGGCTATACTATTTGTATCTGGCTGGTTTGGTATCATTAAAAGTTTGAATTTTAAAGAAGATAATTTCAAACTCAAATTAGGAAAATGTGTGATTTTCATTTGTTTTTCTTACTGTCAAGATGAGTGAATCTAATGAAGAAATTCGATACATTTTAAAACTTTCAACAAAAAAGGTAAAAATGCCAAGCCGCGAAAAAAATTTGCGATATTTATGGACCTAGTGCAGTGTCTTTGAGAGTAGCACTTTGGTTTAAGCGTTTTCAAACCAGAAATTTTGATGTCAAAGATGCAAGTTGCTCTGGTCGCCCTATTACGGATAAAATGGATGGCATTTTTGAAAAAGTGGAGCAAGATCGGCATATCAGCAGTCACGACGTAGCCGAAGAACTAGGAATTGACCATAAAACAGTTTTGGTGCATTTGAAAAAAACTGGGTACACAAAATAGCTCGATATTTGGGCACCTCACGAGCTCAATGAAAAAAACCTAATGAACCGTTAGAACTGATAGAGTGCGTCGTATCGAAATGCAGAGTTTATTTCCTAGAGCTTCGTATGTCTGCTATAATTGTTATGTTTATTCACTTCCCCCGGAAACCGCGACAATGCGCCGATGGTATCACGGCGGTGATGCCGCGTTGTATTAATTACACCTCTTTTCGCACTATTGTTGTGGTTGAACGATCTCGAGCATTTTATGACTGACTTTTTTTGGTTATCATACATTTAGATATGCCTACATTGGTGAGTTGAACGGGGTTACATAGTATCAAATCAAACCGAATACAAACATTGGGGACCCGACCCTGGAACCTCTACGCCTGAGTCCGGTGTTCTGTTCACTATAACCCAAAAGCGGTTGTAGTTTAACCTTTTTACCGCCAACAACTTCTATAGAAGTTCGAGATTTTCGTGCCGTCCACGCCAGCACTTCTATAGAAGTTCTTCTTTGTACCTACTTTATTAAAATACATTTATACGTTGACGTACAGCGGGACATCGCGTGCAGGATAGTTGGGCGGTGAAAAGGTTAAAGTTATAACCGATGTTTAGAAATAGAAAACAGGCTAAAGAAAGAAAAATGCCCATGACAAGCGACAAAACGACTTAGAGCCAAGAAAGCCTGTTTAGCTGTAATAAGTAAGTGGTTGATAACGTTAATAGCTGATAATGTTTTTTTTATCGTTATTTATTTGTACATACAGTACAAAATTGAGGGTTTTGTTAGAAAACATGTCACCCTCATTGCTGATAATGTTAAAATAATACCTACTGCGTCCAGATAAATCTAAGTAGTTTACCTCAGAGGTATTACAGAGTGATTTGATACAATTAATCCTAATGAGTTGCGGTTGCGGAGCAAACCGCGGACCGAGTTGCGACTGTAAGCTGTAACTACCCCATTTGTTTACGGAATATCGGTTGATGACGTGCACTCATGCGCACGCACTTTCCAAGCCAAGATCGGCTACATAACTCACCATTTTGTACATTACTTGCAGATGGTCTGGTCTTTACTACATAGCCTTTACAAATACACTTCATTCTAGTATGTTTTCATAGTTTCACCTCTGATCTTAAAGTTAATTAGCTCTCTCCATCCGACTGGTTATCTGGAAGAAATCGCTTGAAAGCGATAAGACCGCCAAATTGTAACTTTGTAGTATTATTATTGTTTTTCTTTTGTTCGTGTTTATGTTTTATAGTGTTGCAATAAAAGTATTATCTATCTATCTATCTATCTACCTTTGTGGGCGGTGAGAAACTAAATTTAAGGTTCGGCACACACGAGCCACTCGCCACAGCCACAAAACGCCGCCACCGACCTATTTCCTGCATCATACATTTTGTATAGACTCGCCGCACACGGTTGACGCTGGTGGCCGCCACTCGCTACAAAACGTCGCTGCTCGCTTCTATTGGCTTGCTTCCGGCACGCGCCACTTAACGCCGACACAAGCTTCTTCGTCGGAGTCCATTTGATAATGTAAACAATGGGTTAAAAGTAGCGGCCACCGACCGAAAGTGTCTACTACCGACCACAAGCGTTTGTCGCGCGTTTCAGCTACATTTGTAGCCGCTTCTAGCTTCAGGTTCAGGCGTTTGTGGTTGTCGCGTGTGGCCCGGCCGTGTGCGCCGAGGTTTAATGTTCCACAAGCAGTGATCGAACATCACCAGAGTGGACAGCATCACGCAGACGTGTCTCTTTTCCCTATTAGGTTCTCCGAGGTGTACGGATCGGAATATTTATGTTACGGGGCCGGCACACGAGCATGCGGTGCCTGATAGAAAGCGGTTATCGCAGCTTTGCTACGCATCGCTTGTTAATATTAAGCTGCCTCCGTATTCTGAGGGTTTCCGCACGCACTATTGATTCTTAAGGTTAAGTTCTGATGCCTCTTTGCTTTGTAGTTACATAGGAACTAGAAACCAGACCACAGTAGTGATACAAAACAACATTTTCACTATAACAACTGTCACCTAACATGACATAATAAAAATAAACAATTTTCAACTACTATTTCAAATAGTCATTCGTCGGTGCCATTCAAATAGTCTATTTGAATGGCACCGACGAAGTAACATGTTGGTTACACAAGTTCGTCACTAGGTGCCGCTGCTCCGATTTTATAGAATTAAAGTTAGCTCGTTCGTAAGTATACTCGTTCGAATAGTCAAAAAAACTTGTACTGTCTTGAACACGTATACACTTTTGAATAGTTTTAACTATTATTCCAATGAATTAAGAGATACATTGTTAACATGTTAATGCTTGTGACTATACATACTTAGCATAATGAACGCAGTTGACATGATTGAATACGTATAAGAGAATATAAATCTTTAGATTGAAATCATACGAGATGAACTTTATTGGAAAGTAGACTGGATGTTGGCATTCTAGTAACCTTTACCTCGTGTAAGTATTCAAAGATTTATGAGTAAATTATTCAGAAAGTAATTTATAAAACGTGTATTATGATGATCGTGCGTTGATGTCTTTTATATGAAATGGCAGAGAAAAATCCAATAAAAAGATTTGTTTGAGGTTTTTTATATTATATAAATATGCTTTAATAGCCTATTCAGCTATTCATAAATATTGGGTGACCAAAATTTTTACATGTCGAGCTCCTCCGTGCTTTGGAAGGCACATATCCTAAAGCCTGTATGTGATGTAGTCTAATATTTATTTATTTATTTATTATTATAATTTACCTGCGTCCTGCCACAGGGGTCCTCGAGGTCGCACTGGCTGCGAAGGAACACCTCCAGCAGCCCCATGAACAGCATGAACGCGCCGCCGCCGCACGTGGCCGCCAGTGTAGGGCCCGGCTGCGACATCGGGCAGTCGCACGTCAGTGCCATCTGGAACAACGCAACCATTTGTTATTGTAACCGAGCTGGAAAACGAAGATATACGTCCCTGATGGAAAGCGCAGCCAATAGACGCTTAGGCGCTATGCAAATCCTTATTACTTTTTTATTGAAGAATAACAAACGAATAGACAAACGACTGCGCTCTATCTCATCAGATAGAGCGCAGTCGTTTGTCTACTCTTGGCTACTGTTCATCATCATGAGCAGTAGCCAAGTCCAGATGCGAGGAAAGCTAGTTGTAGGAGCCATCCTCACGATGCCGACCCGCTAGTTGCTTCTTCACACTTCGCTTAAAGAACCCCATGTTATAGGAAGAAAACTTGTGTTGGGAGGGCTTTCCATTTTTAGTTTTTAACGTCTTAGATGTTACACCTCTATGCCGTGATTTAAAAATTAATTAAGGCGGAGAAAGGTAAGAAAGCAGTACGTAGTATTAAAAATAATCATGGGTTTGAATATAACGCACGTCAGTTGGTATCAATACTTGATCTATAACTTTGTACTCTTAGTTTGTACTTTTTCATGTAACTTTGTTGATGGTCCATAAATAAATAAATAAATACAAAGACCAACTACACAATTATCGAAAGATCACAATTAAAATTTGATGAAATCGTTATTAAACAAGTGTAGATAACTTAATATCTCCAAATCAAACGCGACCTTTTAAGATATAATTTCTGAGAACCTCGACCATTTACTATGTCACGGATAGCATAGGTTCATGTTCCAAATTCGAGATAACCCAAGGCACATGGCCTGTCTGTCACCTCAAGGCCAACCGTCGAGCCGCGGGCGCCGCCAGCTGCATAAACTAGTATTTTACTTAATTCGAAAGTATGACAAGTCAGGTTTTTCATAACCAGCAGCTACATGTAGGGATCGTCTGTCGTTGTAACGTTAGAATGTTATTGTAAAACGTTATGTGGCTAAAATGAAATCTTTATTCAACAAGAAACATAGTCACTAATAGCATATTAGGTAGTAATCCAGCTCGTGAATTTTCCAAAAAGAAACATAGTTTACTAAAATTTTACTTTACTACATACGTGTGACAGAAAGTTTCCTTTTAAATGATATCCCGTAGGAGATTTTTCAATGTTTTTCATTTGTGGTGGACCACAACAAGGCAATTAACATTGCTGTGAACTGAGAACAAACTCTACCAATAACCTTCTTTTTTATCTCATTCTTTAACAGCGTAAATTTATTGAAAAATCTTCTACGGGATATCATAAAACTGATGGATCAGTGAGATATAGATAGCCAGCTCCTTAGCAGTAGGAGATTCTGAGTAAAGTTAGATTATATCTTCGTCACTTGCCTTTATCAGGTTAGATGAAGGCCATATGAGCTCATCGGGAGAACATGAGGTGTAGAAAATTATAGTATCTTGCCGTTTTGTCATAGTACTAAGGTCTCAACCAACGTCCATCTTGCTCAGCCACTTGGGATAAAATATGTATTCAACATACCAATCCAATTAATTTGGCCTAATTCATTTAATCTTATTAAAAAACAATGGGCAAAACCAACGAGGTCACCCATCCACCCGCCGGATATCTGATCGTACTCCGCTAAAGGTGATCGTAATGGTTGTTTATTAAACTAATAAGTGAGCTGACAAACACAATGGATGGAAGGTTAATTGCGTTATCTAACTAGTAACAAAGCAATGTGGCACACATTGTTTGTGTGTAGAATATATTTTAACTTTTAATCATAGGTATCACTTTTAATCATAACAGTTTGACAGTAAAAATATTAAATAATGTATGGTTGGGTTTCTGTAAAATATTGAATTTAAACAATTTATAGGAATACTATGAGGAGCTCGATAGCACAGTGGTTAACGCGCCCGGTCTGCGAGTGCTGAGGTTAAGAAACTTTCGCAAAGGCCGGTCATCGGATGGGTGACCAAAAATGTATCATCTTGATCTTCCTCTTGCTAAATGTTTATATAATTTTTAACGCAAATTTTGTTGCGAACAAATTACAAAAACACAAATGTTGAAAAAATTTCCACGAGCAGGGTTTGAACCTGCACCCTTCTGACATACCAGGTCAGGTGCTCTTCCAATTGAGCTATCGTGGTTCTAACCAGCCCGCTGAAATTATTCAACACTATTTACTATTTACTTTGAAAGCCAAAGGCGCCCATTCAATGTTAACAACTACCGTCATTAACATCCGATCATAATATTTTTACAAATACTAAAGATCAGTTAAGAAGTAGGCAAGCTATTTATAAATGTTTATATAATTTTTAACGCAAATTTTGTTGCGAACAAATTACAAAAACACAAATGTTGAAAAAATTTCCACGAGCAGGGTTTGAACCTGCACCCTTCTGACATACCGGGTCAGGTGCTCTTCCAATTGAGCTATCGTGGTTCTAACCAGCCCGCCGAAATTATTCAACACTATTTACTATTTACTTTGAAAGCCAAAGGCGCCCATTCAATGTTAACAACTACCGTCATTAACATCCGATCATAATATTTTTACAAATACTAAAGATCAGTTAAGAAGTAGGCAAGCTATTTATAAATGTTTATATAATTTTTAACGCAAATTTTGTTGCGAACAAATTACAAAAACACAAATGTTGAAAAAATTTTCCACGAGCAGGGTTTGAACCTGCACCCTTTCTTCCTCTTGCTCTTCCGTGAATCGGAAGACACGTAAAGCAGTTGATCCCGGCTGCATTGGCATTCATAGGAAACGCTCGTGCCCCAGCAGTGGGGACGTACAAATGAGCTGATGATGATGATGATGATGATGATGATGATGATAGGAATACATAATGTTTATACGCAAGTATGAGGAAGTACATAGACAAGAGATGGTCAGTACTTACTACAAAATAAAGTTTTAGTACACTCGACGGCAGATCAACCTACCCAAACCTGTCAAATTTCTCCAATGAATATTGATACTTATACGTTAAGGAAGTTAAGGAATAAGGAAGTTATACGTTATTAAGTTAAAAATTGATTGTAGAAAATTGACAGTTTTGGGTAGGTTGATCTGCCGCCGTGTGTACACTCAATATTTAATTTTAGATCATATCTAAAAAGATTGATCGTTAGTTGTTACCGGTAATTTTCTCAATATTGTACAAATAAATAAGAAAAGCTATATTAAAAACCGGACAAGTGCGAGTCGGACTCGCCCACCGAGGGTTCCGTACAAAATTACAAAATTAAAAAAAGGACTAAGTAGGTACACATAACAGTGCAAACAAATGTGCATTCCCTTGAGAGTGTCAAAATATACGTTTTTTGCGACATAAACTACAGTAAATTTCTTTTACGTGAAGTTAGAAGTTTGATTTTTCACAGCTTCAAGGGACCGCAGACTCAAGTCTGCGGTCCCTTGAAGCTTGAAGGTATCGAGTTGAAATTAAAACCATATACTCAAGTATATGGTTTTAATTTCAACTCGATACCTCCACACGTCTCCGAGATAAAGGGTCTTGACAGACAGACAGACAACAAAGTGATCCTATAAGGGATCCGTTTTTCCTTTTGAGGTACGGAACCCTAAAATCAACAAAAGACGTTTATTTTGTCCTTGTAAAGCCAGTGGGAATCCATCTCATTAACTCATGAACGGACAGACAGAGTAACGCGGTCAGATAACTTCCAATCTGGGCGTTAATGCCCGCAGGCGAGCCGCAAGCTTATCTCCTCAATGATACATTGATAGAATCGCAGTCCGTATCGCACTCGCTTCGCTGCGTTTCGAGGTCGAAGTTTTTATTCTTAATTCCATGTCTTTATCACACACTTATTAAGATTGACGTATAGCCTATTATATCATTATCTTGTGTGTACTTAGATTAAAACTGCGTGTGTTTACAATTGAACATACGTGGTTGTATAATTGAAGTAGGTAGAAGGTGATAATTAAGCTTTTATATGTCTAGGAGATTGGAGATAGCGTTCGGGGAAGACAATGAGCTTGTTAAAGGTATTTATGTGAATATAGTTATCGGTCACGGTACTTTGTTATTATGTTATAATATTTCAATTTCAGGAATAAAAACTACTTTGTTGTGTCTTCCATGCCCTCATTTGGTAAGAGTTTAATATGTATGAAACATAAAGTTGCATTAACAGTTACTATTTTGTGTATTAGCAGACTAAGATGTTAGCTAGTCCAAAAATGAATGAGCCTTATATACTTTGAATGAAACCAGGTACAATTTTTGAATTTGGTAAGAATCAAACCTGGGACATCCGGGTCTGACCCCAGTGCTCTAACAAAAAGACCACATAGGCGATTAAAACAAAAAATAAACAAACGACACTATTTGTGATATTCAACATGACGACAGCATAATAAACGTCGGACGGTACAGAAAGCTCTTAGACTAAATGTAATAGAGATATAAATTAAACACGGGTCAAGATGAAGTAACGAGAGTAAACCAGTATTAAAAATGGCAAACAACTTTGGGTGAGCTTTTAAAGTGCGATGTTACGACACATTGCTACTTATCTAACTGAATGAGGTGTGTCCGTCTGTGCACAAAACAGTACCTAAATGAAAAAGAAGAAGACTCATGAATAAACCCTTTCTTGTCTTATTTTCAAAAGTCTAGACTTTTTTCGATTTTAGAGTTATCAAATAGTTTACATTTTGCATATTTTTATTTTTACTCTCGATTATTAACCTTAAAACCGTTAAATTAAGTATCAGTGATTCTCCAAGCTGTGTTTTTATGAAGCTCACATAAGAATACAGTTCATTCGCTTCACTCGCTCGCTTGAGCGAGTTCTTGCTTGAATGAAGAACTTTAGTCTTTAGCATGTGAAGTCCGCGTTTTCATCTCTCACCAACAAAACATCCGATTCAAGAACTTATTTTTTTAATTGCCTTAAGTGTAGGTGTTTATGAACAACAGAGCATTCAATACAATGTGAGTTAAGAACTGTCCGTTTTAAAAAAATACGTATTTGTAATAAAAAGATTTTAAAGTGTTTAAAACGGAAGTATTTTGTCCAAAGTTTTGAAGTTAAAGATAATAATTATGTCTTTAAAACTGTGTGACTAAGCAAGCGACGTCCGGGCGGGCCACTAGTACGCGACATCACGCATAAGGTTCACGCTAGGCGTAGAAAGTGCTCCCATTCGATACATTTTCGCAATAACATCTCAGCCGCAGTTTTATAACGCGTAATTGCCGTTTGAGAATTATTTATCTTGTTTTATTGATTGTAATAATAATTAGATTTATAACTTAATTGCGATATTTGTTTCATAAATAAATCTTATTATCAATTATGTAACAAGCGTAGCGACGAGATATTTTAATGGTACCAATTGATTAAATATTTGACCATAACAACCTTCTTAAAATTGACGCACTGATAATAATAATAAAAAAATGTAAAGCTTTTCTTATATTTATCAGTTTTATCCGACAATTTTAGTTATAAATATTTTTATTCTAGAACTGGCTTCGACTCAGACCAAACAGAATGATGTTTAATGAAGATAAAGCCCAATCTTCGCTAAAGAGACCGTCGGTTCCCTGTTCATTATTCGTAGTAATTTCGACGATAGTACCATTTTATTACCATAACACAAAATTGATAAATCTCCGTAACAAAACAATGGTGGTTACAGATTGCGATTGGCGCTGGTTGTGCAACCACTGGCAACCACGGCGACCCGTGACCCGCGCCGTTACGAGATTCGGAGCCCGCGCGTGTGATCCAATTCTATGTTTCAATGATTTATAATTTTTGAACGCTTTGTTCGTAGGTACCCAATCGACAAAGGTATAAATGAGCCCAACAATGTTACCAAACAAAGGTGATTGCTTGACGGATTGGCTGAGCACGTCGTAACCTTACGAACTTTGGTTTGTAAGGTGGTACTCTTATTTAAGGGCCTTTTATTATACTATTATGCCAAACAGACTTCAAAGTTCAAAATAAGTAAGCCAATATGATTGAAACTTTGTTGGCTTAAGAATAATACAAAACTCTAATAGTTAGTAGATTAATATAAAAAAAAAATAATTAAACTGAATAAATACTCTTTGATTTCCTTATGAAAAGTTTCAAATAACGTTACACCTACTTAGTTTTAAAACTTGAAATTTTGCGGTAATAAAATCAGATATGAGACATGACACGAACTATTCGGGACATTTCCCTCCCCTTCACTTCTACACTTCATATATTTAATTTAATTACATATATAAAATAAATGAATTATTATTATTATATATTTATTTGGGATGATTGGCATCCTACCCAATATTCTAATGATTTAGTATTTTTACAATATTATGTTTTTTATGTTTATGTTTCTTCATTAATTCATTAATTGAAACTTTATACTAATTCACAAAATTTCTATTAAAATTTAATATAAAGTCATCCTTAGATTGCAAGATGAATATATTTTGTTATTGTTTATAGAAGCTCTATGGTACAGCGGCCTACCTCGGTACCTCGTGGCTTCGGGTATCACGATCTTGCAAATCAAGCAACTTCGAAATTCCGGACCTCCGGATAGGTCATTTCATTTCATTTTCATGTTATAACAATGAGGTTAATATATTTATCTAATAATAAAAAGTACTCTTGCATTACATCGCCGATTGGCTGCCCTCATTAAAATAAAAACATATTTATATTGCTCATAAAATGTTGTTCGTTCATAAGTTATGTGCCAATAAAGTCGTCAAAAATAAACATTTAACAAGTTGCTATGGCCATTAACCAAATTTATTACCCATTTAAGATAATTACTAGTTTCAAAGAGGATGTGTGTACGATTAGGCTTTTTAAAAGGGCTTACAGTTTGTACTTAACGTCATGAGAACCTTCGAAATTGGAGCGCCCGCAATGCGCATTACCGCGCCGCGCTACGATCACGCCGAGATGTCCGGTTGGCGCGCTGCTTAGGCGTATGTAACATTTGATTTCGAGTTAGGTGGCCTAATTTTTTTTAGGAGAGCGTATACTGTTTGCCTCTGACGGCATTTTTAGGGGCGGTGAAAAACTTAAAGGGTTCCTCAAGACGTGTGAAACGAACCACCTTCGGAGGTTTTCTAGAGGGAACGTGCATCACGCACTAGTGCGTGTCCCCTTGCCCTACTAGATTCTCCGAGGATCGGATTGGGTTGGATGGTTTAATTCCACATTCAAGCTTTTATATTCCACTAGTCCAGGACTTCGTCCCCGTAAGCGCACTCGTCCCGTGATCACACCAATCCGGACTTATTCCTTGTCAACATCATAAAAGGAATCTTTGCGCAAACTTTTAACTACGTCCAAGAGTTAGACTGGGCGTTAATAGTCAGTCAGTGAGTGAGTCAGGATTTTTGAAATTATGCAATGATGATTGCTCTTAATTTCTTAATAACATTTTAACGATTTGATTAAGTCATACTCTAAATCATAACCAACCTGCATTTACCTATTAAATGTAGTGATGACTTGGTAGGACTGTACCGGATGGTACTGGTATATAGATTGTTTACTTCTATGCTTTTGGTTCAGGTTGTATAAACCTCATCTTGTTATCAGAGACCAGCTAGTGACATCTTCATATTATTTACTTAAGACTAGACTCATTTCACAAACAACCTTTTAATGTCACCCGAAGATTGCATGTCGAATTATAAATAAGGGAGTGTCAGATATAATCGCAAATTACAAACCAGTTTGTGTCACTCTGATCTTATTTAAAGCGATTGACTATGGAAGCGTCGCGTTGGCTGTGGAATAATTTATAAGAGGAAAGCGGATGCTGTAAATAGTAATATGAGCTGTGCAAAGCGGGGTGTTTCTCCAATTTTATCCGGCAGTCTGGTAACTTCTATCTTATTTGATTAAGGCGCCGGGAACTGAGAAAAGCAACTCACTTATGCATGGTTTATGTAAAAAATATGCAACACACCTCACCAAGAAAAATATATGTTCGAATAGACTATATTTGCAACAATGTTGTTGTTTACAAAATGCGGAATTTTTGAAATTTCTTTGTATAAAAAATTAAAGTCAACTTTTATCAGTATCATCATCACATGCTTATCTTTTTCATTCACTAAAGTACGTCAATGAAATACTTATTAATAAAACATCAAGATTTTAAATAATTATCGCATTTTTCGAATATTCATCATCATCATCAGAATCACGGCGTGGATCACGCACTATTTGCATATTTTTGCTTGTATCATCACATCAGCGAGCGCTATTTCATGGTTCTCAGCGCCTTAAATAAAATAACAAAAAATACTTAGACAAAGGAGATGTTCGTTTTTGGGCCCTTATTTTATTACAGTTTTGAAGTGATGCTTTTCTGATAGATCTGCCTTCTGAGATGATGTTTGCAAAAAGAAAAAAAAATATAAAAAGGTCCCAACATAATTTAAAAAATATTTGAAAACTTGAAATCTTGTTTTTTTATCAAGCTTTTCTTTTTGGGTTCTAATGAAAGTTTTAAGTGTTTATAAATATTGCTGAACTTATTTATACATTCTAAAAGGTATTTTAAGGTTTCAATGCAATTTCCTGAAAATGAAACCATGCGGGTGCTGGCTGTAATGGATAGTAACATTGCATTACTAATTTAAAAAAACAAGTAATATTTTTTAAATCCTACATACACACATTAAAAAAGCGAAGTTGCCAAAGTAGAAAAGGTTAGGGTTGCTATTTTATGAATTTTTATTATCTGACCTTTTTTATTATGTACGAGTATATAGATGACATAATAATTGTTGTATGTTTTTGGTATTACAAAAAAAACGCCTGATTTTGAATCGCAATACAACAAATTTATAAGAGAAAGCGGGTGCCATTGATATACGCGAGAGCTGTATAGTATAGTAAATTGAGCTGTGCACAGCGGGTGTTTTGCTAATTGGCAGCCTGGGCAAGGTTATCTATAAGTTGTAATAACTTTATTACTTTGTCAATACGAATAGGTTTTTGTATATAGCTACTACTACTCGTTCTAAAAGCGAAAGATTCTACTGACAGTAATTTTGCATATTAATTTTTCTTGACATTTTGATCCCATTGCAGGGTCCGTGATTAAGGTTTTGTTCGTTTCAACATTAACTTGATATTGTTATTTATCGCTTTATTTATAACGATGAACTAACACCTTTAACTTTATTCGCATGCAGAGTGCAAAGATTTCCATCACAGTACACTTCTAACCATTTTGCAATAGGATCTTAGGTGCCATCCCATCCTTTCACTATTAATCAACTAAATGTTATGATTAAGTCTGGCGCTGTGGCGTTCATACACGCGGTGATGAAGCTTGCACCATACAATGATGAATTGACACTTATGGCACCGAGAGGTGTTAAGTAATTTGTGATCCCCATTAGATTGATTAATATATTAATATAATTTATACGTATAATAGATTAATATAATTTATACGTTCCATAAATACGGTACGGTCCATAAATGTGCCTACTTATATTTTTAACATCTTTGTAACTTATGGAGTGCAATAAAGATATGAATATGAATATGAATATGACGTTTTGCACAGTTTCTTGGCCTAATGTCAAAGATATTCGTTTCAATCCCACAATCCGTACAGCTACGGTAAGCTACTTACGTGAGACTACTCCTAGCCCAAGCTTTCGTTTTTCTTTTATGTGTTGCCAGCACACTGTAAATAATTAGTTAGTTAAAGTTAGTTAAACTGGGCTGTGTCCGCAAACCGTGCCCGTTCATCTGCCACACTCCTGCATTCCATAAGCACGTGTTGTGGCGTTTCTTCCGCCTCGATGCATCCTCTGCATAGAGGGCTGTCGGTCACACCTATAGTAAATAAGTGTTTGTTTAGGGGACAATGGCCAGTAAAGATACCGATGATTTGACGGATCCTGTCCCAGTTTAATCTGAGGAGATTGCGGGCAAGCTTTTTTGATGTCACCGGAACTGCATTCTTGGTTTGCCTGCTACCTACACTGTTTCTCCATTCTGTTAGATGTTTTTCTTCGGTTAATTTACGCAGCCATGTTTTTATCTGGGCCTGAGGTATGGGCAGCATTTGTTCCGGGCCATAAACTGTTGCCATCGATCCTCTTTTGGCTAGTTTCTCAGCTGCGTCATTACCCTGTGAGTTGCTGTGTCCTTTAATCCATTGCAAAGTTACTCTATTTGCCTTTGCTATGGATTGGAGAGTGTTGTGACATTCCAGTAAAAGGACAGAGGTTATGGTGTTGTTTTTTAAAGCTTGAAGAACGGATTGTAAATAATATTTTATTACTTATAATTGCTTACTTACTTATTACTTATTTATATCATAGACAGTCTGAACCATGCTTGTTGTGCATGCTGCGCCAACCACCCAAAACTAATGAGCATAGAACTATGTGGGATAATATAAAGAGTACAACGAAGTATTAGTTATTATTATAGATAAATAAATAAATAATTAAACTTTCCTACACTCACACCTATTATCTAGCCCAAGAGAAGCTTCGTTATGAAACTCGTTAAATGGTTACTAGACAACGGATACACATACTTAAAATACTTAAATACATACTTATTATACAAAGAAAACACCCAGACCCGAGACAATTTAGAAAAACAATAATTTGTGATGTAATTTTATTTGACGTGTGCTCACTCAGTTTAATTAGTTTTCAAACACCAATTTTTTTTTCTTTTCACGTTTAGAATTTTATTGTTCATGCGCCGGACCTCTAATCATGATCCAATCTTAAAGCTAGAAACTTGAAATTTCTTTACGTAAAAAACAGGCTAACAAATATCAACAAACAAATAGTCTCAAAGCAAATCACTTGAAAAACAATAATGTATTTTTATAATTCTTACTTGTATGCGTTTGGCCTTAATCTTACTTGATGTTATTGATGATTGAAGGTGGAAGCTCACTTCACCCGGAATCCTCAACTACTGACTATTATTTTAGGTTGAAATAGTCTAACCTATTTTAGACCTTAATAATAAGTAGTGAGGGTCTCATGGCAGTGCCGTCCAGTCCGTCGGCGTTAAGTGAAAGTTCACTGGGAAAATCCGCTCGAGGATGCCTACAGTACTTAGGAGCGCCTGCGCAACTTATTAAGCGCTCACATAAAATTCGCACCATATGTAAGATGCTACATGTTGATCTAAACACACTCCGTTCACGTGTGCTTAGATCTACACAACTACACATGTACTACCTTACTTATCACAAAAGTCAACTTGACATTACCTAAGTCAGACATAGTAAAAAAAAAAAAAAAAAAACTAAGATACAAAATTAAAATAATAGAATAAGAAAAAGAGTGTCCCAAAACTGTTGAAAAACTTATTAACCCGCATCCTCAAAATATAATAAAAATTTAAAATACAGAATAGGCTTAAAAAGGCAGAACACTCACTGCCCAGGAATGAAAGGGACGTAAGAATGTGAATGAAAGTGCGAGAGGAATAAATGATGGAACTGGCATGAAAGATAAATAGCACAGAATAGCTCCGATTATGTTGGAGAAGAAGAATTAAAAAAAAAAAAAAACAAAGTAAAAGACAAAGTAAACAGCCTATAATTGTCCCACTGCTGGGCAAAGGCCTCCATCATTGAAATCAAGTCATCGCTACAATTGATGGGTAATGGCTTAATCACCACGCTTGCCAAATGCGGGTTGGTGATCACAAACCCGGGATATGCATCGAAAAATCCGAAATACATTTTGCCCGACCTGGGAATTGAACCCGGGACCTTCGGGTATCGGGCCGAGCGCTCAGCCACTCGGCCACCGAGGCGTCAAGTCAGACATACCTGTTTCCAATAGCAAATTTTTTATTAGGCAATATTAGGGTGATTGTCGACCCAAAATTAATTTGTAACTTGACCGTCTGCATTTGTAATCGGATGCGTTCCTTTTTCGCAAGATGAGTTAACGGTATCTTATGATCTTGGAGTGGGTACATGTTACACGTGTGCAGTTTGGTGTTGGGGCTGGGATTTAGTGGGCTAGGATTTCAACGCATTATATAAACGTGGCTATCAAGAGCTGGATGAGAGTAGCCGCGGATAGTGCTCAGTGGCGTGCAGTTAGAAAAGCCTATGTCCAGCAGTGGACTAGTGGCTGATGATGATATTAACTCAAATATTAAAAGTTGTTGACACGACGTGACACGCTTAACGACGCATATTTCCAACATTACCCGTGATGCTGCCGGCGACCAGTCAAGCCCCAAACATCACAACGCCGCCGCCGCTAATGCTATCCGACAATATTACATCGTCCCCGGATCCAAATAGACTCGTCAACATCAGCGGCACCGACTGTGACGTTAATGAGGCTTACAGCCGGAGAAGTTTGCGCCACCCGCGACATCGTCAGCAGTTGAGTGACGCAGCTTCCGGCGCGACTCTGTCAGTGATTTGCAAATTCACGTGTGTTGTATTCCTAATAATGTTTCAGAGAGTGTAAAGGAAAAAATTAGGTACCTATACAAAATCTGTATATAAAGAAATAAATGTATTTATTTACACTTACACCCACTTGTAGTAGTGTATAGTATTAACAACCGGTATTGACTTTTAGAATGTGTATACACACCTAATAATAAGTGAGAAAAAAAGTCAATTTCTTATGTAAGGATCCAATACATATGCCTAACGATTATGGCAAGGCTAAGAGTAAAAACTTTCCTGAAGTAACACATACCAAGTTATCAACTTACTAGTAATTACATCTCACATAATTACTTATCAATAGAAATAGTCAATAAATTACCATGCGGATGTTCAAATTTGTCACCGCACTCGCGCGGTTGGGACACATCCTGCACAATCGTCCGAACTGTTACTCAACCAGCCAATCGCACCGACATTTGGCTAATTAAAAATCTCAGGTTAATTGCTGCTACTGACGAGTCGATTCTGTGCTTCTCTATGCGTTGCGAAAGGAAGGTCTATATGTAATGCGAGTAGCGCATAGTATGGAAAAAATTGCCGCCGTTTATCAAGCGGAAACTTCTTATGCAATTCTCTTAGAAGCAAAGAGGAATTTAGAAATTGCTTTTTTAAAATTGTAGCAGTAACATGGTTAGTGATTGCCAAGCATCACTATAACCTATCATATCGCCTAGTATCGACTCAGCCGTGTGCTAGAAACCACAATGTTTAGTGATGATGAATAGTGAAAGGAGAGAGTGGGCATAGTTAGTGAAATATACCCTGGAAAATAAGATAAGATAATAAAGAAAAGAATCATCAAAATCGGTTCACAAACGACAAAGTTATCCGCGAACAGACATATAAAAAATATATACGGTCGAATTGAGAAACCTCCTCCTTTTCTGAAGTCTGTTAATAAATACCGAAAAAGTGTTTAATTTATTGCACGTCATAACCACGTTAACATAACAATCCAATTATTTATATTATATCAAATATTATATTTTATTGGGAAAAAAATAGAAGCAGAAAAAAGTTATGCAATAATTTTACGATTGGGATTTTAATACAGAGTAAGTTGTAGGTTTAATACCTCTTAGTGTTTGTAAAAGCTAAACAGTCGGGTAAAGCTTAAACAAATTATGTGAAGGTCATCATCTATATACTGATCAGTCACTGACAATAACGATGATTCTGATAAAAAGTTTCTTGCTTGCTTGCTTGCTTGCTGTAAACGCTTGCAGTTAAACACAACTTATATGCCACACACATGTATGTACACATCATATGTACACAACTCATACAAGAGTTTGTGACAACATAAAACAATATTTATGAAGCATGTCATCGGAAAAGATGTTAATTGCGTAGGCGTAAGTTTTATGTTCCTGACAGTTTTGTATTTGAGTAGTTTTCGAGAAACAATACGTTGTTCAGTATAATTAATGAAATCTGAATTCAGTACAATCTTAAGGATATCAAATAATGATTTATCGTTTATCAAGTTAGCGAAAATATCTAAGCAATTTATCTATTATCTTTATTTAATCAAGACTTTCTAGACGTTAAGGTTATGATCTAATCGTGTTGCCAAAAAGTAGAGTTACATTCTGTTTGCTATTGCTAGAATGGAAGTTTATTGAAAATACTGTTTCTATTGGTGTCATTTGAACGACGATTATTTCTAAAGTTTAGGAGAAAAGTATACATTTTTCACAGTATGTCTCTATAATGACAAAACAATATGTAAAATAAACGCAAGTAATTCCATATAAAATGATTGTTAAGTTATTTTCGGACAGAGCACCGCTTATTCAGGTAAGTGGTAACAATAGAACACCGGCAAGTTCTAAGAGCTTGATTTATGGGGAACAAATACACTTTAACTTATTGTTGATTTTTATAATTATATATGACTAGCGGCCGCTCGCAGTTATACCCGCGTGGTTCCCGTTCCTGTGGGAATTTTGGGATAAAAAGTATCCTATGTTTTAATCCAGGTTATAAACTATCTGTATGCCGAATATCATCTAAATCCATCCATCCGTTGCAGCGTGAAGAAGCAACAAATATACAAACATACATACACACAAACTTTCGCATTTATAATATTAGTGTGATTATGTCCCACTTTTAGAAATTTCGTTTCATAACGGAATATATAACATACATGATCTCTTTTATACAATATAATATAATAATATAATTGTACGTATTAATAACAAAATAGTAATAAACACTATTAGTTTTTTTTGGTGAGACCGTACAAAACTAGAGTTTTCCTTTATAATTTCGACGTGGGTTGAGTAAGGAATACTTATGGGATGAATAAGGAATTAAAATAAAATTATTGCTGTGGGTTGAGTAAGGAATAGAAATGGGATGAGTACAGGAAAAAATTATTCGTGGAGTGAGTTCTCGTGGGATGATTACGGAACAACCGTTCCGACGAAGGCACTGTTCAACCGAACGATATAACGTTGGAATGACCATGCTCCATTTGACCATGGTTAGGACTTCGGAAGGTTGACTTTCAATTTTTTATCCACAAATGTGGCTTTACATAAACAAGAATTCTACTTCTGGCAATTGACTTTTTGAAATAAAATATTGCCCAACAATTTGTTTTTGAAATACTTAGCTTAAATGTCGAAAAATGAAATATTGAAATATGTAAATGATGTTTGAAATATGATCAGCAGTAATCGTGATTAGGTATTTATGAAGCAAGCCAGCCTGATTCACGATAATCTTGAGTAGCCAAGTCTGTGCCTATTGCGTTTCGTTTTCTGCGTATAGTCTATTCAATAATGGCATATTTTCCGCTATCCGACGAAATCGGGCTGCGTAAGAGTTGCACCCATTATAATGCAATTTGTGTCACCTTGAACGTCCACAATGCGGCGCGGTTATCTCACTGCGTGGGAACGCGGCCGCGGGAATCGAACTGTGCACCGATGAGCATCCACGATGCGCAGGAGGCTGCGCGTCGACTGTACAAGAATTAAGAGCGAATTTCAAACTGAGATGACAATAAGGAACACGTGCCATCATAAAATTTTATGTAGTTATTTTTAAACGTTCTTTCTCTCGAGATATATGTCGTAAAATACTGTACTAGCCGCTTCCATTGTGTCGCTGCAGGCTGTCGCTGCAGGCTGTCGCTGCATGTTGGTCGCTTTTAAAACGTGTCGGGACATAACAGGGTTCAAATACTTTTGCGAAGATTATTCTTTTTTATTTTCTTTGTATTTTTCTAATAGTAAAGTAGGCTTATCTAAACGATAAAGAAAGCAAAGTATACATTAAAAGCTGGGAAACATAGGTACCAACCACTTAAATCAGACACGAAAGACAAGTCCAGAAATACTAACAATTTCCTAATGTTCAAATATCGATCAAACGAAACTATTTAATTAGTATACTAGTTTGTGTTACCGTTATTTATATCGGTATAAAACCTTTTCATATAGATTATTTACTTCACCGCAATAATATCTAATTGTAAGTTATCGTTTGTATGCTAGCCTTAAATAATATGATGTTGTTGTTGTTAAGATTGTCAGGTATTACAAATAAGTTAATCTGGCGTACTATTGTGAGATCGCAAGGTTTAACAAAGTTAGCAATTATCACTTTATTACTGTTATCTTTCTGATACAATGCGAACGTAAATTAATTAATGAAGCCGGTGTCAGCCAGTCAACCCCATTATGATCGTTGTGTTCCCAGAGCTAGTAAGAGTTGCACTCGGGTCATTATAAAGTTCTAATTAGTGCAACTTGCGCAACGGAGCTTCACGAAAATGGTTCGCACGACCTCGTCGCCGGTTTTGAGTCTATGGACTTTGGTTTCGTTTTTTGTTAAAATAAACAACAAATAGATAATGAATATGAAAATGTCATATATTAAATTAGATTTTCATTTTGCATTGCTGAAAATATTAAAGGATATTCTTAGACTAAACAAAGAACATTGCTAAAGTAGCACGCATGTGCTCTCAAATTGCAAGTAATCTGAGTCAAAAGCTTTTGCTTTCTATACGATATTAAAACAAAGATTTTTTTTGTATTAAGGACAACAAATCTTGTTATTCTATTATTCTGATTTACGAAAGCGATGGCTGATGTCTTTCTATGATAGAGAAGGCGATATAGAGACGCAGGTTAACGAAAAGCTCATCTTGATTTTCTTGCTGATTCTTTTAAGTAAAAGGTCTCCCGTCGTCGTAGACCTGAGAAAAGGTGTAGTGACACACTCGTAACGTAGTATGTAAAAACAGATTATGTTATCCAGTCCTGTCCTGGATTGCCAGAAGGTAAGGGTAAAAGTCATCCTCGTGGAAAAATACAACTCATTTTCCAATTATTCATCTTCATCATCAGCTCAGTTCAGGTTTGTGGTACCACCCGCATTTCACAAGCGTAGTAATTACGCAAATACATATAAATTAAAGCGATGGTTTGATTTCGATGATGGAGGCCTTTGCTCAGCTGTGGGACTGTTTAAAGGCTATTAGTCATAAATAAAAGTATTTATTAATTATTTTCTGTTGATAGGTTTCTTTGCTCTCGTGTAGACACGACAAGAGCGCGGCGGGGCGGCAGGACCTCGCTCGGAGTCCATTCTCCCGAGTGAGCGGCGCGTCTTCTCGTAATGTCAAGGCAGTGCGCGTGCGCCGCCGCTAGTTTCCGACTCGCGATGCCGCGGGAGGCACTCGCAGCGTGGAACTAAAACTTTATTCGTTATACAAAGTTGACTGCGCAGTGGCTGCCTTTGACTTTTAACATGAATATGCCGCAATGTATTTTGAACTTGCGATTCTGCTTACTATATACAGCTTTGTAGGTTTGCACTTTTCGCATGATTGGCGAAGACCGTGAAATGTTACAGTTAAACGTATATTGCTAAATGAGGAACTTAAACTGTATCAAAGGTTAAAATTGTGACAATAATAGTTTCTAAATCATTTTTGTAGCACATAACATAACTGTGGTAGAATTATTGCTTGTTTATCTTTTCATGTCTGGTACATTCGGTAACGGCAGTTCGTTTTTAAAATATTAAGCCGTTATATAAATAAAATGTTTCACTGAATCATCTGTTTAAAACCCAATCAGATAATTTAAGATAATTGTACCTACAACAATACATTAACAAACAGTGTTTCATGCTTCAATGTTTTTAAGGTTAAAAAAGAAACGATGTACATTTTGATAATAATGTCCCTTAAATTGAAAAGAAAACATACGCGATTACACTACTATATTAAAGATAAACTATAAGCCATAAACCCCAATAAGCGCACTTTATATTATTATGATTGACGTCGGCGAGACAGCTGCCCAAGGGCCTGCAACCTGGCAATGTGGCAATACACATAGCTCACGCAGCAATCTGGCTGTCCCTGGCGGTCCACCGTAAAGTTACCACCAGCCCACCGGCTGGGCTAACGACTGGTAATCATCCACTTTCCTCCAAACGCCCTCACCTATCATGCGCGGGTTCGACAGGCCTCGCGGCGGGTATTTGGCAACCTTTGAACAACTTGGACTTATGGCGTGCGGTCTAGAGTAAATCTCCTTCTTGTCATTGTAATGACTATATGATGAATTGTGATTGTTAGGACTGTAATGTTGACCGCATAATCTTCTATAATCACTGTTTGGAAACAATACTACTTTTGTCTACGGTTAATAATACAAATATCCCTTCTTATTTCACTCTTAACGCAAGAGAACCTATGCATGCCGAAGTGCATTCTTCACCCAGTACTCATTAGATTTGGGTCTCAAGAGAGTCGCTCCATGCTATCAAGCGAACTCACTTCTAGTTGCGCGAAGAGCACATCTAGCAGTTTCCACAGCTTGGCTCGTCGACTCTAAATAAGACTACCAAATGTCTTCAGTAGCGGAGTTGTTAAAGCGCACTCAATTCTCGGTAGCCGAGACACTTCCTCCAAAACAAACTTACACTTCAAGTGCCATACTAAGTCGACAACCTTACTTATTTACGCAAGTCCGCCCGCATCTGCCTACTACAGTCTGCATCCATATTCTCATCGCTATTTGTTATTGACTTAAATCTTTTAACTAAATAATGGGTTACCTCGCTGTTAACACTACTTTTTAATCGTTAAATATGTTGTTTACAATCGGTTGTAAATTTAGGACGCGATTGCAAATCAGCACTGTTTGTAATGCAGTCAGTGTTCAGTGTAAAGTGTAACTTATTATGCCGTTTCGTTGGCCGCCGCCCGAGGGGCTGTCAAGAGCATAGTTCACGTGTGTCAATCGCGGGAATGAAGAAACATATATTTGTATACAGCTGCTTTTTAATTGGCTCTGGAACAACATCAACGACTACACACTAAAGTAATAAACACACAGAACACATAATATTACGTTTAATTTATATTGATAGCCTTAGAAAGTTTAAAGCAAAATAAGACAGAGAGTTAAAGACAGACTAAAATAAACTGAAAACAGTAGCACTGTTCATGGAAAATGTTTATATTTATTACATGCGTGTGGAGCTTTCTGGTACAGGCATTTTTAATATTCTAATGAGTAAATAAGTTACGAGTTTTTACTTTAAGATTTGAATTTTATGTGCACACTCACTTAGCACACTTCATTGGGTTTTCGCGATAGATAAAACTAGTTTAAGCACCTTCAGAAAGGGCGTGATGAGATTTTGGCAGGCTCTACTCGTTCGCTCGTAACCTTAGTAACATGAACAATGGTGGCAGCCAAACAGACTAACCCTGCCACCAAATCGAGTACCATAACATAAAACTCCCTCTAGCAATAAAGCCCCTTCTCTGAGCGCGGTGGTTTGAGAGGCGATCTCTCCCCAATCATGGTGGTTTCCCGGTGCTGCGCGGGCGCACGACGCCCGGCGCAATGGCACCGTGATGGATCACGACCGGCGGGCGGCACGATGATTCAATTCAACGTTATTTGCAATGACAATCGACTTGTGTTTGTTATGATCCTGTTTGCTTGCATCTTTTTATGTTAAATTGTCTCTTTTTTGATGTACCATATTTCATTTGTGACGTGTTAGGCCATAAATTATTTGTTTTGATTTTCGTCGTCTCGCCGAGCGCCCTAACTTCTCATTCAAACTTATTAGAAATACAGCCCGCTGCTCCGCTTTAGGATGCCTAGTGCGGATATCCGTATTAATTCGATTACGTTTACAAAAACGAACGATTGTATGTATGGCATAATGTTAACTCTTCTTGTATGTCGCTAGGAGGCTGCTTCAATGCCATACTAATATTCGTTTAGTTAACGTTATCGAATGTAAAATGAAACTCACGCTAGGCATCCAGTTACGCGTTTGCGTTCAGGGTGCCTAGTGCGAGTACCCCGCCCGATCCTCTAAATGCACACACACTTAAATAATACACTAAACATGCACACTAGTTTAGGCCCAAGACACCGTACTCGTAGAACAAGGGTACGAAGAACCGTTTCACACGCGCTCTATACCAGTTACAGACATGTACCTGGGCACTTCTCTCCTCCTCCACGGCCCGGTCTACCCGAGCCGATCCGAACCCTTCGGAGAATCTAGTAGGGCACGGGGACGTGTACTTTTAAGTGTGCGATGCCGTTCCCTCTAGAAAACCTCTAAAGGTGATTCGTTTCAACACGGCTTGAGGTACCCTTTACGTACCTCACCGCCCCAAAAAAAGCCCGTTGACGCTGAAAATGCAGTTTGAGGCATCAGAGGTAATCAGCAATCTCTTTAAAAAAAAATAAGAAAATAATAATGCGAGTACCTATCATTCGCCATTCGATCACGTTAACAAAAAATTAATAGAATAGATTACAAAAACACAAATGCTGAAAAAAATTCCACGAGCAGGATTTGAACCCGCACCCTTCTGACATACCGGTAGTTGTTGACATTGAATGGGCGCCTTTGGCTTTCAAAGTAAAAAGTAAATAGTGTTGAATAATTTCGGCGGGCTAATTAGTACCACGATAGTTCAATTGGGAGAGCACCTGACCCGGTATGTCAGAAGGGTGCGGGTTTAAATCCTGCTCGTGTAATTTTTTTCAGCATTTGTATTTTTGTAATTTGTTCGCGACGAAGTTTGCGTTAAAAATTATATAAACATTTATAATAGAATAGTATGGCAAAATTTTAACTCATCTCGTATGTCGTCAGGATTCGCTGTTTCAATGCCATACTAATTTTCGTTTTCGTTTACGTAATCGAATGAATATGGATAGTACAAACTTACACGCGCCCAGTTGATTTACGGCGGTTGGTTGACGGCGAGGCGATAGGCGAAGTGGTGATGATCTGTTTAACCTAAGTCACCCATACCTGTCCCCCTAAGTGCCTAAGTCCCTGTGTGGTGCCGGGGTTAAATAATTGCACCACTCCATTTCTTCCCGTGGGTGTCGTCAAAGCCGACTAAGGGACCATTCCAGAGGATGGGCAGCAGCATCTCTCTGAGGTTACCCTCTACCTACTGCGATCGCCAACCCGCCTGCCAAGCGTGGTGATTACGGCAAATACCCCTCATATCCTTGGGGGAGGCCTTTGTCTAGCAGTGGACGTCTTTTGGCTGAGATGATGATGATGACCCATACCTACGTGGTCCGGACATCACGAGATTGGCTTAACTTACACGATCGCGACCCTTAACGAGCTTACAGCTGCGCTAACAAATAACTATTTAAAAAGCATGTAGTTTCACTAAAAGCTCTACTGTACTGTAACTAATCACTTGTCATTGTACTATTAACAACTTATAGATAAGAGGCTTTAAAACCAACTATTGCAACAAACGAAATAATACAAAGGCCTCTATTACGTCGTCAACTTTAATCTGTATCTGCTTTGCGATTTGCAATTAGTCCGTCGCGCCGGAGACATCGTCGGTACAATCATATCGCCTCGAAAGTAATTACGCCTATTTGCGACAAAGACAGGCTCAAATCATCGACAGGGTTGCATCACTAGAAAGCAGAGTGCGGACAATAGACTGATTGTATCGATGAGAGCGGAGACGACAGTATCGGAATTGCACAGTGTAGTTAATAAAGTATATATTCTAGCGTGCAGCTGGATTTGTCGTCTCGCCTGGATCAATCGTAAGGGCTGCGAAATCATGGAGTCCACTTGAAGTTCAAAAAGTTGAGTCTATATTATTTTTTAAAAATTTTTTTTTCAGATTGGCAAAGTTTTCCGTCAAACCTTTTCATAGTTCTCGATCTCTATTTTTAGGAGCTTTAATTATTCTAGTAGTATTTAGTTTAGTTTAGTAGTACTTGACAGTTAGATTGAAACTATTTCCACAAAATGCATTATTTGAATTCCGTCTATAAATGGTTAAATTTTAATTTTATCAGCAACTTTCATCGAAATAGAATCTTCCGATTACTTCGAATCAGAAGTCACCAATCGGTGCATTAACACATGAGACGCTATACTGTCTTGGGTGCTCTTTTCACCATGACAGCGATTAATCTCAATAACTGACTTAATCTAATGAGTAATAAGCATTTACCACTGCTATTTCAAAAGATATACTGCTGCTTATTTGTACTGTGAACTATAGCTTAATCCGTTTGTCAGAGGGCTTGCGAAATCTTAATGACAGATGCTACACTCTATTTGGGTCTCTTTGTGCGGGACCAAACGATCAGGGTCGCTTTTAAAAGTTCATGATAATACATTAAGCGAATGTACTTTATTATGTGATTGGATTTTTATGACAAAACAAACTTATGGTTTGATCGATGTATTTGAATAACAAATCTGTTATTCTATATGTGTATTATATATATACGATAACAGTAAAAGAGGACATTGAGAAGGACGTATAAAAATCTAGTAACTACTCTTGCGTAAGAGGATTGTGTTTCACTAAAGTAATATACTGAACCTACACTGTCATATAATTTTGATTTTCTTGTCGTTTTTCTTTTTTCATTTGTTTTTATAATTAACCGACTTCAAGGTTCTGAGGTTCTAAATTCGACAGTATTTTTTAATATCTTCTTAGTTTTGTTATCTACAAACATTGTTTTTTGATCTATGGAAGAGCGGAATCTCCTAAAAAAAGCAAATCTTTTGCTCATAAGGAGGTTCCAACCCAATGTGATAGTAAACGTTTAAGATATGTTTTTTTTTTATATTTTGCTTATTTACACCTCGCTTCGGTGGCCAAGTGGCAGAGTGCTCGGTCCGATACCCGAAGGTCCCGGGCTCAATTTCCAGGTCGGGCAAAGTGTATTTCGGATTTTTCGATGCATAGCCCGGGTTTGTGATCACCAACCCGCATTTGGCAAGCGTGGTGATTAAGCCATTACCCATCAGTTGTAGCGATGACTTGATTTCAATGACGGAGGCCTTTGCCCAGCAGTGGGACAATTATAAGCTGTTTACTTACTTACATTTTTTATTTATAACAGGACATTGTATGGGTCAAGTATATAATGATACAAAAAGTCTAAAGCTAGTCTTATGTTGCCGTACTCAGTGTTATTTTCTATTATCAGTAGCAATCAGGAAGTGCGATATGTCCTTGTATATAGTTTAACAAAAAAAATGTAATGTAGCCGCGTTAGTATAACATTCTTAAGGCTGAGCGTTAATAATATCAGTCAACCACAGTCAAATATCTGTGACAAAATCTTGACACTCGCTGCTCGAAGTGTTATTAACAAACAACGTGTAACAAACAGTGGACACAGAACAGTTATTTCTGCTCAACTTGATAAGTGGTAGAAAGTTATGAACAAAGGTCTGAAATCAAGTCAACATCTAATGATCTTAATCTAGTGATTAAGGATTGACCTACCCCCTTATTCATAAAAAATATTTAAGCATTATTTAGTTAATCATTGTTTTGTCTCTTTTTTTCAGATTCAAAATGACGTTTGTGTGACGTTGACAAAACAATATTTATAAAATGTTTTTGTTTCGTTTATATAATTTTAACGCAAATTTTGTTCAACATTTGTGTTTTTGTAATTTGTTCGCAACAAAATTTGCGTTAAAAATTATATAAACAAAACAAAAAGATTTTATAAATAGCTTGCCTACTTCTTAACTGATCTTTAGTATTTGTAAAAATATTATGATCGGGTGTTAATGACGGTAGTTGTTGACATTGAATGGGCGCCTTTGGCTTTCAAAGTAAAAAGTAAATAGTGTTGAATAATTTCGGCGGGCTGGTTAGAACCACGATAGCTCAATTGGGAGAGCACCTGACCCGGTATGTCAGAAGGGTGCAGGTTCAAACCCTGCTCGTGGAAATTTTTTCAACATTTGTGTTTTTGTAAAACAATAATTAACTAAATAACGCTCAAATAGTTTTTATGAATAAGCGGTTAATGTTTTTCAAATGCGGAATTGATGATCATATACTCATATATCTTTATTTATATCATAGGTATATGGTTTTTTCTTGTTTTCCTAACAAGATAGAGCGAAAATTTAAATACAATATGCTATCACTCATTCTTCTCAAATGGAGCCATCAAAATATTTTTTTAGCTGTAAATTGTTTTCGCATTTAGACGCCCCTTGCCACCGGTTGGTAAGAGTGAGCACTCCATTCGCTCTACCCTAGGGCCCGCGTTGGACATCATCAGCTCATTTTTATGTCCATACTGCTGGGGCACGAGTCTTACCTATGGATGGATAGGGAGAACGGGCCATAAACCACCACGCGGGCCCAGTGCGGATTGGTGATTGTTAACGACTGTTAATGCAGCCGGGACCAACGGTTTTACGTGCCTTCCGAAGCACGGAGGAGCTCGAGATGACACATTTTTGGTACCCATCCGATGAAAGATTTATGATTAATATTATTTTTTTATTTTATTTTTATTTTATTTATGATTTTGCCTTTGCGAAAGTTGCTTAACCTCGGAACTCGCAGACCGGGCGCGTTAACCGCTGCGCCATCGACCGCCTCCGAGGCGTTGTACGTACAGGCACAAAGTATTAAAGATTAAAGATTGCAAAGGTAACTTAATTATACCGCTGTTTTTTTAATGAGTTTGCAGATTGCCACGTTGCATTTTTAGCTTCACCGGGCTTTAATACACACCGCGCTCGTCCGATCCGATCCGAACCCTTCGGAGAATCAGTAGGGCACATGATGCCGTACCCTCTAGAAAACCTCCGAAGGTGATTCGTTTCACACGGCTTGAGGGACCCATTAAGTTTGGCGGCCCCACACAAGCCCGGTGAAGCTGAAAATGCCATTTGAGGCAATAAGCAAATTCTCACCAAAAAAAAAAACACTGCGCCTAAGCAACGCAGACATAGACACTCACGGACACGGCACTCTGAGCGCAGTTGTTGCGAGGGCTTATTCCCGCCCGCTCCAGGATTTTGTTACCAAGCGCTCCAAGATTAAAATTATATCATCATCATCATCATCAGCTCATTTTATGTCCCCACTGCTGGGGCACGAGCCTTCCCTATGGAAGGATAGGGAGAACGGGCCATAAACCACCACGCGAGCCCAGTGCGGATTGGTGGTTGTTAACGACTGCTAATACAGCCGGGACCAACGGCTTTACGTGCCTTCCGAAGCACGGAGGAGTTCGAGATGATAAAGTTTTGGTCACCCATCCGATGACCGGATTTTGCGATAGTTGCTTAACTTCAGCACTCGCAGACCGGGCGCGTTAACCACTGCGCCATCGAGCTCCTCAAAATTATATATTAATATTATTTTGTAAAATCATTGGAGCTCTTGGGAATGAATGTATAGAAGTTTAATTTTGGAGAACAATAGATTCGGAACGCATGGGAATAAGCCGTTACGGATGCCGTGTCCGTGAGTGTATGTGCGTTTCTCGAGCGCGGTATGTATAAAAAGAAACTATTTATTTCAGGCTGTTGCCCATAATATTGTTACTATATAATTGACTTAAAAACCATGTTAGTAAATATATGTACAAAAAAAGGAAAAAAAACAACACATTAATTTAGGTATTTGCCGCTCTCTGGGGCTCCGAGCACACGCATTTGTGCTTGTGCCCCAGAAGGGGGCTGTCCAGCTTGTCGCTGAGCACGTTCAGGATGGTGTGAAAACCATAAGTGTGCGCGTGCGCAAACATCGCAGATGCTACAGTAGTGTGGGAGCCCCACCACCCCACCAGCACCCTGAACGCGTTATTATATTGTACTCGGAGAGCGTTGATGGCCCGCTGCGTGTAGCTGATCCTCTAGGTCTCTTTATTTGGTTGTACAGGGTACTGTGTGTTGTGTAATATTTCGAATAGTACTGAATGGCCGTCCAGCAGAGTTTAACGTGCTGGGACACCAAATAAAGGCAAGTGCGGAACTGGCACATTCCGATCCGTTCGATTGAGCGCCCTTGTTGCTCGGAAAACAACATTTATAGCATAGCCCTTATAGCATTTCTCTTTTATTGACTATTTTTAGACGGTAAGGACTTGCTTGGTCATATTACAATAAAGTACCCGATCTATTTTTAAATCTACTGCTTTTTAAAATGTTTATATAATATTTAACGCAAATTTTGTTGCGAACAAATTACAAAAACACAAAATGTTGAAAAAATTTCCACGAGCAGGATTTGAACCTGCACCCTTCTGATATACCGGGTCAGGTGCTCTCCCAATTGAGCTATCGTGGTTCTAACCAGCCCGCCGAAATTATTCAACACTATTTACTTTTTACTTTGAAAGCCAAAGACGCCCATTCAATGTCAACAACTACCGTCATTAACACCCGATCATAATATTTTAATAAATACTAAAGATCAGTTAGGAAGTAGGCAAGCTATTGCTATAGCTTGCCTACTTCTTTTTTCTTCTGCTTTTTAGTTTTAGCCAACTCCTATGGTCCTATGGTCGTGTGGTTAGAGTACCTGACAGAGGTTCTTGATTGCCTTTAGGAATATTGTGTATGTGTATTTTTGATATTTAATTTATTCGATAGAGATGAGACTTATACCAGGTTGTTTGACCGCAACGTATAGATCGTAAACAGGATTCAAAGATAGATATATTTTTTTAATACTATAGAAATTATATTTTTTAGTCTCTCAAGTATTTAAAATTATAAGTGTACTGTCAGATTTATAACAGCAACTATGATTTATAACAGGTAAAGTGAAACAACATTGCCAGCCTCCAACACTCACGTACAAGATTGTAAAAAAAACAAGGCCAAGTATTTGTTGCAACTTATTACAAACTAACTTCCGCCCCCGGCTTCAACTGCATTTCGATCCTGTCGTGAGTTGCCCTAAGAATATGATATTTTCCCGGGATAACTAGTATATGCAGGTGCTAAGTGCCCACGTGTTATTGTAATATGCTATGTGTTATCTTTTGTAGGGTATGTACTCAACGCTCTCGCATTCTGTAAAAATAAATTTTAAATTCAAAGTAAAAAATATGTTGCAAATAAACAGGCATTTATTTTTGTTAGAAATAAAACTTTGATTTGTATTATGGACGAATCGATTATCGAGATTCAATTTTGTTTGGTGGCATAATGGCCCCATCACTAGTTGTTCTTTTTTTACACTCTTGTCTCTGGAAAGCAAATATGGCTGGTTGATAGTTATCGTGTGTTGATAATTAAATAGATTTTATGTAGTAATAAGGGCATTTGGAGCCGTATTATTCTACTTAAGTGGATTGTGCAAACTGTGTTTGTGAGTGTGCGTCGTAAACGAATTGTTTCGGGAAAACAATTAGCCGGGATGTCGGCCGCACCGCTGCGGAAGTAACAGGTATTTTCAGTGGGAAAGTGCACTTTGGGGTAGTTTGGGTGTGTTTAGGGAACCCTAGAAGACCCGGAGCCGGATTCGGGCCCCATCGGATCATATGGATCCCGTTCAGGACGGCGGGAGCGGCATGAAACTGTAAGTGGAAATTTTTCTATTTTTAAGGTGTATTTTTAAGCAATAGCATAGTGTGTGTTGTGGGTTTCCGCAACATTTTGGTAGCAGAGCGTAGTTAATACCGGACCTCTAGGTTAATCGGTGTAATTTTGTGTATTTTTTTTAGTTTGTAATAGGTTAAGCTCATTTCGTGTAAAATCGCACTTCCGGGACAGGTGCGGTTAAATTGTAAGGTTGGTAGTACCGTTGTTTTCGTTCGTTCATTCATTTGGGCTGGGACATTTCTCGGAACGTTAATTGTTATTTAATTTCGTTCAATTGAAAGCATCGAGTCGATTCGGGATAATCGATTCCGTGTTTTCATTGACTCGTTTTAATTTTGTGTTTAGGTTTATTTAGTTTAAATTATTTATAATGACAGCGTCACGGCAGGAGTTGGCTCAGCAGCTCCGGTGGTTCACCGGGCTGCTTGCATTAGTAGATCGGCCTAACCGGGAGGACGCCTTGGAGACGCGTTCGAAAGAAATGCAGGCTCGTTTCTTGTTGGCCGAGCGGTCGGTAACCGCTCTATTGTCAACCGACCCGGTCGGGGAGAAGGAGCTGGCCCTCCACGCCCAATATGTCAAGGATCTGGAGCACATCCAAGACATTTACGACGAGGTCCTTCAGCGGGTGAAGGACATCGAGCGACTGCGGGAGGGGAAGCCTGTTGCGCGCCCCGCTTCGCTCCACACCTCTGGACCCAGCGCCATGGGAAGATTGGGTGACCTGGAGGTCCCGCATTTCACCGGATGTATGCGGGACTGGGCTGGATTCCGGAACATGTTTTTGGCCTTGGTGGATACTCGGAAGGATTTCACCAAGGCCGAAAAGCTGGCATATCTCCGTTCCTTCCTAGACGGAGAACCCAGACAGCTCGTACAGCATCTGGAGCTGCAGGATGCGAGCTACGACACCGCCATGCAGCTGCTGGAGAAGCGGTACGAAAAGCCGCGTCTTCAGGCGGACGCGCACGTGACCCATCTGCTGGGATTGCCGAGGGTCAACCATAGGGTTCAGCTGAGGACGCAGCTGATCACCCCGCTCACCGTGTCCTTAAACGGGTTAAGGACGCTCGGACTGCCCGTCGACCAGTGGTCCTTCCTTCTTCTGCACATAGTTCTGGCCAAGTTGTCGCAGGAGATGAGGGACAAGTTCGAGCGGAATCGACTGGTCCACAAGGATCTCGGCAGCGTTCTGCCCACCATAGGGGAACTTCTGGAGTTCCTGGAAGAGGAGGCTGGCCTGCTGGAAAACCAGCTAGCCTCCCAGGAGGCTCCGACAAGTGCGCCGGCCCGCACTTCCGGAGTCTACGGCGCCCAGCCGCCACGCAACCCAGGGAAGGGTCGCGGCAGGCTGGTGGCTGCGGCCGCCATCAACCCCGGCTCTGGATGCCGGATTTGCGGACAGCAGCACTTGGAGCAGCTATGTCCAGCAATTCTCGGGCTGCCCACAAAAGAGCGCCGAAACCTCGTTCGGACACGAGGATTGTGTTATGCCTGCCTGGGAGGACATAGGTATAATGAGTGTCCCCAGGCGAGGCCTTGCGATGTGTGCGGCGGACCGCACCATCGCTTACTGTGCACCCGTAGTGCTGAGGGCTCAGCACCGGTTCGGGAGAGGGGATCTCCCACGGGTGGCGGTTTGGGGCCGGGGTCAACTCCGCCTCCGGAAAGACGGAGTCCGCCACGGCCGCCACACTACAACCCCTCGTACACCCCGGCTCAGGTGAGTTGGGGACCGCCGGAACGGAGCCAGGTTCTGGCTACAACCCGGCACCCGGCGCGACCAACACCTGGAGTTGGTGCCCCTAAGGGCCACTGGGTACAGGGAGCCCCACCTCCGGACCCAACACCCGGATACTCGTACGCGTATCCTCCGCCGCCGTTACCGGAACAACAACGACGTGAGAACCGTCAACAGTTCTCACCGGTACTGCACGAGTACCCGAGGTTGGAATACCACCCACCCTATCACCGGTATGGTAGGGCAGCTGGATACGCACCACCCCGGATGGTGGCCTGCACGCGTCCGACTTACTGGCCGAGTCATCACGGTTCGACAGGGTCGGCTGCTGGCTCTGACGCGTGACTAGCCTGTGGTCGGGCTACGTCGGAACCGAGGACGGTTCTTTTGCCCATCGCGCAGGTACGCGTTTGGGGACCTAGGGGGGACTTCGTCCGGATACGAGCCCTCCTAGACACTGGGGCACAGGGCTGCTTAATTACTACGAGGGTAGCGAGGCGCCTACGTCTGGAGTGCGTGCCTCCCTCAGTTCCGATTCGGGGAGTCGGAGATACAGAAGTGGGGGGTCTGTCCGGTCAGACCCACATTTCCTTCTCTCCTGTGCATTCCGCTTCGATACGGATTGCGGCGGCCGCGATCGTACTCGACAATCTGCTGGGTTGGCATCCACCGACAGACATTCCGCGGGACGCAATGCCTGACACATCAGGGCTCATGCTGGCAGACCCTCATTTCGAGGAGCCGGCTCCGGTGGACCTCATATTGGGAGCGGATGTACTAGGCTGGATCCTTTTAGGGCCTCAGCGGATTCTGGGCCGCTCTTCGTTGGTAGCTACACCTACCATCTTTGGACACGTTTTAATGGGACCGGTTTTCGACCAGGAGACGCGGGATGTCTCACCTGTCGTCGCTACTACCTCCATCGCTAGGACGATGCAAAAATTCTGGGAACTGGAAGAGCCTCCCATGGTCTCCCGTCTGGATCCGGAGCATGTGGAGTGCGAAACCTTTTATAAGGATCACACACGCCTTATATAAGGATCGGGTAGGATCGAAACTCGACTGCCCTTTATCGACTGTCCCCCTCTCTTGGGAAAATCGAGGGCGTTGGCAGAGAAACGACTCTTGTCCATGGAGCGTCGTATGTCTCGCGATCCGGTACTTCGGGAAAAGTATATCGAGTTCATGCGAGAATACGAGGCCTTGGGGCATATGTCGCGGGCGACTGTCGACTGGACAACGACAGATCATTTTTTCTTGCCTCACCACGCGGTGTTGAAGGCCTCATCTGGAAAACTACGGACTGTTTATGACGGATGGACTGTTACGCGTTGGAGGTCGCCTCAAAAATGCCGACCTGCCCTTCGGTAGCCGTCATCCTCTGCTACTCCCCAAAGGAGGACCTTTGGTAGAACTGGTGGTCTCGGATAGACACCTGAAAAACGCTCACGCGGGGTGTAATGCGTTACTGGCGATATTACAGAGGGAGTTCTGGATTTTGTCCTCTCGGAGAGTGGTTCGCAGCGTGTTATTTAAGTGTGTGGCTTGTTATCGGGTGAAGGCCTCCACTATGCAGCCACAGATGGGGAATCTCCCTTCTGACCGGGTTTGTCAGACTACTAGGCCGTTCGACGGGGTCGGTACGGATTTTGCTGGACCGTTTCTGGTGAAAACCACAGCCTATCGTAACACTAGGGTCACGAAAGCATACCTGTGCGTTTTTGTCTGCCTGGCCACTAAGGCCGTCCACCTGGAAGTGGTTTCGGCTCTGTCTACGGAAGCCTTTGTCGCCACGCTGGATCGTTTTGTTTCGCGACGGGGTTTACCTTCTCTCATTCGGTCCGACAACGGTACCAACTACAGAGGCACTGCCAACTACTTAAAAGATGTGAACGATTTTCTGGATAAAAATTGTAATAGCATAAGTCAAGCTCTCGCACAGCGGGGAATCACATGGCGATTTAGTGTGCCAGCTTGTCCCCACTGGGGCGGGATATTTGAAGCCGCGGTAAAATCGGCCAAAACCCACTTGCGCCGGGTAGTCGGGGAAACTACCCTCACGTATGAGGAACTTACAACTGTGTTTTGTAAGGTTGAGGCGGTTCTCAACTCGCGTCCGCTTTGTCCACTCTCCTCTGACGCAAATGACATGGAAGTCCTGACCCCTGGTCATTTTTTGGTCGGTCAGCCACTCACTGCCCTGCCTGAGTATCCCTGGAAGGATGAACGCAGACACCGGATGTCTCGTTTTCAAATGATACAACAAATGAGTCAGGACTTGTGGCGTCGTTGGTCACTGGAGTATCTGCATTTATTGCAGCAGCGTGTAAAGTGGACAGACCGGACGTCGCCCCCTTCGGAGGGGGATCTGGTTTTATTAAAAGAGGCTAATTTGCCATCGTTATTTTGGAGACGAGGTCGCATTTTAAAGTTAATCTGGGGCGCGGACGGGACTCCGCGTGTGGCGCAAGTGTTGGTTGATGGATCGGTGCTAAATCGCGCAGTCGCGACCTTAGCTCGATTACCGGTTGACTAGTTTAAGATTTCAGGCTAGAAAGCGGTACGTCCGCTTTGGGTGGCGGGATGTTGCAAATAAACAGGCATTTATTTTTGTTAGAAATAAAACTTTGATTTGTATTCTGGACGAATCGATTATCGAGATTCAATTTTGTTTGGTGGCATAATGGCCCCATCACTAGTTGTTCTTTTTTTACACTCTTGTCTCTGGAAAGCAAATATGGCTGGTTGATAGTTATCGTGTGTTGATAATTAAATAGATTTTATGTAGTAATAAGGGCATTTGGAGCCGTATTATTCTACTTAAGTGGATTGTGCAAACTGTGTTTGTGAGTGTGCGTCGTAAACGAATTGTTTCGGGAAAACAATTAGCCGGGATGTCGGCCACACCGCTGCGGAAGTAACAGGTATTTTCAGTGGGAAAGTGCACTTTGGGGTAGTTTGGGTGTGTTTAGGGAACCCTAGAAGACCCGGAGCCGGATTCGGGCCCCATCGGATCATATGGATCCCGTTCAGGACGGCGGGAGCGGCATGAAACTGTAAGTGGAAATTTTTCTATTTTTAAGGTGTATTTTTAAGCAATAGCATAGTGTGTTTTGTGGGTTTCCGCAACAAAATATATATTGAAATTAACTTATACTCGTAGTTAAGCTTTATTTTTTCGCCAAAGTACGAGACGTATGCAGAGAGACTTTTGCCCAGCAGTAGGCATTTTGTCCCCAGGTTGATTGAAAAATTAAAAATAACTTAAAGATTAAGTGCTTTTCAATCTTCCAATCATTTTTAGGGTACCGTACCCAAAGTGTAAAACGGGACCCTATTACTAAGACTTCGCCGTCCGTCCGTCCGTCTCTGTCTGTCTGTCTGTCTGTCTGTCCGTCTGTCACCAGGCTGTAGATATCTCATGAACTGTCATAGTTAGACAGTTGAAATTTTCACAGATGATGTATTTTTGTTGCCGCTATAACAACAAATATATACTTACTTAAAAACAGAAAAAAAAAATTAACGGGGCTCCCATACAACAAACGTGAATTTTTTTGTTTGTTTTTGCTCGATATTGCAACAGGTAGATACTTGAAGTATTCACAGAATATTGAGTTATATTATTTATTCACTTTAAAATTAAATTGAAATAAAATTAATATTTAAGGAGGGCTCCCATACAACAAACGTAATTTTTTGAAATTTTTTTTTCGGTCTTAATAACGAGAACAGGTAGGAACTAGAAATATTTTTGTAGATAATGGTACGGAACCCTTCGTGCGCGAGTCTGACTCGCACTTGGCCGGTTTTTACCTACTACTGGATGTGTGATTTATTACGGAAGACAAATATTTATTGAGATTACACTAATCAAAAGCTTTGTAGTATTACTTCAGATTATGTTAGTACAATGAAGCACTATATCATTTTGAATATAATTATATTTTACATTCTGTAATTATATGCAAAAATAATTAATCAACTATATCAATGTGTGGAATGCAGTATAATTACCTCATTCTTTCAACGTTCTTACAACCGAATACGAAAATTCCTCTCTCTACAATGGTGGGAGATTTCCCTTTTTCCGTTGACTCTCGCTCTTGTGTTACGCCGAACGAACGTGTCAACTCAAAGGCATGCCCGCAACTAGGCCGGCGCGGTGGCTGTCTTAATTACTGTTGCATTGTGAGTGAGCATATTATTTAATAACTTGTAACTGGATATTATTGTCACGCAATGTACGGGCTCGAGCTACATGACAAGTTAATTTAGGCACCTACATAATAAAATATATAAAAAAAAAACTATAATTACGATGTAGTGTTTAAATGTCTTTATTCTCATTAAGAATTCCTTTATCATAAGAACATAATAACTGTTAGCTAAACAATTTTGAACATTTAGAAAAAAGACTTGTTTTTTTAGTTATAATACTTTTATAATTAGCAGTGAAGATACACCGTCAAATTCTAAATTCTAAGTTTAAAATCATTTATTCTATTTAGGCTACAAATAGCTCTATGAATGTCACTATGCCATCGGTTCGTAAGTCCCCGATCTGATCCGAGCCCTTCGGTGAATTTAGCTAGTATGGCACTAGTAGGTGATTCCGTTCCCTCTAGAAAACCTCCGAAGGTGATTCGTTTTACACGGCACGGTGACGCTGAAAATGCCGTTTGAGGCAATCAGCAATCTCTCTCAAAAAAAAATAATTCGTAAGTCTACTCTGGGCGGGCGACCTTGTACTGATAATAACCGGCAACAAACTCAGCAAGGGCTATTCTTCTCTCCCTTACAGCGTCAGTATATTGAAAAATGCCCTATCATAGCAGGACAATGGAAAGTTCCATTAGATATAAACATACAAAATATAAAAGACAACCACAACATGTAAAAAACAAAATAAAAAATCTAAGTTAGCAAATTAACATCAGGTACCAGTTTCAATTTCCACAATGTCATACAGTACCACTACAGTACTCTAGTAAAAGTCAAAAATTGTTTAAGAAAAAATAGATTTTATTGACAAAAATTCAGGACTGGCTATATCGTCAACTTTAAGCGAAACCATATTATGAGGACAACCTGTCATTTAGTATGTAATGTTGTTTTATGAGATTTCAGTAATAATAAATGATGACAGGTGACAGGTTTTAGGTATCAGTGGTTGCCGGTTATCTCTGATCAATAGAGAGGGGTATATTGATAGTACCGTAAAATAATAGAGGTGGTAACCGACGTTACCGATTTAACTTATATATATAATATTATATAAGTTTTTATTTTTTATTATTTTATTCATGTTAATGAACATTTATTTACCATTAGAAAGTATTTATTTACAATATTTTACAATTTAACTGATTCTAAAATCCTTAAATACATACACATACATACATTACATAGTAGGTCACAATATAAAGTATCATTCCACATAACTACCTTGCAATCAGCATTTCCAAACTAAATATTAGAAAGATTACAAATTCTATGACCTTGCTTTAGATAAATTGATACATTTCAAAAGTAAATGGCCTCCCATAGGGTTTATATATTCTTTAATAGCCCTTACCCTATCCTTTTACTACTACACTTCAGGGCACTTGGACGGAGCCACAGCCTCCACAAAGAAACTGAAGCCGGAGCTGATGAGAAAGGGACAGGCTTGTTGCATTATAGAAGAAACTAGGCCGATGAAGTAGCGCAGTCCGGACTCTTCTGCGACAGACACATTCCGTACCTTTTTGCCCCCAAACCCATTAGAGGTATTCTGTACGAGCTAACAACAAGGATCCATCCATAACATTACAGATATCTTACCTACTAATTAACCCTTTTTTATTTTTTCCCTCATTTTATTATTGTTTTTTTTATCAAGTAGTTACTTTTGTCGACCAAACTGACCTCAGGACTCCTGGTACCCTTAATGTTTTTGCAATATTTTAATTTTTTAAGAAGTTGACTCAATAACCTTGTAAATCCACAATCGTATTGTTTAATTTAATTTAGTTTTAATAAAACACCTTATATTGTAAAGTGTGGAGTTTTTTTTTTAAGATCCACATTACAAGTAACATATTTACGCTCGTGACTGTACACTGTACAATTTGTTCTGATGGACAGGGTCGGCGCTGTCTGTTATGCTTAAGCCAAAATTATTTTTTAATTCAGCATTCAAGGAGAAGCTCGTGGCACAGCGGCTAGCGGCTGATCTCGCATGTTAAGCGACTTTTGTAATAGCGGGTCACCGAAGGAGTCAAATTTTTATATTTTTTTTTATATTAGAAGGAGGCAAACGAGCAGGCGGGTCACCTGATGGAAAGCAATCACCGCCGCCCATGGACACCTGCAAAACCAGAGGAATCACAGATGCGTTGCCGGCCTTTAAGGGAGGAATAGGCTTGTTTCTTGAAGATTCCTAAGTCGTATTGGTCCGGAAATACCGCCGCTGAGAGCTGGTTCCACAGCACTGTAGTTCGAGGTAAAAAATTACGTGAGAAACGCACAGTAGTAGATCGCCATCCATCAAGATGGTGAGGATGGAAAGACAGTCGATTGCGTGTAGTGCGGTGAAGGAAATCAGCGGCAGGGATCAAACCGAACAATTCCTCAGAGCACTCCCCATGATAAAGGCGATAGAATATACAGAGAGACGCAACGTCTCTCCGAAGGGCCAGTGGATCGAGCCGACCAGAGGTTACCATGTCGTCGACAACTCGAGCAGCTCTGCGTTGAATGCGGTCAAATGGGAGGAGTTGGTACTGGGGCGCTCCAGCCCAAAGATGGGAACAGTATTCCATATGATTAAAAAAAAACACTATAGAAAACCTCTAAAGGTGTTTCGATCACACGGCTGGAGGAACCCTTTAAGTTTCTTCACCTCAATAAAGCCCGGTGACGCTGAAAATGCAGTTTGGAGCAGATCAGCAAACTAGAATTAGCGCTATGAATATAGAACAAGCTATATGCTTAATTCGGTCTAGATTGTGTTTAAGTGGGTTGGGTGTCGGAAATAATTAACAATCTATTTTTGCACGAACCACAAAAAAAACTAAAACTGTAGGTTTTTGCTGCTGTTGATTAGGCATTGTTGTATTTTTTCGGAATACTGATATATATGAGCGATTTTGTTTGAAAAACCAGATCTTAGCGTTTAAGCTTTCGAATATTGACAAATACTGTTGGCGGGTGTAGTTTTTGTCGCGCGTGTGAACGTGCCCTTTCGCAAGTGCGCATGCGCCGCGATAGTGGCGATGAGATACTATGCACGGCAGCCTGCACATGGTAATTATGTCACCTACTAAGGTTTTACGAGCGAGAGTAGCAACGGCGTCTGTCATACGGTTTTACAATTAAACTGGCACATACGATATTACTCAACCTATCTTTAACGTTGTCTAGTTAAAATAATTATTTATATAAGTAGACGCCCTCGGGATTTTCTCTTTCGTCAACCATTCCCGTCACAAAATAAGATGTGAATATTTTTTTTGACGCACCACAATAAAAAACCGCCCAAGTGCGAGTCGGCCTTGCGCACGAAGGGTTCCGTACCATTAAATAAATAAATAAATATTTCTTTATTTTCCACCAGAATATTACATGTTTTGCTAAAACAGCGAAGTAAATGTTTCTTACAGGTAAAAAGAAAAAATTGGAGTAAGAAAAACATATAATATTTGGGAGGAGTGAAGCCCAAGATAGGATAAACCTTAATTTCAGGTCTCCAGGATCCCCGCCCGAACTATAACTACGTCTAACAATACAACTTAGATAATAATGTAAAAGAAAAAGAAAAAACAAAAAATAATAGTATTAATAACAAGAAATAGAAATTGAACGTGAGTTTGTATATGTGTACGTGTGTACATATATGGTGTGAGTGCGTGGGCGTGTGTGTGCGCATGTACATGTATGGTGTGTGTGAGTGAGCGTGTGTGTGCGCGTGTACATGATGGTGTGTGTGAGTGAGCATGTGTGTGCGTGTTTGTGAGTGAGCATGCGTATGTAAACGCGTGTATCTGTGTGCAAGTAGGTGCAGGTGCCTTTATGTGTGTGTATTTCAGTTACCTGTCATCTTATCAGTGATTCTGTATCGTGGTAATTTAGCTATAATAAATAGTTCTTAAAAATGGATTTGCATTTATGAATAATTTTAGGATAGATATTGAGTGCCGTGTTTAATTTGTTATACAAGTGTTTTGAGAGAAAAAATGTATGACGTCGAATAAAGATGGTTATCTATAAAAAACGGAAAAAAAATCATGTCTGTTGTATAGCCACTTAAAAAAAAATATTTTGTTTTTTAGTATTTGTTGTTATAGCGGCAACAGAAATACATCATTTGTGAAAATTTCAACTGTTTAACTATCATGGTTCATGAGATACAGCCTGGTGACAGACGGACAGACGGACAGCAGAGTCTTAGTAATAGGGTCCCGTTTTACCCTTTGAGTACGGAACCCTAAAAACAACTCGTACGCATCTGAGAATTCAGTAGGGGACGGGGATACTTATATCGTTTTATTGTTAGAACTCAAGCCAACTGTGCTACGACGAGTAAATAGTTGCAATAAAAAGATTGCAGACAGTCGTCGTCATGAATCGTCATACACGTCAATAAATTCTAATAATAATGTGCCTTGATGTTTTTGTTACAGCCAAAAGCAGTTGTTTTACAGTCAACAGTTTCAACAGAGGGGCTTTAAAAGTTTAATATCAGTAATGGAGTAACATAATTATAGTCATCACTCTGCTGCGGTACCGTGAAATGGGTCTAAACAGATAACGTCTGAAGCGTACTAGAGCGCACTTGCTTCAAAGCAAAAATTTACGCAAGTTATGTAGCGAAAACAGGAGATTATCTATACATATAATAAACCTAAAGAGGGTCGACATGGAAGATATTCGAAAAAGAGTTGGCTGGGGATACTTGGAATCGATAACAGAACACGTTCCCACAGTTTTTAGAATTGTTGTCTGGTTATCTGTTAATTTGACCGCGCATCACGTGAAAATGGCTGAACGGATATGGATGAAACTTTGCACATAGACAGACCATGACCCGGACTAGGATATAGGAGGATATAGGATACTTTGTATCCCGGTAACAGGTTCCTGTGGGATAGTGTAGTCTTCGCGAACGAAGTCGCGGGCGACAACTAGTCAACAATAAAGACAAAGCCACAAAGGAAGCTGACAACAACAAAAATTGTTTCTAGAACATTCACATCACGTAACAGTTCTTTAAAGCATGAACCCTATTGTATTTGACCTAAGCATGAACTTCTGTAACCTAAAAAGTTTTTAATAAACACTCAATAGACGAATTACAATAGTGACGTCATAGTTTTGCCATTCCCATACAATTTCTATTAAAAAAGTAGTTGTGGACAGTTGCCAAACTGTTTCTCTATTGACTAGCCAGCATCTACTCAATTTGTAACTCTTACATGCTCTTACTAACCGAAACAATAAAGCGTAATATGGCAAAACTTTACACATATTTTTGAAGTGTACTGTACATATAAACAAAGTGAGAATTCGTTTCAAAAGATTTGAGTTTGATATAAGCAAAAGCACACCAGCAACTTTTTTATCATCGAGTTTTGTAAAAGATTTGAATGGCGATTATACGATGATTGATATCCCTGTGACCGTGTGAAAAGCGTAATAGATACTGTGTTTAATAATTAATTGTTACGCTTAATTGACTTTTTGCTCATAGTAGTAGGCACGAAAATGATAAAAATGCTGGTCTCTAGCGTGGGAAACAAAGCTAATATAACTAGACCAAAAATCGTTGGCATTGCGACAAAGTTAGAACACGTGACAATGTTAGCGCTTTGCAAAGCAATAACTAGACTAGTTGTTATAATAATAATATATAAATAATAATAGTTACGTACTCCCCTTTTTATTAATAATACAAAAAGTCACCGGTCATAATTTTGGAAAACATTGACTTTGGGACCAATTCTAAAATAGTAAAAAATCATGTAGTCATGTAACTAATACTAATTCGACCAAAACGTGTGAAGGAAAATCGGACCAAAAAAAGGACCGGATGTGGTGGCGATCCGTTGGGAAGGCCTATGTTCAGCAGTGGACCTCTGCAGGCTGAGGATGATGATGATGATGTGACGACAATTATTTATTTGAGGCAATCAGCAAACTCCCTCCAAAAAAAATATTTATACGTGAAGAAAAATCTTTGTACCCTTTTTTACGAAAATTGCGCGGACGGAGGAGTATGAAATTTCGCACACTTATAGTTTATATAGAGAAAGAGTGCAGAATGATAATATTTTTTAAAAATTATGCATATAAAATACATTAAGTCAATAAAACAAACACACTCTATCATACTATATTGACACACACGCATATAAACTCTTTTTAAAAATTTCAAAAATGGATAAGGAGCGGCCGAAATCTGTCAATGCCAAACCAAACCATGATCCAAACTCACATTCTATCTTATTAAATTTTTCATTGCTTATGAATTATGATACATATTATCAGTGTAGCCTTAATAAAATTACGGTCGAATTTCGACCACTGGGCGACCACTAGTAATAATAAAGTTGTTACCTACATCCGATCAAGGAAGCTACTAGCGGTTTCATTTTTAACCCTAATGTATTCCCCTATAGTACAAAGGTATACTATTTTTCATTGGTTCTTCGATTCAAGGCGGATAAAATGAAAAAAAAAAGACTAATGGGAATACTGTTAGGGTTACAACTTTATTAACAAATTATATGCCCTATATGCTGTTTGGCAAAACACTTCGATACTGCAATTCAGTCAGCATATTTTTATCCTAGAAATACGCGAAAGCCTAATAGGCTAGTATTGGAAACTGCTCTGAAGACAGCACGATATAAAAGGAATAGTTATGCTATGTGTATTGAAATATTCAATAAGATTATTATATTTACATGCGTCTTCACTATATAGCGATGAAAATCATCAGCTCATATTATGTCCCCACTGCTGGGACACGAGCCTTCCTTATGGTTGAATAAGGAAAACGGGCCATAAACCGCCACGGGGTGGTTGTTAACGACTGCTAATGCGGCCGGGACCAACGGATTTATGTGCCTTACGAAGCACGAAGGATCTCGAGGTGATAAATTCTTGGTCACCTATCCGATGACCGGCCTTTGCGAAAATGGCTTCAAGCCATCGAGTATAGCCATGACTTGATTTCAATTATTCAATTCAATTCAATTCAATTCCTTTGCCAATCAGTGGGATAGTATATGGGCTATTTACTTTACTTTAGACTCGTAGTTTGTACCTCATAGTCCCAGAGCATGTCCATCGGTCGTTACGTACATTTTGTTTGCGCTCGTGGCCCATAAAAATAGCTATCTATTAAACGTTCGGCTTTGGTCGTGTCGTGGCGTAGGTCGTTAGCACTACGCTCAAAACAGCTTAATAAAGCCCTTTTGTAACGAGTGGTAATCTCTCTGCGGTTGCGCTGCGGGCCGCTGAGGTGCCGCAACGGCGCCGGCGGCGGTGCCGTCACGCACTTTGTATTGTTTAGAAAATCTGTATTAATCTTTGTTCACTCGAGTGTTGCGAGAGAATTTATACAGTGAAATTGACAGATACAGTTTTTATTATTTTATTGTTTCAACCAATTATGAGTTGGCTTGGCACACCTCGTGTAATAAGTAACAGACATAATAGTGTTTGGTGGTAATTAAAATAGCAGGGTTAACGGCCACCGATGACGAAAAGTATGTTGGAAAACATAAAAACAATATTAATGTGTAGTAAATATTTTAAAGAGCGAGGGCTGTGTTTTTCTTCTGATTCAACTGTCTTTAGTTTCGGTTTTGTTGTTATTCATATCGTCAACGTAGTAACGTGTCTTTTTTATTTCCTATTTCAAAAATTATATGATTTGCTTAGCTTTTCTTTTTTTAATACAGTCCATATTAGAATAGAATAGAATAGAATAGAAATATATTTATTGTCTTTCTACATTTTTATATAAAAGATAAGAAAATCTACAGTACAAACAATACAATTAATACTTAAAAACCTATTTATATAAAAATAATTTATGAAAAATAAAATAAGAAAAGACAAAAGGAAATGGCTCAGCCTAAGTTAGTTGAGGCCTAGACCTTGGGGTGCGTGTTGGATGGCCTCCTCGTGTGCCTGACTCTTATTTGCCGCGTTCCAATGATGATTGGGCGCGGACGATAAAGTTGCGCCTGGCGCTCCCTGGGCAACGTAGGGTTGACATGTCTCGCGGGAGGTGGGAATGAGCATGCAAACTCGACGGCCAACATCCAGCGCACAGGCGGGAGCCCCTTCTGGGCCTCGCACCTCCCATTGGCTTAGCCCCTTCTGGTGCAGCACCCATAGGCTTGCCCCCTTCTGGCGCAGCGAAGGGAGTAGTGTCGGTGCCCCTTCTGGGCACCCTTTAGGCGATTCAATCGCAAGGGGTCTCTTGACCAGGGCGTCACCCTAACTCGTCTTTGTTTCCCCCCCTTAGCCTAGATGGGTGGAAAACAATGAGGCTATGTCTTCATGGTGCAGCGGCAAAATCGTACCGGCTGTAGGTGGGTTTCGCTGCTGCTAAGTGGAGACGAGTAGGGAGTATGACGAGGCCTGGTCGGAGCGTCACGGTGGTGGCCAGGTGGCTGTCTGGGCACCCCTCAGGCGCTGGACGCGCGAGGAGTTTGGAGCTCCAGCTTCGGGATGGCGAAGTGGCGTTACACCTTTTCTGGTGGGGCTGTTGGCAAGCCTTCTCAGGCGCTTTTATGCGCATGGCGGTTGTGGGGCCTCGCGAACGTTTTGTTTTTCAAAATGCTCGCGATGGTCGTTGCAGAACCGGGTAAGTACCCGGTTTATAGGCGGGAGCCCCTTCTGGGCCCTGCACCTCCCGTACGCGGCCCTTCTGGCCGGCGGCTTGCCCCTTTCGGGCAGCGGGAGCTTGGACGGGGCCCCTTCTGGGTGTTGTAGCGCGGGGGGATGGGGTTGCTGGTGCCCTCCTGGGCACCCTTCACGCGCCTTTGTGCGCAAGGTGGTGTGCGTGGCTTATGCCGGGCGTTGCGTAGGCTAGGTTTCAAGTCCGCGATGGTCGATGCAGCAGGACCCTAACCTCTTTCTGTGAGGGAAGGGAGGCGGGTCTTGTTGCGGAACTGGGTGAATACCTGGTTTATAAGCGGGAGCCCCTTCGGGGCCTTGCACCTCTCGTACGCGGCCCTTCTGGCCGACGGCTTGCCCACTTTTGGGCAGCGGGAGTTTTGACGGCGCCTCTTCTGGTGTTGTTATACGGGGGGGAATAGGGAAGGTCGGCGCCCCTTCTGGGCGCCCTTCAAGCGCTTCTATGCGCAAGGTGTTTTCAACTCGGGCTTCACGCCAACCTTTGTTGCGATGTCGCCTGTTCTGTTCTGGCTTGCACAACGATCCCGGTCTCGGCGTAGCCGGGTACGTGTCTGTCCAGGCGGACAGGCAGCCCACTCGGGCGACAAGAAGGAAAACTTGTTACAACCCCGCAGACACCTCCCGCCCTCTGTGGTGTATATAGGGCGCCCTCGGCGTGTGGACGGCGCGTGGGTGAAATTTTGGTCCGGGGAAGGGCAGCCCCTAAAGTGCCATCGTTTGGAGGGGGATGACAACCCGCAAATTGTCAAATCTATCATGACAAGTAGAATTAAAGAGCAACTACCCCAGGAGGGTACCCGCCGGGAGGCAGGAGAATCCCTCCCTGAGATTTCGGTCTCAGGCTGCCCCACCGTTTCTGGGGGGGGCAAAGTTCTACGTGGCGTGATTGCGCATGTGGGCGCAAGAGGTGAGGAAGAAAGGTGCGAACCTGTTGAGAGCAGGCCGCTGCCGGGGTCCGGGCCGGCAGGTGGTTCTTCGCCAACTGCTGCGCGATCGCGCAGCTCTTCCGCAGCGAGAGAGGAAAGTGTGGCGGTTCTGCCCGCTACACTTAGTGATGGCAAAAAAGACGTCGAGTCCGACTCGTCGGCGGTCTCAATGAGATCGGCCGTGGACTACGGCTTTAAACTTAGACCGAACAAAAAGGGGAGTCGTGCCAGCTCACCGGCATTGTCGGTTCGCAGCGGCAGGAGCGAATCCCGCTCCTCCCCTTACCCCATGCGAGAACGAAAGGACCGGTACCAGTGCAGCGAAATGTCAGACGACAGTTGCATGAGCACTGACACCCTCACCTCTTTAGGGGTAAAGAGGAAGCGTCCCCCCAAAACATCTAAGGGGGACAAGAGCAAGGAGTCCAATTCGGACTCGTCGGAGAACGGGCCGACGAAAAAGACGGTTCCGCGTGGACGTGGGAGACGCCCCACCACTGGGGAGTATGTCGGCCTTGCCCAGGCCAAGCGCGAGCTCAACGCTGCAAAGCGTGAGGAGCAGCAGATTGCGTTCGACCGGGAGATGGCTGACATGGAGCGCCGCGCCTTCGAGACTCGAGTGTCCTATTACGCCAGTCGGATGGAAGACGAGGCTCTACCCACAGATCCGGACCTGAAGACTGCCCTCGACATCGAGGAGGTGGTGAAGGCGGACTGTGCGGTCATAGTGGAGGTTGCGAAGAAGTCATCGCACCTTCAGGGCCGCTTCCAGAAGGCGCTAAAAAAATCAGCCCAATCCATCCTGGACAGTTTCCGCGAAGTGTCCTCCAAATCCATCTCGGAGGACACTCGAATTCTAAAGGGGGAAAACGTGAGGCTGCAGCGGCAGCTGGCAGACCTCACTAAGAGCGTGGCAGTTTTGTCTGCCGAGGTTAGGGACCTCAAGAGCGGGAGGAAGTCCGGATCTCTTCCCCCTACGCTCTCCGAGGTTCCCTTGTCCATGGAGTCCATGGAGATGGACTGCCCTCCTCCAAGGCCCCTCTCCCCAATTGTCACCGTGCGGGAGACGGCTGGCCGCGGCAAGACGAAGGCTGTGGTTGATGAGTCGGATGCTCTTCAAGCCTTTGAAGCAAAGCTGGCCCGAACTTTCGGGGTTATGCTAAATGCTCGCCTGGAGGGTCTTGAAGATCGCCTGCTGCCGGCCAAGAGCCTGCGACCGCCGCTCGCGGCGGACCGCAAAGCCGCAGCAGCTCTGACGCCCCCTGCTCCTAAAGGGCAAACCAAGCCAGCCACGGGCAAGGCGGCGGGCAAAAAGCCCGATTCCCCGCCGAAGAGGGCCAAGAAGGTTGAACCTCCAGCGGTGGTCCCGTCGACCTCCCGGGGTGCAGCTGCAAAAGCGCCTCTGCCGGTCGAGGTCTCGATTGGGGCAGGCTCGGAGTGGTTGACGCAGGAGACGCGCAAAAAGCGCCGCAAGAGGAAGAGGAAGGGCAAAACATCCGCCCTTCCGGAGCAGGCCCTGCCCCGTCAGACATATTCAGAAGTGGCCAAGCAGCAGAGAGCGCCTCGGCGGAAGCCCAATAAGGCTACGTCCGCTGCTCCTGCTAGAAAGACTCGCACAACCGGCCAAAAGGCCAAGCTTGCTGTGCCAAGATCGGCAGCTGTGTTGGTCACCCTCACTCCCGAAGCGATTGAGAAGGGGGTCTCATATGCCGACGCGCTGATCCGGGCCCGAGACCTGGTCGACATCGACGGGATGGATATCCCCAACCGTCGGTGCCGCAACACCGTCGCTGGGTCCAAAATAATTGAAATTTCTGGCGCTGAATCCGGTAAGAAGGCGGATCGCTTGGCCGAAAAAATGAGGGAGGCTCTTGCGGATATAGCCACAGTCGTCCGGCCCACGAAGACCACAGAAATCAGGGTGGGCGGGCTAGACGAGTCCGTGACGGAGACGCACCTCGCCGCAACTATCGCGGCTAAGGGCGGATGTGGCGTCACAGACGTGAAGGTGCGTCCCATCCGGGACGGCCCCGGTGGTTTGGGTACGACGGTTGTGTCATGCCCGGTGGCCGCAGCCAAGAAGGTTGTTAACGCTGGTCGCCTATTGATATGCTTCAGCGCGGCCAGTGTCCAGGCGTTGGAAGCCCGTTCTGCCCGGTGCTTCCGGTGCATGCAGATGGGGCACGCCAGAGCAAGCTGCCCTTCAAAAACCGACCGGAGCAACCTCTGCTACCGGTGCGGTAAGGAGGGGCACAGGGGCTACGATTGTAGCGCAAAGCCCCACTGTGCCGTGTGTGCTACTGCCAAACGACCGGCAGGCCACGTTATGGGGGGGCGTAGTTGTAAGCCTCCCCTGGCCAAGGGCAAGTTGCCGGCGCGTCCAGCTCGTCAGGCCGCCCCCGCCACACAGACGGCGCCCCAAACGGGGCCCATGGAGGTTGAATTGGTGGCCGAGCAATGTTAAGACGGCCCCATATCAACTTTCTCCAGGTGAACCTGAACCACTCTGCCAGGGCTCAGGATCTGCTACACCAGAGCCTGGCGGAATGGTCAGTGGACGTGGCGGCGGTGTCGGAGCCGTACTTTATCCCCAACCAGCCCAACTGGGTCGGGGACACAAGCGACTTTGCCGCCGTGATGGTGCGTGCGACCCCAGGTTATACACCCCCCTCAATGTATGAGCGGGGTGCTGGGTACGCGGCGGTTGTTTGGGAGGATATGGTTATTTTTTCGACCTATTTCTCCCCAAACAGACCGCTCGCCGACTTCAAGTCTTTTCTAGGCGTCGTCGGCGTAGCCATCAGGAGGGCGGCCCCGCGTCAGGTTCTCGTTCTTGGAGACCTGAACGCCAAGTCGGTCGTCTGGGGTTGTCCAGCGACTGACCAAAGGGGCCAGGCTGTGGAGCAATGGGCAGCCGCCGCTGGTCTGTCGCTCCTCAACAGGGGCGCAGTCCACACGTGCGTGCGGCACAATGGAGGCTCGGTGGTGGACGTGTCGTTTGCCACCCCGGCCTTCGCGCGCACGATTAGTGACTGGAGGGTGGTGCAGGACGTGGAGACTCTCTCGGACCATCGATATATCCGATTCGAGAGCTCCACCCTGCACCATAGGCCCCCACAGCCCATAAGCTGTGACCGGCCTCCCCGCTGGGCACTTAGCAGGCTCAAGCCGGAGCTGGCGAACGAGACGGCGATCTTCGAAGACTGGTTCTCGCGTCCGATGTCCGGTCCGGACGTCGACGAATCAGCTCGCCGTCTCCGCGGCGCTTTAACGGAGGTGTGCGAGGCTTCTATGCCTCGGGCGCAGCCTCCGCGGGACCGCCGTGAAGTTCACTGGTGGTCCCAGGACATTGCAGTCATGAGAAATGACTGCAGTGTCCAAAGGCGGGCCTACACTAGGGCCCGTCGGCGCCACGTCAGGGACACTCAGGAGGAGGACCGCCTGTACGAGCTGTACAGGCAGTCGAAAAAGACCCTGCAAACTGCGATTGCCTCCTCAAAGGAGCTATCTAGAGAAGAGCAGTTGCAGGGTCTGGATCGGGATCCGTGGGGGCGGCCGTATAAGCTGGCGCGCAAGCAGCTGAAAGTGCGTGGCACGCCCATCACGGAGACGATGGATCCCGATCTCCTGGTGTCGGTCATCGGGGGACTGTTTCCTCCAGCCGAGGAGGATTTTGTTCCCCCTCGGATGGCCCCGCCAGCTGCGGACGTGGAGGGAGAGAGAGATCCCCCTCCTCTTATTGATGATGAGGAGTGGAAAGACGCCATCGCCCGTCTTAAAGGGCGTATGACGGCACCGGGACCTGACGGCGTCCCGAAGCGGGTGCTGGACCTGGCCCTAAAGCATCTAGGGGCCAGGGCCAGGGAGCTGTGCGACGCTAGTTTGAAGTTCGCACAGTTTCCAAAGGTCTGGAAGGAGGGAGCGCTATGCCTGCTTCGCAAGGAGGGGCGTCCGGCGGACGACCCCTCGGCATATCGCCCCATTGTGCTGCTGGACGAAATCGGGAAGGTGTTTGAAAAAATCATCGCCTCCCGAATAGTCCAGCAGCTGGGAGGGGTAACGGGCCCCGATCTCTCTGAGGTCCAATACGGCTTCCGGACGGGACGGTCGACGATCGACGCCCTGTCCGATCTCCGGACACTCGTTGACGGGTCCATCGAGAGGCGGGAGATGGTGTTGGCGGTGTCGCTGGACATCCGCAATGCCTTCAATAGTCTCCCCTTCGGCGTCATCATGGAGGCGCTTCGTTTTCATCAAATGCCTCCATATCTGCGCCGAATAGTGGGAGATTATTTGAGGGACCGGGACGTAGCATACGTGGGACGTGGCGGCGAGCTTGGCCGTCACAGGGTGTCCCGCGGCGTTCCACAGGGGTCGGTCCTCGGGCCCCTGTTGTGGAACGTCGGATACGACTACGTCCTTCGATGTGGCCTTCCCTCGATGGTGCGGTTGCTCTGCTACGCAGACGACACGCTCGTCACCGTCCGGGGGATGCGACTGGAGGATGTCCAGCGCTTGGCGTCCGTTTTCGTCAGCCATATCGTGCGGCGGATACGGACGTTGGGCTTGGGGGTGGCCCTCCACAAGACCGAGGCCATGGTGTTCCATGGGCCTCGGAGACGGCCGTCGGCTGGTGCGTCGGTCGTTGTGGAGGGCGAGAGGGTCAGTCTGAAGCCCCAGATGAAGTATCTGGGGCTAGTGATCGACGGGCGGTGGGGCTTCGGGGGACATTTTAAGCTCCTCGAGCCCCGGCTGCTGGGAGCAGCAGATGCCCTCGGGCGTCTCTTGCCCAATGTGGGGGGCCCGAGCGTGGCGTGCCGCCGACTTTACGGCGGCATCGTGCGCTCCATGGCGCTGTATGGGGCGCCGGTGTGGGCTGATTGCTTGAGCCCACACGCCATCGCCTCTCTCCAGCGGGCCCAGCGCGCAATGGCGCTGCGGGCGATCCGGGGCTACCGAACGGTGTCCCGGAAAGTGGCGTGTGCTCTCGCGGGGACACCCCCGTGGGAGCTAATGGCAGAGGTGCTCGCTGCAGCATACCGGCAGGGAGCAGAGGAGAGGGCCAGTGGCAATCGCCTGGCCCCTCCAGAGAGGCGCGCTGCTCTTGAAGGAGCTCGTGAGGAGATGTTCCGCCTATGGTCTGAGGGCCTGGGCGAAGGGGCCTCGGCTACGCAAACGCGTAGTCTGGAGGCCTTACGTCCCGTCCTCCAAGCATGGGCGGAGCGGCGCCATGGGTCGCTCACATACCATCTGGTGCAAATACTGTCCGGACATGGTTCGTTTGGACGCTATTTGCACCGGATTGGAAGAGAGCCGACCCCACAGTGCCACCATTGTGGAGCAGCGGAGGACACGGCGCAACACACCTTGATGGTGTGCTCTGCGTTCGATGTCCAGCGCTCCGCATTGGTCACTGTGATTGGCGCGGACCTCTCCCTGCCGACCGTGGTTCTGTTCATGCTCGGTAGCGAGGGGTCCTGGGAGGCGGTCAACTCCTTCTGCGTCGACGTCATGACGCTGAAGGAGGAGGCGGAACGGGCCAGGGAGGATGACCCCCTGGCAGATCCGTGCCGCCGCAGACGCCTCCTGCGGAGAAGGCGGCAGTACCAACGCCTTCTCCAACCAGTGGGAAACCAGCGCAGTCCAAGCCCTAGGGGGGGCTTCGACCGTGCATTGCACAGGTCCCCACTGAGGGCCGACGCCCCGTATGTCCCGGCGCGTCGGCGACCCGTCTCACCAAATGACGGGTCAAGCGTGTCCGCCCATCGTTTTCGAGGGCGGTCACCCGCCCCAATCAGGGGCGGAAGAGGGGCTCGCCCATCTACAGGGCGAGCAGTCACCGACGGGGTTGTGGAAGTGTCCGAAAGGGTTCCCATGACCTCGTCAGGCTCTACCATGCCGGCGTTCGATGCGTCCTCCTCAGATGAGGACGACGCGATGATCGCCGGTCTGCTGGTTCCAAGGTGACGAGAGGACATCGGAGTGGTTTTTACCGAGTCGGCTTCGACTCGCTTTCTCTAGGGCTTCGGCCCTGGAACAGAGTCTAGGCCATCCTCGGACAGCCAGCGGGACCCCTCTTGCCTGCTGATGCGTCTGTTAGCAGATTTTACACTCCGCATCAAAAAAAAAAAAAAAAAAAAAAAAGGCCTAGACCTTAACCAACGCTGTTTTTCAGCCACTCCCTGTACTCTAAGATGTCAAAAGAGTTTGCCAATAGTGTTTGCCAAGAGGACATACATGTTTCCACATTAATTTTGCATACAAATTTGTACAGATTCCACACAAATCTAAAAACCAACAATAAATAAGTGCTCGCGTGTGTCAATAGCATAGGTCGATGTGCTGTATTTTGATGGGATATTATACCGTACATGTCGCTGGATTTGCTAGGGGTAAAGAAAAGAAGTCTTTTAGGGCCAGGTTGTTGTGGTAAGATCTTTTTAAATCTTCCGCGGCAATTTGTTTACAGAGTAAAGCCATTTTATAATACTTCTTAAATGTTGATGTACTAACTTTATTACGGAGTGGCGATGGGAGATCGTTCCATATTTTTGCCGCGTTAAACCTAAAACATCCCCTATATCGTGCAGTTTTATGAGCTGGGATCTTGAGCTGATTTTGAGTGGTAGAACGCAGATTCTTTTTGCAAGTGTCCTTATTAAAAGTTAATTTCTCAAACAAGTATATTGGATCCTTGTTCCATATAACTTTTTGAACCAAGCTTGCATATTGAAGCTCTCGTCGGGCATTCATATTAAGCATTTTATATTTATTTAAATACGGAGTTATATGGTCACGCTTTGGTATTGTAAAACAGAACCGAACACAAGAGTTTTGCACCCGTTGTACAGCCCCCTCTGAACTAGCGTTCAGCCTGGGTCCGTAAACAGTACTGCAGTAGTTAAATGGGGACAACACAAGTAGGTCAACCAACTGAATCCGCAACTGCTCCTTAATGTAAGGCCTAATTTTGTATAGCGCTTTTAATTTGAAGAAAGCTCCTTTGATTTTGTTGTATTCATATCCATATATTATTATTATTCATATTATCTCTTTACTCGCTATAAATTCGTAATTCAATTTGTCTCAGCTTATCGCATAAGTATGTATGATCATGATCAAATTGAAGTTGATTGTACCACTCGTATCAACAGAAAAGTGTAATTGACCAATACTACAAGCGATAGTTAATTGAGCCAAAGTTATGTTCGTGACAACCTTTTAAACGGTGCGATAATAACATATTGTTAACATAACGGCGCCTCACCTTGGCTCGGAGTGACTCACAGCTGCATAGTTCACGGTCGGCTTCGGAGATGCTATTCCGAGTTGCTTTCATGAGTTTTTGCAAACATTACACAATTGCAAAGCTTCAAACACAATTCATGTACATTGCTTTTTATGTTGACGTGTTTCAGTGTTGCGAAGTTTTAAAAGCATCTTTGTTAATAGGATATTACAATGCTGGAGCTTTTTCATTTGTTTGGGTACATTTACATCATTTACAACATTTATTCACAGTCTTGTTTTTGTCAAGTAAATAATCCGTAGAAAGTAGCCAGCTGATGTCGTGTAGAGTTAAGTCCATTGTTATTATCAAGCTGACTCGCGAGATCTAAGGACATTATTTACACGACTGATCTCAGTAATATTATACGAGTATATATCTTTTGTTAACACGTTGATAAACAGCAAAAAGGCAGATAAGAAAAGCTTTTAACAGCTTGTGTTTCTGAGAAAAGGGTAAGGGTCGCGATTGGGCTTTTTTGACATTTGGCCTATGAAGAAAATGTCAGAATTAAGTCACCGAGGGAGTTTCACCCGAGTTCTTCCAGTAATAACACGTGTTGTGAGACTCCATTTTAACTTCTATCTACCGTACAATTGTATCCTTACTACTAATTATAGAAAAAACGCTTGAGATTGGCTAAATGCTAAACGCGAAGCCATTAATTAAGATAATTAATTAAGTCACTGAGACACGATTGTAGGCAATTTGAAATAGCAGAATCGAGCAGCAGATTTGAAGAGATGATGACTTACCGATGAAAATAAATAAATATCAAATCCAGCTCATGGCGCATGGTGTGGAAGTTGCAACATCGCCCGCCATCACCTCGTTTTGCGAGATGCTTCTTTACGCTCATTTGAAAGAACCCATGATGTAAGAAGGTTACATACTTAATCTAGTTATATATTAATTCAGCCGTGAAACATGTTGTCAAAAACTAAAAAGTCAAATATCTATTGAATAAAGACCAAATCAACAATGCAGTTTAACTAAATATTATGACCTTTTTAGAAACAACAATTTTGTACTCATGATAAGATTTTTCACAATTTTCCACGAAGGTAAACCCATATTTTTTGGCTGAACGTGAATAGAATAGAAAAGAATAAAAGTATGTTTGTAAAATGTAGGTTAGTGTTACATTGATAGATGTTTATGTCGTTTTAGTATCACTACACTTCCACCTTCGTCAAGGTATACAAAAGTCATAAATTAATGTAATATATATTTATATTTACTATTATTTTTATTAATTGGTCCGAGTAGTTCGCAGACTCTGCTCACTCGGGGATTACTGGCTTGACACATGTATGTATGTATGTATAAGGCTATATACTTAACATCACAAATTAATGAGAGGGTCAAAAGAAATAGACGTAACAACGGGTGTAGATCCAAGAGAGCACTAATCTGGAACTTAGTTCAAACGCCTTCAAATACCTTTAATTTTTATTTGCTAACTCGCTTTACTGCTTAGAGTTAATTGAAAAAATCCTTATTTAGAAATCTTGAACAGGACGTCAACTAGTCTAGTTACAGGAAGTTGCAATTTAAAAAAAAATACGATTTAGTATCTACTTTACAGACATTCTCATTCCTGCATAAAAATAATGCATTAGAATAAATATTATTAACGGGATTATTACCATGTTTAATGTATGTATGTAATGTATTAAACATGGTAATAATCCCGTTAATAATATTTATTCTAATGTAAGTGACCATGATAGTTTAAAAAGTTATAATAATGCATTAGATGGTTTCCATAGACACTACTCTCCATCATCATCCAGTTCATATTAGGTACCTATATCATTTACGTACAAACTTTATAGACTTATGATGAAAAATATAATAGAATAGAATCAAATATTTTTATTTACTAAGAATGTGGTTGGAAGAAGCTGGTACTGAGAAAAATCTATCATAATTATGTATTTAATCCAAGCAAGAATATCCCATTATTACATAAATATGTTACAGAATAACATGCCATATTGTTACCACTACGCCACTCATGCTGTTACTACCGCACCATAAGGAAGTCGTCATAGAGTGATAGTGTCAGAAGTATATCAAACTCTTCTATAACGTGTCAACGTTTCCCATAATTCACTTACGAAATAAATTGTCGATATATTTCCGATAGGTCTTCACACCGCAAAGTATCGCATAGAATTTCCCATTGTTGGTTAATAAATCAGCATCAGTATCATCACCAGTTAATTTGGTTCCCACTGCTGGAGCACGAGCCTTCCCTACAGATGGTCATAAACCACCACGCAAACTCAGTGCGGATTGGTGGTTGTTAACGACTGCTAATGCAGCCGGGACCAACGTCGTTACATACCTTCCGAAGCACGGAAGAGCTCGTGCAAAATTTGTGGTCACCCATCCGATGACCGGCCATTGTAAAAGTCGCTTAACTTCAGCAATCGTAAACCAAGTGTTAACCACTGCGCCATCGAGCCCCTCTATTGTCGGCTAATAGAGCTAATCGTCGATCACAAAGCGGCCCGCACCGTTTGTCAAACCCGCCACCGCCACATCTGTAACAGCCGTTTACCGCGTGCAGATAAGGAGAGGTTGTATTACGAAAGATTTAAACGATCCTTATCTATTTTATTTATGAGCAAACTTTTCAACAGTTAAATTGTAATAGCAAGTATACAGGGTCTAACAAAATCAATAAGCGAACGTTTAAGGGCGGTATCTATACATCATTCTGAATTCAATGACAAAAAATGGGCTTTCTAACAAACTAAATCAATTAAAATAATGCACATCATGAAACATGCTGTATCTTTACTAACACGCACGCAAGCGTCAATAAAAAGATAGTGTACAGATATACGCACACAATTGGCATGTTCGGCTGACTTTGTGTGCGTGTAGTGCAGCTGTAGGGGTTTGGAAAGGGTGTATTTTTTTGTTGAATTATGATAATGTTTTGTTGATTATCTCGGTAACGAGCCTGTAGTTTTGGACCAAATTTGGTGAGCATGCTCAGTGTGATGTATAGATGCTCCCCTTAAACGTTCGCTTATTGATATTGTTAGACCCTATATATTCAAACGATTGATGGGTATTCGCTAATCACCACGTTGTCTGCAGTAGGTTAAAACTGAGTGTGTAATACTGGTTTTTAGCATCACCTTCGCCTCATCATAATCATGATTCTATGAACGTTTCTTTTATTCAAAAACAGTGGGACGTGGGATGTGCTGGACAGGCCATACCTACTATACCACGTCGCTGGGCCAATGCGGATTAATGAGCTGCCATCTTTTGACAACAACCAGAATCAACGCTTAAGCGCTTGACGGAAGGCATGTTAAGCTTTAAACATGCCTTCCGAAGCACGGAGAAGCATGAGATATGTTTGAGCTTGACCCGACATTGCGAAGTGGCTTAAAACTTATTCTTTTTTTAGGGGTACCATTTTCTAGTAGAGGTTAGCAATCATCATAGCCACTTACATCCTCGGCACAGCTGCTCTGAATAGAGACCGAGGGATCTTATTATTCCTGGCGTAAGTCTTAAGCCAGGATGTTCACATTCATGCCCGAGCTGCTTTTTACCTCATTTAACTGTTCTGTGTTTTTCTCAGTATACCTTTTCATATTATGAGTTGACACAGTTCATATTTGGGGTCGAGGAGCAACGAGCGATCGAGGAGCTCGATGGTGCAGTGGTTAACGCGCCCGGTCTGCGATTGCTAAGGTTAAGCAACTTTTACAAAGGCCGGTCATCGGATGGATGACCAAAAATGTATCATCTCGAACCCTTCCACGCTTCGAAAGGCATGCAAAGCCGTTGGTTCATTGGACATTAGCAGTCGTTAACAACCACCGCACCGCACTGGGCCCGCGAGGTGGCTTATGGCCTGTTCTCCCTATTTATAGGGAAGGCTCGTGCCCAGCAGTGGGGACATACAATGAGCTGGTGATGATGATGATGATGATGATGATATTTTGGGTAACGCATAAGATGCCCCAGGTACTCCAGTTTCCCTTTATTCTAGTTCTTTCCCCATTCTTTGCACTTGTGCTTAACTTGCATGAGCGCTAGCCGCTGCGCCATCGATCTTTTTACATATCAAACCTCCTTTTATTTTGCCTCATAACTAACAGACGAAATGAAAAGGAGTTTTTATTAAATTATTTAAGGTAAGCTAGTAGTTGAATTACTTCATAGCAAAATAATACGATCGATTGTGTTATAATCTCATAAAACAGCAGATTTCAAATATTTTTTTGTTACGACATTAACGTTTGGTGTAAAATTTATGGTTCTATTTATTACGTACATAACTGCGTAACAAATAGAACCGTCCCGTCCGTGTCCAATCTGTTGCATGGTACTGCCTTTATTGGATACCTATTTATTGTCTTTGAACTTTTACAATTGTTTCATAATTCCAAATCAATGGGTTTGCAGCGTGTGTGATACATACAAGTTTGATTGGTAGATCGGTTGTGAAAACGCGTTTATAAATCGTAAATTGGTGATTTCTTCACTGTATGTTTGGGAAAATGATTGTACGGTCTGCGCTCGGTAGATAACAGTTACTGCTGAGTTATATTATAAAGCTAGTAAAACCGTGGGCATACGGCATAGTTCATGCGATGCCGACCATACTTGGTTAGCTTGTATGACGCTAAGATTAGTATAAGTAATGGATATCGTAGGTACGCTTAAACTAACATAACACAATACAGATATAATTAATCTTATAGATATACTTAAACTAGAATACAGATTATAGAATACAGATTATAGAATACAGATTATAGAATACAGATAATAGAATACAGATTATAGAATACAGATTATAGAATACAGATTATAGAATACAGATTATAGAATACAGATTATAGAATACAGATTATAGAATACAGATTATAGAATTCAGACTTTTCTTTTCGTTGTCGGCAGAAGTATTTTATTTTTATTTATTATTTTTACTTAAATTGCAATGTATTAAAAAAAGGCTAAGGGAAATGTATTAAGAGAGTACACACTGAAACATTATAGAAGATGAGATGATGGGAAATTCTTACGTAGATTTTGATTCTTGAAAAAATAACTTTATATTTTATTTTTTATGTATTTTTTTGTTTGTTGGAAGATTAAGAGTCAAATATCAACTATATCTAGACAATGTGAGTTAACCAATGCGGATTTACAAATCTCCACATATAGCATGTTTTTATATCAGAGCTTGTCTTACTGTTTCTCCCTAAAATATTTTCCATATACCTACCAGGCGTTTAATAGTTGGATCTTTGGCTTGGGGCTTGGCGTTTTAAATCCATTTTGTTGTTACCCTACGCTATGATTACGGCTACAATTTTAACAAAGCAGTTTTGTTTCCATATTTTTAAGGCATTTTATTAAGGCAGACGGTACGGACCCAGAACCGTGAAGGGTTGTAACAATGTTGAAGGGTTCTACACGGAAATAGAAAATCCATGACAAATACGCCGTTTATGTAGGTAATAAACTAAATATTTCAAAGATTCGCAGAGAATTAGTTGGATACCTAAGCATAGAGGTAATGGTTACATAGGCGTGTGTTCTTGAATCCGGCTATTGTTCACTGTTTACGGTTGGGACCCATTGTTGGGACCCATGGCGGCAGGCACCATACATCTACGAATGTTACGCACAAAAATCTTTGTGCTCGTAAAAGATTTGCGTATTATTTAGGTATTTATTCAAAAATAAAGCAAACTATGTCAAGTTATAACGAGGACATTGCTCGCCGTGTTTTAACGTATAAGTAGGTATATTTTAATAAAATGAAAACTACGACCGGGATTCGAACCTGCACCCTCTGACATTCAATGTGAACAGCTACGTAACCTTTAGCTTTAACTTTGTGGAAGGAATAATTTGGTAAAAAAATTTATTTGTTTCTATGTTGTATTTTTCATTTGAGTTGACTGATTTAGACGAATAATTATGTATAAACAAATTTAAATGTTAGTATAAATTAAAATTGTGTATCTAAAACATAAAGGGCCTTACAAATAAACAAAGAATACGCTTCGAATAGTTATTCCGTGTTTTATCTCTTTTACTCTAATTTGAAATGAAGTTTACATGACGGGAACAAAACACAGAATAAGTATTCGGAGCTAATTCTCCGTTTATTTGAAAGGGCGAAAGAATATATACTTGCTTATCTACCAAGCTCTATATTCAATCGTATTTTTAATGGTATTTTCAATCGGTCGCATTGAAATCGGTCTAACAAGAACAAGTGCAGACATTAAGTCTATTCAGATCAATGCGCTCAATCAATGAATTCTGAATAATAGTGCACTAAATACGGTGCACCAAAACTGGTTACAAGCGGAACTATATTGAATATCGTGAGCTAACAATAAGGCGAATAGAAAAAATTGAAAGGTTCAGTAATGGAGTCGCGAGGTCGCTCGTCTTCCCAACTATTAAGTATATTGTGTGTACTCATATTATAATTGAACGATAATATTGTTTTGTCTTTTTGCGACGAGTAATTAACCGATATTCTTAAGCGAACGTTATATTATTATGCTTTAAATAAATTAAGAATTTTATGTTTACTGCAGTTTATTGAACGCAATTATAAGAAATAATGTTCTTTTAAAGTAGTTTTATAGTTTTGTAAATAATACCATAAACAAAAGGAAATGAATTTGAGCAATGCTTTTGACAATGATGTCCTAGTTTTAAATCTTTGTCTATGCAATAAAAAAGTTTAGAAAAAGTTGTCTCGTACTACTAACATTTTCATATTATTCTAATTTCGTCTTAACTAAAATAATATTATGTGGTATCTAATTGAATTAACAGTAATAAATTAGTATTGTCAACTTAAAAGTTAGTTTCTTAATGGTAAGAAGGTATTTAAATACTTAATCTTAGAAAGGGAAATGTAAAATATTATTTAATATTTTTTGAGATTAACTTTATTTACTAATAACTGCAAAAATGTCCACCCTTAAAAAAATTATGACTGATCCAATTTATTTTTGTTCGAGAATGCAAATTATGATTTTTCTATAAATGTAAATAAATAAATAAAACTCACGTTTTCGTCCGTTCGGGATGCACAGTCACTAAACAGCACTCGTCTAAAGCTGGTGTCACCGCGAAGCGCGTTCGTCGCACGCGCAGCACTCTCGGGCACTGTTCGATTCGCGCCAATTTCGGGGTCAGCGAGGTGACTGTCCCTTTATCTGTGGATGCATTGCTTATAAAAACTTTTTTCTTAATCTTAATCTGCATGAAGGTTATGGAGATTGGAATGGAACTCATTTCGGATGTTCATTAACATAATTAGTTCACACTTCGGTGATGTTTGTAAGAAAGACGTAAAAATACAAGGATGAGCTTTTGGTCCATATTTTTTATTGAATAACAAAACAACAACAAAAATAGTTATTTACTTATAAAAGTCTTTTAAAACGTTTACTACAACTTCTTAAATTCGAATCTAGTGATTGTAAATGTATAAGGTTTAATTATAACATCAGAAATTAGTTAGTTCATGTATCTAAGCGTTACTTTTTAATATAAGTAGAGCTTTCTTTTAAAGAGACTTTGGCCAGCTGCCTATAGTATTTACAGCGTCACCGGACATTTTGTGGGCGGTGTGAAACTTAAAGGGTTCTTCAAGCCGTTTGATCGAAACATCCTCAGAGGGATTCTAGAAAGAGTTGGCGACACACAAGCGGATCCCCGGCCCCTGCAAGATTCTCTGAGGAGGCGTTCCGATCGGTTCGAAAATATGAATCGTTCGCTTAATATGATTAAGTACCTAATCGAAAAACCGCCTCTGTGGTCTAGTGGCTAAGACCACCGGTTTAGACACAGAGGTCCCGGGTTCGATTCCCAGCCGGGGGTACTTATATGTCTGTGTACTCGGTTTGGTTGGTGGTAGGGCTTGTTTGTGAGCGTGGCTAGCTACCACCATCTTATCTAAATATGTCGCCATAACATCAATGTTTGTAGCATTGTTGTGTTCCGGCTGCTAGAGATAATATACTTAGCCAGTGCCTCACTAGTTGAGGATCCCGGGTGAAGTGCGCTTCCATCATTGGCCTTATCATCACTTAACATCAGGTGAGATCAAGGCACTGTGCTTACCCGTTAATATAAAAAAAACGGTTTCCATTCAACCCTAACCGGATTGACGAAAATAACATCACGTTGTACCGCGCCGAATCGCCTTTCCGGTAGAGTGCCGAAGGTTCTCAAGGCGAAGGTTTACGAAAAAACGTTTGGATGCCGGTTATATAACAGTTTTCTTATTGCCATGCGGTTACGAAAAAAATGTTTGTTGCAAAAAATTGTACAGCCTTCTTCAGATCGTCAGTTGGTTGGATTTGGCTGCAGTATTTATAATTCCCGATGTATGTTTAGAAGTGTTGTTTGATGCGCTAACATAATGTATGTAAAGGTTTATTATTTATTTACTAATCTATTTATTTTTAGGATGCATTACATTTAAATACATTACATTACATTACATTACACATATTACATAGAAAGCCTCAACAAAGATTTACGCGTCTTGACAAAGAAAATATCTGCAATAAAGTTGCGTTTTATGTTATCAGTGTTATAGACGTCTGTTTTGGTAGATATAATATTAAAATGTTTATATAATTTTTAACGCAAATTTTGTTGCGAACAAATTACAAAAACACAAATGTTGAAAAAATTTCCACGAGCAGGATTTGAATATATACCGGGTCAGGTGCTGTTCCAATTGAGCTATCGTGGTTCTAACCAGCCCGCCGAAACTATTCAACACTATTTACTTTTTACTTTAGATATAATATTATAATATACCCGTTTTTGTAACACTTCTGTGTGTAAAAAAATATATTTTTAATTTTTATCGAGCGTAGAGAAGGTAGTTAAACATTCAAACGGCTAAGATACTACCAAAACAAACTACAGAGCTACTATTTGCACCTTGTGGGCCGGCAGGGTGAGGGTGGCTGATGCTGCGTTGTTTCCGCGCTGCACCAGTTGTCTTCACGTCTGGACTCCGTTTCCACTTAACATCAGGTGGAGTGTAATTTATATTAAATTTTATATAAATTTATATAATAATATATATATGCAATGTATATAAAAAAACAACAGAGAAAAGGATAAGCGTCACTGATTCTAGACTCTTCAGAGACAACCCTGGAGACTAGCCCACATTAGTTCAGAACAGTACCGTCGTACAAGGACTGTTTAATGAGGCTGGGCCGTGGACGCACGCGTGCTATCAGACAGCCATGCAGCCCAGATGCAGGATAGGCAGATAAGCGAGCTCCCACGGTGGGTGCGGCCACTTTCCACCACGTTGCGTCACATATGGGCCCGAAGTACCCATGTACCGTCGGCGTGTTATGATCTTATAATGTATTACATTTTGATTTACCTTTAGTTTTTATGAAAGTACCAACCTCATTTAAAAAAAGTTAGCCTAACTGGTCCCATAGCTGGGCAATACATCTTTTGAACTTTAAATGTTATTATTACAATAAAATAAGATTTTGTTTTATTTTAATCAAGTATCAACTGAAACTAATAGTTTTCATATAGATAAAATATCTATCTTACTTGCTACCTACTTAATTTTTTTTCCCCATAGTTGATGGCTTCGTACGATTAGCGCATTTAGCCAGTGTCAAAGTAATTTTTCTTTCTAGTAAGTAATACAGATAAATAAACAATATTTCCTTCCTGTATGATGATGATGAATGATAATAGAAATGAGAAGTCAGAAATGATATACCCAACCCCTTGAGTATCTCAGTAAAGATGTGGGGCTTTACTAAGTCCTCGGGCGGACTTCTTGAGAGAATTTGAAAAGTGACGTTGCACTGTTTTGTTTCATTTGCCAACACTCATGCACACTCACGAACACTTAACGGTTAATAATCCATCGTTATTTCACATTAATATTCGACATAACAAAAATTTTAGAAAATAAAGCAAAACCGCATACATTAGGTACTCTTCACTTTCCCGCCAAGAAGTCTGCTACCTAACTTACCTTGCCGACCCGCTAGTCGCTTCTTTACACTTTATATCTCAATTTTAAAAAAAAGCTATGTGCTAAACTTATTTTCAAATCTGTTGTATACACAATTTTATGCAGACCGTATCAAAAACTGATTCAGTTTGACGGAACCGTGCGTGGCTGTGATTAATTCTCCATGCACTTATTTAGTCTTATTTTACACCATGCCCTTCACCCTTAGCCCCTTGCAATAAGCGCTAGTTTCATGGTTCCGGAGTGTAGCAACATAGTGGTCGTAACGGGGCATGCGTGGTGCTCAATAAGCCGGTCTTGGGTTCTACGAAAGGGCGCAACAAGTAAGGAAGCTGGGTTTCCTAGGTTACAAGAGCTAGTTAATTATGTTTCCTTAACGAATTTGGAGCTCTAATGTATTAAAGCAATTAGGTTTCCTGGTAAGTATATTTCGCACGTTGCACGCTATTATTTTTGAAATATTAAGTGTATAATTTATGTATATTGGTAGCTTCACATGAAAGCTTAGTAAATAAAAGATGTAACACATTTTACGAATCTACATAGCGTAGTGTGCCGTCATTTCGTCTACCCCTGTTTAGGTTTGAGATATTAATTATTATGATAAAATAATATTTAAAATTTAACGTTAGTTTATTAACTAATATATTAGTCAAATAATTAAATTGCGCGCAAACCAACTTTATCGCGATAAATAACATTGTTTGTGTAACAAATTAATAGGAAATAGTTTGTTGAACAATATCAAGATATCTCACTATCTGTTATGACTATGTCTCACTGCTGGGCAAAAAAGAACTTCCAGTCCCCTTTCCCCTCACTCTAAAATCCATTCAAAAACCAGGTATATCAGTTATATCGCTTATGAAAAACAAACAAACATATAGACTTTCGTATTTACAAGTTTATTAGCTAAAGTGTGTGAAATGCGAACCAATAAATCAACTATTGGAACGATAAAGAGTTTATAGTACAGGTTCTGTTGCTCGCCATTTCTCGTGTTTTCGCAATTAATTCTATTCGTCATAATGTTGATGCATTGGATGCAAATGTCACGGCTATCATGAGGCATTTCGGAGATAATCGTGAGTTCTCGTGCAACCTGCTTTATATCTTAATAGCGAACGCTTTCATTCCTCTTATTTATGACATCGGTGGCGGCAGGTTTTTTTTAGAATATATTTGTAATATACCTTCTATGTATTACACATGATATTAGTATAATAATAATAATAATTGCAACTAAGCCACGTATAAGAAAAGTGTTTGCGCAACGGCAATACTTTGCTCTCTCGACGCAATATCTTTATAATAAAATGAATGTTATACATTTTATTCATAATAGGAATCATAAAAGTTGTAAGGATCTTTTAACAGAATGGTTGCTAACTCGAAATTATAAAGACAGGCATTATTAAGTGATAGGTCTTACTATGACGGATAAATAATAAAAATGTAAAGGTTGGAAATATTTGTTTATTACTATTTATTACTATAATATGAATGCCTACTAGGATGGTCCCAATCACTGTCTATGGTTATGTAACCTTGATAGACTGCAATAAACGATTTTTGATTTGATTTTTTGATATATACAATATACTATATACGATAGGGTATCGTAGGTAACAAAGGTCACACATTAGCTTTGAGTACAATATATATTAAAATCATTACGTGTATGGGCGTAATCCTTGTGACTGCTGAGGATAAGATGCGACTGTGGTTGCACCAGCCATTGGCCTGACCTGCTTCTCAGGCGCATCACTTTCGATTTTCAAGACGGCTCACGACAGTAGGGAGGGGACCTTTATCTATCGATGATATCGAAATGATAAGAATAAACATTTTCAGGCCATTCGTAATTTTAAACCGCCTAAGTTGTCAGGCCACGAGTCTCATACGAAGCGGTGCCGGGCTCGGTTTCCTGCCGGGGTACATGTTGTGACGCACCGGCTAGCTACCACCTGTTTTAAAGATAATTTATAACCGATTTCCCTGTTGAAATTGTACAGAAAATTCTTGATGTTGAAACATGTTTACAAAATTTCAAAGGCCGGCAACGCATCTGTGATTCCTCTGGTTTTGCGGGTGGGTGTCCATGGGCGGCGGTGATTGCTTTCCAGCAGGTGACCCGCCTGCTCGTTTGCCTCCTTCTAATATAAAAAAAAAACTCTTGATTAAAAAGGATGGTGGTCTGTAAAGATAGATGCGTACGAAAAAGTTCGATGCATTGATTTGTGTCCTAAATTCAAGCACACATTATTGATAGCCACAAAAGTGTAATAATATAGATAATCTCGCCATGGTTAACATTCTATAAAGCAATACTGTTGTATTGTATGCTGTTATATACTGTTTACTACTATTTGCTGTTATATACTGTTATGTCTGAAGATTAATACATAATGTGATAGTGGATAAAGACTGCAAGTGGAGGAGTAACACCGTGACAGCAGACAGTCCGCAACCATGACTGATGCAACTCAAAGAAAAATGACGTTTTCTTCTGAACTGAAAAAACATAAAGGCCTAAGATATACGTAAAATAATGTTATGCACTGTTCAGCTATTTGATTATATATAAAAAAAGGATTCTGCCCAGAATCCAACTGATAGATGGCGCCCACTCTGATACCTCTGCTCTGATGGTCTCTGCTGTGAATCAGCGTTGTTTTACATTTGTTTTTAGTTTTGTTTACTATCCGTATTCATTCGATTACGTTAACGAAAACGAAAATTAGTATGGCATTGAAGCAGCGCCTCCTGGCGACATACGAGAAGAGTTAACATTTTGCCACGTGATAATGAAACTCGCACTAGGTACCCAGAGATCTATTGAAATCACAGGTCATACAAGGATAAGAACTGAGGCTTCAGGGTCGAAACGCATGCGTAATGTTTAGTGTCGCAAGTGTCAGTAGGTTCCACAAGCGGACCTTATCTCATTTGGCAGCTTACCGTCTTAAAAAGAGTATTAATGTCGATAGTTGAAACTGGTTATATCCGTTACATCACTTTCGATTTCATTGCATCGAGCGAGCAAAGGATTGGCTAGAGTCTAAAAAACTATCGTACATACTGATCTATTCGTGTACTGTACTGAACAACAACCAACCATATTCTTGGCAAATAAAAAATATTCTTTTCTAATTTAACCACCTTTGTGGTCTAGTGGTTAAGACCACCGGTTCAGACCCAGAGGTCCCGGGTCCGATTCCCAGTCAGGGGTACATGTTAGTGTACTCGGTTTGGTTGGTGGTAAAGCTTGTTTGTCCCCCTGGCTAGTTACCACCATCTTATCTAAATATGTCGCCAGACCATCAATGCTTGCAGCATTGTTGTGTTCCGGCAGCTTCCACCATTGGCCTTATTTATCATCACCTAACCACTGAGCAAGTAATCATTCACAAAGTCTGGTGAGATGAAGACACTGTCCGTAAGATATTTTAAAAAAACCACTAAATTAAGTATGGCGCTGCAACTACACTCATCAAAAATGTCTGGGGGGCAAGTACATTTTTAGCTATATTTTTTTTTAAATAATATTTACCTAATCTGGTTTACCAGACTGGCTTCTTGCTCTATTTTTTATGTTTTAGTAAACAATTTTATCTCTATCTAAGGATAAATGATTGGTCTCGCGCGCTTGCCTAGATACTGCCGGCGTACTTGTTAAATGCGGCAAAAAATAATACGCCGAAGTCGGCGTACCCGAGTCAGTCGCTGCTGTCAGTCGCTGCTGTCAGTCGCGTTGCAAACTGTGTGTGAGGTGCGAGTACCGAATGTTTTGTTAAATTTTGGTCATAAACCGAAGTAAAATGCCAGTTTGTGTAGTTACACTGTGTAAAAATAATACTACAAGAAATAAGAAGGACACCGTTCTTACACACTCTACAATATTGAGTTGCCGCATTCATGGAGCTATTGTTTTTAGGTAGCGCGGTATCTAGTCGAGCGCGCGAGACCAATCGGGTTCCCTATCTAAGCACGCGAGCATTCCTGGGTGCCTTCTATTTGGAAAACGATCATGATACAACGCCAGGGCACGTGATGCATTACCACGAGTATTCCGTACAATTATATCATATCCATGAATTCACAATCGAAAGGTCTAGCTGTTTTCACATTACAGATTGTGTAAAATCCAATTCAAATAAATTAAAATTGATTTATTCTTTTTCTTCTTTTATTTATGGCACGTATTTTCAATTGAAACCAAAGAAATTCCCGTGACAATGTTTTGCCCGTGGTTTTGACTTAGTAGTCAAAATTATTATTTTCAAAGTTTTCAAAAAGGTCTTCATAATGTAAAAAGAGTAGCAATTCGCTACTCCTTTAACTCGGCAAAACCACGTACAGAATTTACTTGGTATTGACATGTCATGGTGGATAGTGATATCAGTATGTTTTGCGGTAAGTTTTTTACCTAAAGCATTAATAACTTTATGTTTTTTTATTATCTCCTGTACCACGACATTGACAACGTTAGCGATAATATCGTTTTGCAATGATACACTGATTATGAATCGTAATTTTAAATTCTTATTATGTAATGCATGGGTTTTGATTAAATGGAATCTTTTCATAAAAGATACTAATACTCTAGAGTCTGTGTTTTCAATATTATCCCCGGTTCTAAGCCAGACACTGTGGGTGTAGGAAAAGGATACAATGAAACAAAATTATGTCCTAAGGTAATTTCCCTCTTTATTGTAATATACAATAAACTATACAAAACTTAAACGTTTTTTATTTTATTTGGAAGCAACAACTTTTTCAAATTGCATAGACTTAATAAATAGTTATAATGTGATAGCATAAACAAAATAATTAGTATAATATACACATAAAATACTCGCTCGCTTTTTTAAAAATTAACTTTCTATACATATACTATAAAGCTAAATATTACTCCAAATATTTAATTTATCTATGTGTAATTTCTTCAAAGTTTTAGCGCACGTTCCTCCCTACCACAAATTCTTAGAGCAGATTTTGTTCTGAGTAGGTACAACAAATCACTGCCACAATACTGTGTGCTGTGTCACTGCAGCACGCATGCGCCATTTCTGTCAAGCTAAGAGGATAAGTAACGTTATTTTCGTCCCCACGAATACAGTTTCCGTAGTGTAGCGGTTATCACGTGTGCTTCACACGCACAAGGTCCCCGGTTCGATCCCGGGCGGAAACAATGATTCTTTTTGCTTTTTAAAATTTGTTTTTCGTGAGTTTTAATAACTGTACCAATAAAAAACCAATAAAATATATTAATAAATTACTAATATAATAAGATTCCTATCATTAATTAAATTTGGTTTCGATGAAATATGGCTAATGATGAGAAATGACGTTACGTATTTAGCATCTATTAATGCACAGTATAAATAAATACATTATACTCGTCTTACTTATTTTACTAGAAATATAAATTTAGAAAATTATTTTTATTACTTTGAATTTTAGTTTTTTTTCTATTTAATTATTATTTTAAGAAAAAATATTGAAATGAAACCACTTTTACGGATCTACTCGCGTTTAATTTACACATTCATCATCATCATCATCATCATCAGCCCCTCCTGACTCACTGCTGGGCATAGGCCTCTCTCTCTTTTAATTTACACATTACTTTAATTAATATATTAGGTAATAAAATAAATATGTTGTGTTCGCGTAAACTTTAGAAAACAATATTTAAGAAAAAATAGTTATACCTTTATTATAATTAGAAATGAATACTTGTATTAGCATCCAACCTTCTTTTTAAATAGGTATACGTCCTAGTATTCTTTAAAGTTTTTTTTACATAATATGTATATTATTGATTATCGTTGTTTAATTAATTGATAATTAATATATCATTGTTTTAAGTACTGATATTGTGTTCACAACCTTTAAATAATATTGATTTCTTTGTATATTATTTATGTTTTGTTTTCTACGCCTGCAGTTATAATTTGTTACTGAATATTAGAATATGAGTTTGCTATGGTTATCTCGCAGGGAAAACACTAGTCACGCACGTCTTGAGTGAACTGGCTGGGTATTATGGATATACGTATCGTTAATTACTAATATTGTTAATACTAATCAATGCTATGATTTTCAGCTGTGGGAAAGCGCTCGATTCAATATTCGTAGGTTCTGAGTTCAATTTACAGGAAGGCGAAGTCTCCAAATAATAAAAAGATCACCAACCTACACTTGGCAAGCGCGGTGATTAAGCCAATACCTATCAATGAAGGAGTCCTTAGCCTATCCGTGGGACAGTATACCTATCTTAGTGGAATTAACCTTCAGGATCAGCTGTAAAATCGCATTGAAAATATGTAATTATATTTTCTTATGTTTAAAGAAGGTACTCGACGTTAACATATGCACTATTGTGCCTAAATTTAAATAAGGATTTTTCATTTCATTTCATTTTATAAAGGCATTTTATATTTTTACTTAAATAGGTACCTTACTGCTATTATGTATTATGTCATGTTAAATACTTGGACGCCCAATGTAACCACAGTGCCATAGAACAATTGAATTTCTATTGTGTCTGGTTTAAGAACAACTAAGTCGTTATGGGTAGTCAATTCAAAGGTGCACTGAAAACGGGGTCATAGTTTCCCGAAAAAACCTAACAGGGGAACAAGAAAATTAAATTAGAAAAAATGGCTCTTCTCAAAAACCATAGGTATAATCCGAAGAAAAAGACGATAAAATTCAACCACCATCGGTGTCACGCTTGGTGGTCCCAGGTTCGATAACAACGACGGGTACAGTACTCGGTTTACTTTGATCATAGGTCGGTTTGGTTGGCGGTAGAGCTTCTTCCAAGTCCGCCTGGGTGGCTACCATTCTCTTATCGTGTGTCACTATTAAAATTTAGTAGCTTTGTTCCGAGTTGATGATAGGAAAACCGGTTCCTTAGTAGCTGAGGGTTCAGGGTGAAGAACGTTGACACATTCGGCAACTACTATCATTAGGCGAGTTAAGGAAAAGCCCTTGCCCGTTGAGAAAAAAGGCTTTTATGACAAGCCTTAATTCACAGGACAAGGCCGCAGAAGCTACAAACTTATTATTTTTTATTTAAACACACACTAAAACACACTAAAACCCATCGTCGAGAAGATAAATTATAATTTATTTTTTTATGATTTGATAATATTTAATTTTTTACTGAAACTAAAACTTGAGTGTTAATCCAAGGGTCGGTCGTGAGTTCGATCCCCAGTCGAGCTGCCTGAGACAGGTTGATTTTTTCTAGTAAAAAAAAATGTTATCTTATAACTTCATATACCTAAGCATTATGAAAGCAAAATTAAAGTAATAGATATAACTATTTAAGTATCATGGCCACTTGCAATAGCAGCCATACTCAAAGTGTGCTCCGCGGAGCCCTGGGGTCCGCAAAGCGTTTGTGGGGCCTCCGCGAGAATGACAGACACCAGCATGGAGTCACTGTTCAAAACAATGACACTCAATGATTTTTGTTGCAGAATCCGTGATGAATATCCATTTCTTGCCACAATGGCCTTGAATGTTCTTCTTCCGTTCCCAACAACATATTTGTGTGAAACAGGATTCCCGACCTTTGCATCTACCATTAACAAAATACCACAACAGACTAGATGCCGAACCTTATTTAAGACTTCAACTCTCTTCAACCAAACCTAATATCAACCGATTGATTGATGAAAAAATAAGAAACAGTTTCATACATCCAATTAGATTTTTTTTCTTTTATTATAGTATACATACATTACAAAAACACAAATGTTGAAAAAATTTCCACGAGCAGGATTTGAACCCGCACCCTTCTGACATACCGGGTCAGGTGCTCTTCCAATTGAGCTATCGTGGTTCTAACCAGCCCGCCGAAATTATTCAACACTATTTACTTTTTACTTTGAAAGCCAAAGGCGCCCATTCAATGTCAACAACTACCGTCATTAACATCTGATCATAATATTTTTACAAATACTAAAGATCAGTTAAGAAGTAGGCAAGCTATTTATAAAATGTTTATATAATTTTTAACGCAAATTTGTTGCGAACAAATTACATTTGTGTTTTTGTAATTTGTTCGCAACAAATTTGCGTTATATAAACATTTTATACATACATTGTAACATGATTACCTATTAATAAAGAATGCATGTAACTTTTTCTTTTATTTTGGGGTTCCGTCAAAAATTTCACTTTTCAAAAGCGTTCCGCCACCAAAAAATTTTGAGAACCGCTGCAATAGAGTAATTATTAACGGGATTCTTACCAGTTACCATGTTGGGTCTTAATCACTGGATAAAGTTTTACAACCCTCAGATGATTTCGACAAAACGCCAGCACGTACCTAGATTGGTGAGAGAAGCGATTGAAATTACGAAATACAAAAAATTCAATCGTGAAGAAAGATGGATTCAAACTGTCGCGTGTCTGGAATCCAGTGATTAGTCTTGTTAAAAACCGCAAAAAAACAACAATAAAGTCGTTTCGCGTTGCGATACTGTGAGTGTAGTGTGTCGTGAGCAATTTCGAGTTAATTGTGACTTAGAAATCGGTGTAGTACGGGCATCGAGCGCAAAAACGAGTAAGGACTCTTCCTTAAGGCCAGTTTTCACTTTGATTAGTGCGAGTGCAGGTGATTAGTAAATTCAGCCACAACCACAGCCACTTGACAAAATTGGACACTTCTTGCACTACACACCTGCACTAAACAATCGCAATTACTAATCACCTGCACTCGCACTAATCAAAGTGAAAACGGGCCTTTAGTCGTTTTAGATTTCGTAGATCGTTTTGTCTGCTCATAAAAAACTCACCCGCATTAACTTCAGCAATTCCGTGATCATGGCACATGAGCTGTGCCGAAATATCGGATACTGACAAATAATAAACATGGTAAGAATCCCGTTAATAATTACTCTAAAGTAATAAATATAAATTATATTTTTTTTAAATTCGCATACAACATGTATGTCTGAAATAGTTTTAACTCAGGTACATAGCTGGTCCGCATCAGTGGTTCATCGCCATGATCATTGTATGGACGATACACGATGACACGCATGCGCATCAGAGTACCACGAACTGTCAATTTTCCTCAATAGTTGAACTTTATACGTTAGGGATATGATCGAAAATGTATTGAAGAAATTGGATTTGGATAGGTATGCGTGCAGTCGTGTTAGTAGTAGATCGTTGTATCTAGACACGCGGTAGCGTATCAAGCCAAGTTCAAGTTCAATTTAATTGGTTTTTGACAATTTGGAGTGTTAATTTTGTATTTTTATATGTATGTAATTAATTAGAATACTTAGTCATTGTTATTTAAAGTTATGTAGCAATCATGTATGGTATTAACGTAGCGCCTCTTATGTGCCTAGTGAGAGTTTGTGTGTCGTTCGATCACGAGAATATGTGTAACAATCTTTTAACTACCCTCGTTTGTCACCAATCACCAAGGTGACAGCGGTTGCGAGAGCGAGAGCGATGCCCTAGTCCTCGCTGAAGTTTCGAGCAACCGTCTAAAATTGGAGTACTCTCACTATCGCTACAGCTCTCGCGAATGAACGACAGGCGGCGCTGCTTTAATGCTTTACAAATTCTCTTTCTCAGTAAGAGCCATATAAAACACTCCGGTTTCCCATAAAAACTTCCAACACAAAACCTTAAAAATTTGGTTTGTTTAACTGATTTTATCATCATCATCATCATCATCTCAGCCAAAAGACGTCCACTGCTGGACAAAGGCCTCCCCCAAGATGAGGGGTATTTGCCGTAATCGCCACGCTTGGCAGGCGGGTTGGCGATCACAGTAGGTTAAGGGTTACCTCAGAGAGATGCTGCTGCCCATCCTCTGGAATGGTTAGTCGGCTTTTACGACACCCACGGGAAGAGATGGGGTGGTGCAATTCTTTATCCCCGGCATCACACAGAGAATTACGTAATATATAATTACATTATTACTAACTGGGATTTAGTATTAATTATTATTCAATAATGAGCGCAATCAATAGTGTAAGATTTCTTACAAATTAAAACTATTATATTATTATAATGAATATTATTACTACACGCCGCTAGATGGCGTTACTTGTAAACGCACTGAATCGCGCTATAGAGATTTTTGTTTAGGGTGTTTGTTACTTAAATATTATTTTCAGTTGAGCAACATATTGATATTATTATACGTTTATTGTTTCATTGTTGTTTATTTTCATTATTATTAAGTAAGTACCTACTAATAATTTCTGTACAAAAAGTAATGATATAAAACATAAATGTAAAATGAGAGCCAAGTTCAATATTATGATATATGCCTTGGTTGTTGATTTCAACGACAAAAGAAATGAGATCTAAATGGGTGCCAAGTTCAATGGTCAGTCCTGAAATGTATTTATTACAACATAAAATATCATTTCTTCTTATAACCTAAGATAAAATATTAAGCCTAAGGTCTAACTTGGCTAGTTTTCATATACGAATTAGGTATATTATAGCCTTCGCAAGTTATAATGCTGTAAGTTCTTATTTTATTCTTCCAGAAATTTGGCTGGCTGGTAGAAACTTGCCATCGAACATGGGCTCTTCCATGACTGTTTTAGTAGGTACTTAATAGTAATTCATATATGAGAACTAGCCAAGTCAGACCTTAGGCTTTAATATATTATCCTAGGTTATAAGAAGAAATTATATTTTATGTTGTAATAAATACATTGAACTTGGCACCCATTTAGTTAGATCTCACTTCTTTTGTCGTTGAAATCAACAATCAAGGCATATATCATGATATTGAACTTGACTCTCATTTCACATTTATGTTTTGAGGGGATAATGATTACGTAATTTTAAACTAACGACATAAGTTGAGCAATTTGTTTGTGTTTTGGGAAATTACTGTCTTCCTTCAATTATTATTAACTATAATATTATAAACGAATGTAATCACTGGAATATAATAAACGTTAGGTACATTATGTTAAACAAGCAGTAATTGGTAGATTCCTAAATACCTGTAATGCCAGTATATAACTACTTATTAACTAGAAAAAATGGCACTTACAATCTCAGCCATGATTTAGCAGCGAACTTTAGTAAGTTATGGTGCTATAGTTAGCACGCCTTTATAACCTTGCCTTGCTAGATAATGGAGTGCTTATAAAAATATGCATAACAAGTGCTTTATACGATGAAATCATACTAATATTATAAATGCGAAAGTTTGTGTGTATGTATGTTCGTATATTTGTTGCTTCTTCACGCTGCAACGGATGGATGGATTTGGATGAAATTCGGCATACAGATAGTTTATAACCTGGAATAACACATAGAATACTTTTATCAAGATATTCCCACGGGAACGGGAACCACGCGGGTGGTTCCCGTTCCCGTGAGCCGTGAGCGGCCGCTAGTAAATAATAAAAAAAAACACTGTAAAAAAGCAGCGCCCATAAGGGTTTTCCTTTCTGTTTGTTTGTCAAATTTTCTCAATAGACTTTAACTTTATGTAGATGTCATAATGGTTATTTATTTTTTGAAAAAAATTGTCAGTTTTGGAAAGTTGTGCTGGCGTACGTAGGCGCTCGTTTTTTTTAATAAAGTATGTACCTACATACATTATTAAAAAAAACGAGCGAGCTTTACAGTAGTCGCATAATAATAAGATGTGTAACATTTGACATCTCACTTTAGTAATAACAGAGTGAACGAGAGCGCGGCAACTTCATACCTACAAGAACTCCGAAACGCACGCATTTACAATTACAATTTACAACTTAAAAGACATCCAAATTCACACAATAATAAATTAACTATGTGGGACTCAACCCTAGCCGGTAGGTACAGCTCGGTACGTCGATTCAAGGTTATGGCACTGTTGCCGCACTCTCGTTCACTCTGGTAATAAGCATTTTTAACATTATATTCTGAAAAAAAATGGGTCAGGTATTACATCATTTTATAACTATAAAATAAATGCAGTAAATGCTCATTAGAAGACATTTGACATATCAGAATGACCTTGATAGCCAAATGACACAATATGTCACTTAAAATAATGATATGTCATGTTCGTTCATAATATCGATTTTAAATTTACAAAATGGCGCGCGCTTGCGCGCTTACCCGACTTCCTGTCACACTGTTACACCTACTTCCGTCACATTTCACGAAATCACTCCCACAAATTGAATATATAGAAGGCGAGCGGAAAGATGTTACACATCAAAAAAATACATAATTCCCATTTACGGGAGTGAAATGCGTGTTACGAGTAAACGGATTACATACACACCTACAAGTACAACGTAAGCTGTCCTCACGTTTGGACTCCAATCCCACATAACATCAGTGTTCGTTCACTCAATTACCAAGTCAGTCAATTGTCAAAACGCCAGTGCTTCGCCTTGCTATGTAAAGACTTAATTATAATAAAGTAAAGTTTGTCTCTTGGTTCCGTAAATAACAGTAAGGTTGTGTTGAAATACTTAACTGAGACATTTAAATAAACTCGTGTATGCTTTCTGCAAGTGAATGAGCCGTAATATCGCATTTATGTTGGTAGCTACGTTGCCTATACCTCATTTTTACCAACTTGATAAAAGTTTAACAATATAATATCATCTTCACCATCACCAGCTGATTTTTATGTCCCCACTGAGCCGGAGCATGAGCCTTCCATAGGGATAAGAAGAATGGGTCATAATGGCCCATTGCAGATTGGTGGTTGTTAACGACTGCTAATGTAGCCGGGACCAACGGCTTTACGTACATTCCGAAACACGGAGGAGCACTAGCATATGCTTGAGTATAAACAGTCATATTTATCACTAAACAGATTTATATTTATTTATTTATTAAGGTCAGTCAGCGAAAACTTGTACTAAATTAAAAAAAAACTATGTAACATACAATCAAATGATATGTTAAATGCTAAGTACAGCCTTCTATTATTGACCGCCACGGCATGCAAATGTAAAGAGTTTATGTAAATTTTAAAGAAGGAAAAACTACATCATTTTTCTAAGTAATTAGTAATAATAACAAACTTAACAATATAAATAAGAGTAAAAAAATATACAACTCATTTCAAATGCTAGTAAGATGTGTGTATGATGCTTTCGATAGTCGATCTACTGATTGATCTAATAAGTAGTGACGTGTAGTGACGCATTAGAGTAACTATTCAATATAAATAAAATTCCAAATATCGAGCTATTCGTATATAGGACGTAATCAAGTAATAATTATACATTTAATATTGTTTTATTTCGGACCTTGTTAACTCCATTTATTGAAACTTCAACAACGGGTTAAGATATTTTTAAACAATCAATATAGCAGTATTATTGCAGTTGTGGAAAAGAGACGCGAATATATTCGCGGCTGCACGCGTCTCGTTTTCTCAGTGTTTGACAGGAACCAGTGACTGGCACCTATTCCTATAATCATTTTACAAATAGGGATCAGTAACGATTTTAGTCCTTAACAACAAATGAATACGGGATACCTACTTGAGTGCGAAAGTCGTTTCATCGAATTTTGTTTCTCCGAAAACCTTTCAACGACATCTCTTGCGACGCCTTGTTAAAACGACGTCTTGTTACTGCGATGTTTCGTTACATCTGTAAAAACTGTAGGCTTAGCCAGAGTAACATTAAGAAAACGGGTTAGTTTCGTTTCGGCACCTTCCCAATTCGGCACCCATGATTTTATGAACTCGATTTTAAATCACGGAGATACAGTCACCGATGAAAAAGAGTGGTACTTATTTGAATAAAAATGCTAAGTTTACTGGTAAAGTACACTGAAATATTAAAATGATTGCCAGTGGGCTGCAGTATAATTGCAAAGTAAACGATAGCAAAGTTCGAAAAGAATGAAATGTATGGGATTGACATAAGCCGCGCTAAATCACGTGGTCAATCTTATGTCAATCCCATACATTTTATTATTTTCGAACTTCGCTATCGTTTTCTTAATGTTACTTTGGCTACCGCCACTGTACTGCGAACGACAGTACAGGTTTTTCGATGTAACGAAACATCGCAGTAGAAGTCGTTAAAAGGTTTTCGAAGAAACAAAATTCGATGATACGGCTTTCGCACTCAAGTAGGTATCCCATTGAACAGACCACCTGCTTTCCCAGCAGTCATTCCGTAAAATAATTATGAAACCTATGTGATTTTTGGGCGACGAAAACTTAAAGTGCACTTTAAGTTTTAAACAAGACAAATTTATTCCAGTGAAAGCAAGTTTATTAAATTCAACAAAATGATTCACTCATATATACTGAAAATAATATTTTCTTAAATATAAATTTAACATAATCTTGGTTATATTACTTTAGAATGAGTTTAGTTTTGTTTGTTTCGATTAAATATTTTATTCTCTATTCAAATTATTATTTTCTTGAATCCACATATTTACTTTCTTTAATTGAATCCTTGCCTTTGTTGACACAATAGGTGGAAGTATTATTCCAAGATTAGATGCAATTTATAATAAGTTAATAATAATTTGGAATAAGTAAATATATTCTTGGAATGAAAAAATAGTTTTTCTTTATTTAATTCTATAAATTCTCAAACTAAATGAATGTTGTTTTTTATTAAAGAAAATGTGTTTTTCTTTTAACTACAATAACGCCTTCTCTCAATAACTGTTGTAATTTATATCAAATCAACTCTATTTCTTGTATTAAGATAATACAACTGTTTTCTCTGAAGACGTTAATGTTTTGAAATAACATGATAAATTCTTCGGTCAAATAGAGAGATGTTGTTCATTCAAAACGTTTTATTTTTGGAAGTTTAGGATGTTCCCGCACCTTCTATTCTTTTTTACATAGCATGGCTAGGGTGACATTATCAGTATCATAGAATAAGATTCTTAAACACTGTTTAAGATTACATTGCTATGGCACTGGCAAGTAATGTCATACTACCCATGGTATGTTAAAAAGACTGAAGGTGCAGGAACACCCTAAATTTCCATATAAATAAATGTGTTACTTACTAATTTGATAAAAATCGATAAAAACCTCTTTATACAAAGCTATAAAACGTTTTAAATGGAACACTTACAAATACATAGAACAATTGAAAGTCATTATTACAAATTTACTGTTTATTTATAAGTTTACTTATACTTAAATTAATTGCGTTTTGAACTTTTCATGTCATGTAATTAATAAAAAATATCTATTGATATCTCCGAGAACATTATCTGCTGGTTTTTTCAAACTTTTCAATAAAGCTTTTTCTTTCTGTAGGTATGGCAATCATGTTGTCAACGTCACCAGCAATCTGTAAATATTTACGTTTATTATTCACTAGCTAATTTGATTAAGATATATTAGCACGCACTAGTTTTGCCTATGAAGTCAGCAGATAATTGTAATAATGTAAAATAAAATAATACAATACACACCTTTGCAGTTTGGCACTGACAAAATATGCTATCGATAGCTTTTTTGTCGAGAATTTAACTTTCTTCGTGAGCCTTCCTGGTACTTGATGTCCCAACTTCCAATATATTTGTGAGGATCATTTACTGAAATAAAAAGATAACCTTCATTTATATCAAATTAACTACGGCAATATTATTAAAGAGTTGATTTTATAAAAAATAATAAACCAAAGATTTGCTAAGCTAGCTGTGAAGCGAGGCACCAATAGGATCGTTTGATTTTATGCTATGCTATGAGAATAATAAAATATACTTACAAACGTCACTTCTTTGGTCAAAGAATATTCGATTCTCCCAGGACATTGTAAGAGTGTCATAGTCAGTCTTCGTTCTTAAAACATAGCTCTCCATTTTTGTCCACTTCCTCCCATGGCTCTGTATTGTTTTGCAAACATAACTGCTTGATTGCTTTCTGCAAAATAGATATTTTTATTATAAAAAATAAAGAGTATAAAAATATATAGGCGCAGCACAAGCTACGAATCCGACTTTTCCGCAAGGGTGACGGGTTCTATTCCTGCATCGGAAAAAAGGTGTCTTTTATTTAAACATGCATTTGTTTCAAGTCGGGGTGGATGTGGTGCCTTCGTTGATTCTAATTTTACTTTAGATCAGAGCAATGTATTTGATGTTGTCTTACATCTATATTAATTTAAAATTACATCCTTTACAATACTTTAAATGACTGAAGGACATTAATTTATAGGACAGTATTTTGCATTACATAATAAAATTAGTTTAGATTACATCCATCATTAAAAAACAGCACTAACATTGGCTTAAACCTTGGCATAGGTACAACACACAACAACAAAGGCATTTATACAGCGCATAATCTGATGGATGGATACGAACTGAAATATCAGTAAATATTTTTGTTTTAAATACTAGGTTTTGGAAAACAAATTAGGTAGGTACTTACCTATGAAAGTTTTAACAATTTCATCGGGAACTAGTCACGACTCACGATCATAGCAGCTCCGTAAGTTCGTTCATTCTAACGTCTTTAGGTAGGTAAGGTACAAACTACCAATGTAGTACTGACTGACACACACTTTACACTCGGTGAGTGCATGCGCACAGCGCGCGCGTCGAAAAGCGGCCGGACTGAATGTAAAAGCCTCATAACAATAATAAATAACTAAAGGTAAAAACTAACAGCGCATCAGTGACCAACCAAACCAAGCTCAAGACAGTAAATAGCGACTCGTGGAACCAGTTCAAAGCATTTTAATCTTAACTACAGGCTAATGTTATTTCGTTCTAGTATTGTATAATTTAAGTCAAAAACATGCTTTATTATATCAAGAGACATATGTTTTGTTAATTTAAGATTTCTATTGTATCAAATTGAATTGATATCCTCTAGGTTTAAATAAATATATGTTAATTGCAATAGTCTGATCTTTTTGTAATCACAAATAAGATGTTGAATTGAAATAACAGGTTAATTCGATTTAACAAAACCATTTTTGCAGATTAAGATATTGTCTTTACTTGAGGTAAAAAAATATATTCTTGCAGACCAGAAAACTTAATCGAAAGCAATATTTAGTTGATCCAATAAAATTGCTATTTAGATTCAAGAAAAGAGATTTTTCAGATTGAATTAAATATTTTTATTTGATTTCAGTTTAATAGTTCTGAACGCAAGTAACTTATTTCTTGGTTTTAAAAAGTATTCTTTACTTTGACGAAATTTCTGGTTTTGGTTTAAAAAAATCGATTACACTTCAATCAAATAAACAAGCAACTCAAATTAACTATATTAGTTTTAAATTTAGATAATCAAACAAGAAAATATGGGTTTTTGTTTCAAAATATTCAGATTTTTGATATGATGCAAATATGCATGAATTGAGCTAATATTGCTAAGAAAATCACATTTCTTGACCAGAGAAATCGTTTTTACCCGTGTGGCAAACACCGATTTATAGCCTTAGCCCCGCACATTAAAGACAAGAATACAAAGACAAAATGAGTACAGTATTATTTTTAACAATCATCAAGAAATCCTTTCGCAACACTACGAAAATTCTCGTAGCGTAAGTTTCTTACTTGCTTATAGCACATTACCATTCTGAGGGCATTCCCATCGTTACGAACGTGTCACAGCCAAATAAAATGCATGGAAGAGATAATATCTTATACACAAATGAAGGCGGAAACGTGCTCCAGTGTGCAGTTTCTCAGACAGTATAAACTACCGACCAATAAGTTGGCTGCATGTTTGGCTGGGCCATTTGAATATTACTAACATAACAAGGGACTACATACAAACCAACTGAACAACTTTTTCTAAGAATTTCAATATTATGTCATTATATGTGAGAAAAAATAAGCTCCTGTACTAAACAAAGCGTCTGAGCGCTTATTTGTTGTCAGTCCTCTATTTTTTTAAAGGAATTTCATGTTGTTCATTCTCTAAGACAAATAATAGGTCTTTACCTATGAAATTGCCGTTTTTTTCTTACTTATTAATAGGTGTATTACTTCCAACAGTCAATACCGATTGTTAATATTATTATACACGTTTAATTAGGACTATGTTACTTAGGCTTTAGTAATAACAATGATTATTAATTTTGTGTCTTTATCGCCCAATATTTTATTTAAATTGACTAACTTTTTTGTTCGCGGAATTGTCCTTTTGTTTCATTGTAGCTTTGAAGAGACTTGATTTTTTTTCTTTTTAATGTCTGCTATATTTAGCTAGTAAAACAAATACACTACTCTACAATTTGTACAGTTTTAAAGTAAATAGATGCTAAGAAAATTAAAAAAACGTTAGTATGAAAAATAAAATTGTATAAAAAATCTTTATACAAAACGGCAAATTCATAGGTAAAGGCCCATACTAACCGCCAAGCAATTTTTTCCTGGGTTTATGGACTCCGGTTTGCAGATTATGAGATCCAGTTTTCCGGCACAAAGGCAATCCAAAGAGTCTTTACTATTAGGCATTCGAAAAAGCACGTGCTGAGGCTGGGGCCTAGTTGGCCACACTTTGTCTTTTGTCATTGTTTTGTATTGTTATTGTGAATATCGTGTTATTTTGTAGTGTGTGCCAATAAATGTATTTCATTTCATTTCATTTCAAAAAGCCAGTCACAAGCATTCATCATTATCATAATTTCAGCCAAAAGACCCCTCGAAGGGCTCCCCCAAGGATAGAGTGTGTATAATAATATATTTAAGTTTAATCTGTGCATAATATCTTTAAGAAGAAGACATTTGAATATTTGAATTTGAATGACATTCATTATAACACACGTCAAAAGCTTAATTAGTTGTAAATTACGACTGGCTACTGTTGTTATTAAGGTGTTGTAAATGTTTAGCAGCTGTTTAGCAGCATGTTTGGCAGCATGTCTAGCAGCAATATACTACATTTTTTTTAAACATAATTTGTGGTTTTACTATTTATATAGTTATTTAACTGTTTATATCTCCAGTAGCCTCTCTTTAGTCGAGAAGCGCGTGTCCGATTTTTCTCAGTGCACGTTGGCGCGGCACCACAATCACGCGCATTTCAACATAACTGGGCATTAATCGTCCGATTAATAATTAATGTTTATCAGTTCGTGATATCGGCCAGTGGATTAATCATTGACTATTCATTTTTTATCCTTGCAGTGATTGTTGTGATTGAGGATAACAGGTACGCTTACTGGTGTTTTATTTTATTTATTACATTTTTTTTTTATGAAAGAGAAATAGGTCAGTAGTACGGACATTGATTAAAGTTTGGGTGTAGTATGATAAGATAAACAGAATTTGATTTCTCGTGCTGATCACAAAATAATTTTATAATTCTTAGTCTCCAATATATTTTTTATTGAAAAGTGTTAAAAAAATACCTACAAGCGGGCTTCGAACCCGCACCCAAACCGGGTCCGGACCCAGTCTAACTTTGTGTTTGTTCGCAACAAAATTTGCTTAAAATAATATACACTTGTCCAGTGGTCGAATCTCGACCGTAAATCACAAAATATGCAATGTCGATACAATGTAATGTAAACACTTAAACATACATTTTATCTTTCGGGACTTAACTATACCAAATGTCAACACTCCTCCATGCGCGCAATGTGATTTAAAAGGGGCACAAAGTTTTCGCTTCAAGAACTAATTATGGATTATATCTATAACTCAAAGACATTGTAAAGAAACATGTCGGTTATATAAATTTGTGAAACTATTTTTTTACTATATTTTTCGTTTGAATTTTGTTCGAGAGCAACCGGTACCAACGGCTTACTTGGTTATTCTTTTTTAACACAACACCGATGGTTGGCCTCACCTAATGCTGAAGATAACGAAAGTGGAAGCGTATTCACCCGTGAACTAATGAGGAACTGACTATCTTATCTCTGATTTTCGGAACACAACAATTTTACTAACATTACGAGTACTTATAAACTAACAGAATTTGATTAGATAGTGGTAGCCAGCCAGGCGAATATAGAATAGAATAAGCCGTACAAAATTCAAATTCACATAATCTATTGGATATACCTAGGATTTTGTATTTACTACATACTAAACAGAGTTCAGAGTTCAGAGAGAATGGGTACCAGCGGAGTGTACATATTGTAGGTACCTAAGTACCTACCTATAATATGTACACTGCGCTGGTAATCGAACCCACGATTCTCCGGATCTGGAAACCACTAGACTATTGAGGCGGTTACATACCTACCCAGGTTCTGACCACGCCCCAAGACAGCTCAATTTTGAATGAGGCGCATCACTAACGAACTGTTTCTAAAACAAAATATATAAATAAAAAAAATGCAGTAACTTCGCATGGAATTCATATATTTATGCCAAAAATTTATTTTAAAACTTGATAGGCATATCGATATCCATAAGCAATCAAATCAAAGAGTGTCATAGTAATTATAAACAATAGGCAATTCATTCACATTGTTACTGTAAATAAGTTGAAGATGTTTGCTCAGACCAACAAGATATGGTTTGAAAAATAAAACTTTTATTTTGTGGGTACATACTCAGCATAATATCCATAATAATATATTTTTTCATTAATTTTCTTACATATATAATTATATATTATAATTCTTCTGTGCGTGTGTTTGCCACCTAACTCCTCCTAAACGGCTGGACCGATTTGGATGAAATTTGGTGTGTATATTTCGATGGGTTCCTGGATGGTTTGAAAATACAATTGGACCCGGTAGGTGGCGCTGCAATAGGGGTCCATCATGGGATACGGGTGTTCTCAAACGGTAGGTGCGAGCGGGCCACTAAGAAGAAAAAGAAGAAGAAGAAGAAGAAATAAATTTTATTGGCGCACAACAAAAACTGATTACATTCACAAAAAAAAAAAAACAAAAAATATATATACATATTGAAAAACAAAGTACTAGTCATACTAATATTATAAAGAGGAAAGCTTTGTATTTTTGTATGTTTGTAACAAATAGACTTAAACTACTGGAGCGATTTAAAAAATTCTTTAACCATTAGAATGCTACATTAGCGCTGAGTAACATAGGCTATGTTAAAAAGGAATGTCCACCCGAGCGAAGCCGGGACGGGCCGCTAGTTATTTATAAAGTACTACTTCTTACCACAAAGATAATACGTATCAGTCTCCCTGTGACCACGGACCCTGCAAAGGTTTCGAAACGTCAGGATAAACATTAAATAAGTAATGTGCAAAATAAACGCGAGTAGATCCGTAAAAGTGGTTTCATTTCAATGTGTAGTGTTCGCGTAAACTTTAGAAAACAATATAATACGTATTATTGCGAAATAAATAATTCTACGGGTAATTGATGTAATGTGTCGTACATAATATGTGTATAATAAATGATTCTGCAACACAATGGATTAGACGTATTAACATAGGTAATAGAAACCGTGACCTATTTCAGAAGACATAATAATTACAATAAATAAAAACGATTTAAGAATTAAAAATAAAGAGTGTAAACAGTACAGATGTAGTGATGATGTAGTACAGTCAGTCGTCAAAGTAGCTGACCATTTTAAAGCTATGAGAAGATTACTAGAAGTTGGCAAGTGCTTGTTAGATTATTTTATTGGTTTTTCAAAGTAGCTTGATGGCCGAAAGACAAAGCGCACGACCCGATATCCTCAACACCACTATTATTATTATTTCCTTTATTTATTGTGTCACAAACTCTTTAAAGATATTTCTATTAAATTAGTAGAAACCACCCGGGACCCCAGAGCTAGCAGCTACTTGGGCCAGCGAATAAGCATAGCTAATTAACGTGGCAATGCTGCTAGCTTACTGGACACTCTGCCTGATGGGGATGATTTGGGGCAATTTTTTTATTTATAGTTAATAGTAGATATAGTTTATAGTTTTATGTAAATTTAATTTTAAATAGTTTTATTATTATCTTGTTTTTGTCTTTGTATGTAAACAAATAAAACTTTTTGAGAGGTTTTTCCAGATATTCTATATTTAAAGCAAATGTAAAACGACTGATGATAATTTTTTCACATATTATTTTACATTTTTAAATATTTTCTAAAAACTAAACAGACAAAACGTTTAAAATTTTAAAAAAAAAGGGGTCCGCCGGCATCGGGACCAGGGGGGTAACTACAAGTTCTTATAGCAGTATTATTGCAGTTGTGAAAACGAGACGCGTGTAGCGGCGAATATATTTGCGTCTCTTTTCCACAACTGCAATAATACTGCTATAAGAGCTCATGGTCAGGGGGCAGGGTCCAAGCTACCGGTGGTTAGGGCTCCAGAGACAGGAACCTCCTCACTTATTATTACTATTGTATTGGTACTGTGGTCAAATTACTTACTCACAGTTTTCAGTTTTTTATTTTGCATTTGTACTTCATGATAGTGGCGATTTTTTTTTCTTTAAATCGTAAGTTTCAAAACAGGTCTACCATATTTATCAGATTTTGAACTTATAAAAGAATCGCGTTGTTGCTATAATTTGCGTGACGGTATGTCGGTCGTGTTGCACTTCCAGTTTTCCACAGCTCTTTAATAATTATTTCGAGATTCAAACCAGTTTAACAAGGAAATGTAAAAAAGCCTTCAATATGTCATTATGTATTTTTAGTTGCCATTTAAGTTTTTGAATCTGAAGTGTAAAAAATGTTTGTGAAAAAACCGATTGATGCGACTTCCGTATCTTTTGTAAGAGTTTGTACTATCAAAAACTTACAAATACTAATTTCCATTGATTTGCATACTTAGTATATTACATGGCATCAAAATGAAAAAATGTCAACCAAGATATGTTAGCAACTTTGTTAGAACAAAATAGTAAATCTTATTAATACTTGTCAAAGGCGAAACAAATTAAAAAAAAGAACAAAAAGGAAATATTTTATTAATTTTATTAACTTATCCGCCTTTGTCTCACCAACTTCTCAGAGCCAAAGGTCCCGGATTCATTTGATTAGTGGTACAGTCACAGGAGTCCTGTCTAGCTACAACCAAATTATCCAGGTCTAAAAACATTAGTTGAGGAGGAAAAACATTGAGGAGCTCGATAGCGCAGCGGTTAACGCGCCCGGTCTGCGAGTGCTGAGGTTAAGCAACTTTCGCAAAGGCCGGTCATCGGATGGGTGACCAAAAGTGTATCATCTCTCACTCCTCCGTGCCTCGGAAGGCACGTAAAGCCGTTGGTCCCGGCTGCATTAGCAGTCGTTAACAACCACTAATCCGCACTGGGCCCGCGTGGTTCTCCCTTTTCCATCCATAGTAAAGTCTCGTGCCCCAGCAGTGGGGACATAAAAATGAGCTGATGATGAAAAACATTAGTATCATTCTTGAGTTTTGATTGTTAAGGTAATATAGCCACCTCCTTGACATCAGCTCACGTGAAGCTAAGGTCAAGCAATTAATTCTACCTATGTATTAGCTAAAAAAAATATATTTTTAAACTTAATACCATATTGGCACTACTGTTTGACCATTTAAACCCAGTGGTCAATACCGTCTTCGTAGCCAAAAAACCAAATTATTAAAATAAAACAAAAACCCGACGGCTAAAACAACTACTTATATAAAAACAACTCGTAAAAACCGGACTAACATAAAAAATAACTGCAAAGAGAAAAAACTGAAAAGATAAAAACAAGCTCTACGATCCCAGAATTCAATTTGAGCAATGATGAATGCAACGTGAAATATTTCCTTGTTCAATACCTATACTTAAATTTATTATTTATTTATTTATTAAATAATAAAATCTATAATAAATGAGTATTTCTAAATACATTGAATATTGTTGTCGCAGGCGGGGACAATCACCAACCAAAGAGAGTGCGGATTTAATTGAGCTTGCCACGGCCGCTTGGTTGATGATTGTCCCTGTCTGCGGCAACTATCAATATTAAATACTCATTTATTATAGACTAGCACTTCACTCGCGACTACGTCCGCGTCGATTTGAGATTTCAAAAATAAACTCTTTAAAAAAAATAAAAAAAATATAGTCTATGTTACCCGCAAGCCATGTAGCACTATGCAGTCTATCGGTGAAAGAAATTTTGTTTTTTTTTGTTTTTTATACCTAGCACGGCAAATGACTCCATATCACCTGATGTTAAGTGGAAATGGAGTTCAGACGCGAAGACAACTAGTGCAGCATGAAAACAACGCAGCATCAGTCAACCTCGCTATGTCGGCCCACAAGGTGCTTCTTCACGCCTCGTTTGAAGGACCCCATATCATAGGAAGGAGAGAAAACGTGTGTTGGTAAACTATTCCATCTTTTGGCGGTGCGACAATGAAACGAGTCACCAAATTTCATTGTGCGCAATGGAATATGTGTGACAGTGAAGCGATAACTCCGGAGAGCAGCACGTGTACTCCTATGGAGGAAGGGAGAAGGTAAGATAAGGTCAAACAGTTCTTCAGAGCACTCGCCGTGGAATAAGCGATAGAAAACGCTGAGTGACGCTATATCTCTACGCAATTGCAGAGGTTCGAGAGTATTAGTGACCTCTGCATTGCCGATAATGCGTACAGCGCGACGCTGCAATCTGTCTAAGGCATTGAGAAGGTACTTTGCGGAACCGTCCCAGATGTGAGAGCAATACTCCACGTAAGACCGTACCTGAGTCTTGTACAAAAGACACACCTGGTCAGGCGTAAAGAATCGCCGCAGTCTGTTCAGGACAGCGAGTTTTCGTGAGGCTGTTTTGATCACGGCATCGATGTAGTCTTTTGATTCAGATCACAGCGAATTGTCATACCGAGCATGTTGATATTGCTCTGCAGGCTTAGAGATGTGCCCTTAAGAGTTGGAAGGGAAAGGAATGGTGACTGTTTGGCCGTAAACGCACACACCTGTAGTATTTTCTTGGCATTGAACTCAACAAGATTATTGGAGCCCCAATTAGATATGAGGTCCAATACCCGATTGAGCTCAATGACAAGATTCACTCGTTTCTCTTTAGACTCGACTCGCTCAGCCGCAGGGTGACCGTTATACCCACCGTGCACTGTACTATCATCTGCATAGCAATGAATATTTCCAAGTGGAAGCCTATCATTGATATGCAGAAGAAACAGCGTGGGGGACAGAACGGAACCTTGAGGGACACCAGCGTTCACTGACATGAGCCGCAAAGTGCATCCATCAGACAGGACACGGATTCTACGCTCGTGCAGTAAGACATCGACCCAGTTGCAGAACTGTGCAGGCAGACCGTATGCCGGGAGCTTGGAGAGAAGAGCTTTGTGCCAGACCCGATCAAATGCCTTGGCTATGTCGAGGCTAACAGCCACCGACTCACCACGCTTGTCAATAGCCTCACCCCAGAGATGTGCGTGTTGACCGCTTCGGCCGAAACCCGTATTGGCGATCGTGATTTGTGGAGTGTTCTTCTAGGTAGTGTACAAGTTGTTTATTTAAAATGCGTTCCATGACTTTGGACAAAACTGAAGTTACATTAAGTTATTTAAAGGATCTGACGGATCTCCTTTTTTAGGGACCGGTTGCACATCCAAGTTCCGCCTCTCCAAGATTCCGGCACACAACCTGAAGAGAGCGAGAGACGGTAAAGGCGCGTTACACCGGGGACAACCCCGCTGCACACATTTTTAGGACTATTGCTGGGATGCCATCAGGGCCATTAGCTTTCCGGACATCAATTGACTACACCTCCGCATGGACATCACACTGTCTGATTTCAATATCGGGCATTGTGTGGCCACATTGAGAAATTGTAGGTGGCTGTGCATTGCAGTTATCGATTCAGGAGTTAGCCGCAAAGAGTTTGGCCAGGAGATCGACCTTCTCTTGCGGCTTGTGAGCTAAAGTTCCGTCAGGACTTCTCAGTGGTGGCAACGAGGGTTGGCAGAAGTTCGATTGCACGGCTTTGGCCAGATGTCAGTAGCTACGGCTGCCCGTAGGATGCGTCAGTAGTTCTTGGCCGACCCGTGCAACGCGCTGGGCATCCGCTCTGATATAGGCTCTTTTGCAGGACTTGGTAGCATTATTATAGGCTGCTTTCAGCGAGCGGATTTCGGGATCCCCAAGAGCTTTACCCCTGATCCAAGCGCGGTATGCCGCCTGGTATGTTATCAACAGCGTTGGCACACTCGCGGCTCATATATCTACATCGGTTAAGGCGTTTAGAAGTACAAAATTTCATATATTTTTTACCCACAAAGGGGTGGAATTTTCAAATTTTTACTAGCTTTACTCGGTACGATGCAAGGATTGTAACGATACCTCATATATCTATATATCATATATATCGTTTCAGGCGTTTAGAAGTTATATAACCCTGAAAACATAACACTCCCTTTTTTTGGCAGTCAGTCGTGTAAAAAGGAAACACTTTTTTGATCTGAATATTTTTCTTCTCACTCTTGACAACTTAACCGCTTTTGTAGTTTGATGGTATGCTTAACTCTCAGAACAATAACTTATTATTCTGAGGCTTAACTACATCAAACTCAAGCATCATAAACAGCCAAACATATTATGAGTTTTGAATACTTACAACTTTCTTTCTGTCAGACACAGTTTTTACGAGCATTCCATCTCGCTGGACCGCTCGCAATTTCTAATGTTTTATTGACACACGATCGTTAACTGACTTCATTTGCAAACAACATAGTATGCTGAACAATATTTAATTAACACCGAATGAAAGAACCTGTGCCAGCTATAGAAAATTTAAAAAAAAAACTGACAACTAGACAACGTGACCCTAAGATCCAGTTTCATCATACAATGTTAGTTAGTTAACACCCCTGTTAAATCATTTAACAGACTGTTAAGGTTATTGAGTGTCCCATCATGTTTTAACGAATGTCAAATATCCGTAATTCGATGTTAAACTTAAATGCTGCTACTTAGGTCCGTCAAATGGGTAACAGGCTGTTAGTTTACTGCCACACAGGAACAAGATGGCCATGGCGTACAATTTTATTTACGAAAACGAGAGGATCCTTTGGAAGTAGACAATTTGGACTACATAATAATAATAAGTTGGGTCAAGGGTCAGAGGCAAAAGGCAGTACTCCTTGACACGGCCCGTATTGTCAGGAGGTTCCTCACTCTGCAGCCCTGACCACCGGCACCGGTAGCTTGGGCCCTGCCCCGCTGCTGGCGGTACTCTAGGTTTAGGTTTTTATAATGTTTTATTGTTTTTATATTAAAATATTGTAAAAATCTAGTTTTAAGAAAGAAAATAAATAAAGAGTATGTGCATGTCAACGTCACCATCCCACATGACGAGAACCTTGTAAAGGCCGAGAAGGACAAGCCCAGCAAGTACCTTGACTTGGCTCACGAGGTAACCGCCATGTGGGATATTGACTCGACAATCATTGTGCCGATAGTCGTGTCTGCGAACGGTCTGGTAGCGAAGAGTCTCGACCAACACCTTAAGAATCTCTCGCTCAATGGTTGGATCAAGGGTCAGATAGAGAAGGCGGTACTCTTGGACACGGCGCGGATATTCCAAAGTTTCTGTCTCTGCAGCCCTAACCAACGGCAGCTTGAGCCCTGCCCCGTTGCCGGCGGCACCCTAGGCTAGGTTTTTTATAATATTTTTATGTTTTATATGTGCTTTTGTATTTTACATTTATATTAATATTATAACAAGCCTAGGCTAAGAAAAAAGAAAAATAAAGAGAATAACAATAATAAATCTTTATTTCAGACAACAAACAATGTAACAGATGGTAAAAATACAGAGCGGCCAATATAATAAATACCTTACAGACTAACATACTTACATTAAAAAAAAATTTTTTTTCTTAGTATATAAAAAAAAAACTTAATAACTATGTTAGTATTATTTGATTGGCACCTACTGTACCAACTTGGTAGCAACAGGCAACTTTCCATGGAAACGCCTGTAGACTACACCCTTCGGCCAGAAGCGACTCGCGCGATTCCAGCGGTCCAATCCTCAAATTAAAGTTAGACTTCATTCGTATGAACTCTGCTACCTCCTGCGGTGTGGTGGTGTGATGCAGGCGGGACAGGTACATGGCCGTGGTCGGTGTCGCAGCTCGCAGCAGGAGATTGGGCCCTGTCGGTGCGGTACCGCAACGGTTCTGGCTTGCTCGCTGACGACATCGCTTCTTGTTTCGAACCATGAAACCTCTCGCTTGAAACCTCTCGCCACAAACGTCGGCATGTCATCTGGATCGGTTCCTTTGATCAGTGTTATGATCTCCTATAGGCTCTTCTGCGTCCCGACTCGTCTCCGAGACACCATCTGGTCGCCCTTGCCGACAGGCTCGTAGAGCAGCTTCTCCGCAGACGCCACCTCATCTTCACTGAAGCTGGACTTGCAAATTTGCACTGCGCTCACCTCGTCCATGACGTCCAGCTTTTGTTGTAGAAACGCCAGGAGTTCATTTGCCGAGTTTGTCACTCATGACGCTAATCGAGCAGCGGCTTGCGCCGCGCTACGCGTAATATTATTTATTTGAATATGATGCGTTTGCCTGCACCGATCCGCATCGCGTACACGACACACATAGTACGACGTCCTAAAACTTTCAAAGAACGGCGTCATTATTTCGAAGAATATGACGATGTTGATTTTCGCACAAGATTTCGACTATCGAAAGAATCTGTTTTGGATGTGCTGGAATCAAAAAAATCAAAACAACAATGCGAAACACAAGATAACCTCAAACTCAACAATAAAATATTTGACATTCATTCAACTAGCAAAATGAAATGCAACCCGATTTCTAATGAATTCTACGAAATACATGGTATTTAAATCAGTCGCCTTACAAATAACAAAACTATTATACGACTAGAGAAAATAGTGCTCGTTTTCGAAGCAATGACATTACATACAATGACATTTTGTTTTGGTTGGTTTAGAATGTGAGTGAATGATTTGAGAGTCATTCACGTAATGGTTGATTTCGTAATGGTCTGTTAAATTATTACCATGGGACATAAAAATTTAACAGTGCCGTTAGCATCCCTGTTAATTTTAATTATTGATTAAGTAATGCCTCATTTAGAGAATAACTAACAGAGTATTGTAAAACTGGGCCTTAGTGTTTGGACTGGCTGGTAACTACATTTAGCTTGACGTCTGTCTACTCTGCAAATAAAGGATAACGACGAAAGAGCGTGTTTTTATTTTGTCCAATTTTAATAGTATTTAAGGCGACACACTGAAAAAATGCACCAAAACAACAAAGCAACTTTCGTCGACTAGTTTAAAACTATAATGAAATGTTGATATAGGTAAATTCATGTCTTTATCTTGATTTTGATTGCTCAAATACACGATTGTATAATTTTCACTCGATCATAATTATTTTCGAAAACACTACTAAAAAATCACTATTGTTGAAATTACATCAAAATAATTTTAGAACTAGCTGACCCGGCGGACTTCGTACCGCTTTGACAGTTTTCATGACAACAAAAGAAACAAAAAATAATTTTGTATTGGAAAATTAAATTGTCATTTTTAGTATTTATGTTTCTCACCGTTTAAACCTTTCTTGAACTTCCACAAATATTTTAGCCAAATGGGTCCAGCCATTCTCGAGTTTTAGCGAGACAAACGAATAGCAATTATTGATTTTTTTTAATATAATGTACCATATCATATGACGTCAAAACAAACTCCTTCTGACTTCAAACGGACAATCCGATTGAAGTAATATGTCATGTTTATAGTATCCCCGACTTCCTGGTTCGCACTTCCGTCCCATTTCACGAAATCACTCCCACAAATTGCAAGAAAGCGAGAGGAAATTTGTTACACATCAAAAACAATTCTTGATAATCTCTTTCCAATTCACAAAATACAATGAGAGGAAAACATCAAAATCATAATCAGTCAAATTCAAAAAGAATTCCATAGCCTAAACGTAATATCTTGAAATATTCAAACGGCCAGTGAAAAATGAAAAGGATCTCCTTACGCGGAAATAAAAAGGGTCAAATGTGGCGAACGCAAAAGTTTGTAATAAGCATTTTGATTTTACAAGTAATAGTATGAAAGTACCGATACATGTTATCGTGACGCGTTCGACCTTGGCCATCGGATGTTACATCTCGCGTGTCGGTAATAGTGAAGCAATACGTCACCTTGAAATGGAAAACGCATTGGAGCGGCACTTCCTGATGGTAGAGATTGACCGGCAGGCCTATCACCGATCTTTGAGTGACAGTCGCAATCGTAACAATATGTAATTTATCGCTTCCAAAACACATATTTCGTATTACAGAACGTAGAACGCTACGATAGCGCCCACAAGTGAGCGATTGACGAACTAAATAAACCGACCGATTGTAGCAACCGCAACTAGTAGCAGTCGCATAACCATTGTGCAATTAACAACTGGTTTTTTTGAAGTGAAAACTTCTTTGGCAGCGTTTTACACTTTTTTTGTAATGGGTAAAAAATGTTAAATTCGCGTCAGGACACGTGACCGTTCGGACACGTGGCCTGATCGAAAATTCGTAAGACGGATGACAGCCGGCGCGGCGTAGGAGAGGAAGTATCCCCCTCTCATTCTACGGCGCGGCGAAAATGTATGCCTGCTGTTTCGTTTAGGCGGCGCAGGGCGCTTGCGCGAATGTTCGAGTACTTTTTAATGTAATATAAATTGTCATGTTTGTGTACGATAGCGCAATAAATAAATATTGTATTCTACCACATAAATGATAGTACTTTTATACTGATAATTGAAGCAATTCGTGCAAAATTATTCCTTAACCATTCCAAAATATCAAAAATGCACAACGTAATATTCTTATTTATTAGTAAGTTTTCACTTCTGCCGGCACTCCCGGAGTGCAACCCGTCGTTTTTTTTTCGGTAATAAGCCTGCTTGCGGAGTGAACGTCGTAACGTAACCGTAACGTACCATTCGCGGCGAGCTTGATACCTCATTTCTGACTGTTCGATAACTGGCGGAGCGAGCGGCGAGCGGCGAGCGGCGATCGCTCACTGTACGCTTCGGTCAGTCTTCACCAAGTTTGTTTTAATGACCAGGTAGTTAGAGTAGCGGTTGTGCTCTTGTACGTAATATGCTTCTTCCTTCCTAAAAGATCAGCTCATTAGTTTCACTTATATACACTAAGGTGGAGGCCTGACGACTTCTAAAACTTTTTTTATATGTTACGGACAAGCGCAGTGCCTTCACGTCATCTGGATGTTAAGTGATGATAAGGCTAATGATGGAAACGCACCTCACCCGGGATCTTCACTAGTGAGGCACTGGCTATCTTATCTCTAGCTGCCGGAACACAACAATGCTACAAACATTGATGTTATGGCGACATATTAAGATAAGATAGTGGTAGCTACCCAGGCGGACAAACAAGCCCTACCACCAACCTAACTGAGTACACAAACACGTATTCTCCGCTGGGTATCGAACCCGGTACCTTTGGGTCTGAGACCGTCAATCTGTGGTCTTAACCGCTTGACCTCAAAGACGGTAAACTACATATTTTATTAACGTAATGTTTCTACTTACTAGTGTTCAGTACCGCTAAAGTTGATTTCTTTTAATAATATGTTAAACGCAGTAAAATAAAATAAATTCTTGCGGTTTCTACTTCCAGTCGCCATGTCAATCGCTCTCAAGCAGTTCCCTGTGGAGAAGGAGTACGATAAGAACTCCAACATCAGCGCCGAGGACATCGGCAAGCTGCGGGAATGGCTGAAGACGCAGCCGCACCTGCCCGGGGATCACTTGACAGGTGAAACGCTCAATTTCGCACCATTTTATGTACAGTCAAGGACTGATAATATCAGTGCATCTATTTTGTCAATGTCTCTTGGCAAATTTCGTAATTCAGCTGTCGCCGGATTTCTATCAGTTATAGAGTATAGAGTTGCTACTACGCTTTTTATTTATTTTTAATATATTTAAGAAGGAGGGGAAATACTGTTGTGTCATAATTATGTAATTGACATACGATTTTTAGGTTTATAGTTCTTTAGACTCGTATTTCACGCGAAAAACAAAACAACAATAAAATACGTTGTTCTGAATTCAAATTCAAATTCAAATTATACACTAGCGACCTGTATCTATAATATATTCGAAAATATTCATATAAATTACATGCTGTATAGGGCCATATTGATCTGTATTAAATGCAGAATGTATTTAGGGTACTTAATTGGATAAGAATTGATGCTGTATTGCTTAAAATCGCTTCGTAAATAAGCCATTATTTCTCGTAAAAAGTAAAGGATAAAAAATGATTATTGTGGGTTATCCCTAAGAGATTGACATATACCATCACGGACTTTTTTGTAGACCTTTTTAAGGTGTACAATACTGTAGTACATTATTTTGATCCATCTCGTAGGGTTCAGCCAGCGTTTGCAATGTAAGCGCAAAAAAATGTGAAACCTCTAAAATTATCAGTGTTTCTCTTCTATATTATGCATGTATTTATACATATAAACCTTCCTCTTGAATCACTCTATCTATTAAAACAACCGCATCAAAATCCGTTGCGTAGTTTCAAAGATACATACATACATAAATACGTACATAGGGACAGCGGGAAGCGACTTTGTTTTATACTATGTAGTGATGATCGTCATGATAATGCTAATAATTAATGGACATAGAAATTTATATTCGGTTCCGAAATGCGATGATTACCGAGAGAAGAAAATAGAAGCACTGTATATTCCTTGATGTATAACGCACATAGTTCTTGTATGCTTTATCGCGCCTCCGATTTTATAGTGTAAGTCTTCATTTTTATGACATTAATATTTTTTTTTAATTTCTTTTGTTTTTGTAAATTATTGTTTTATTATGGTAGAGTTTTCCCATATAAACTAAACTAAACGAATGCCTGAATTAATTTTTTACTAGACGTTATCATAAGTTACAATAACATTGACTTTAAGAAAATTAATTCAATTCAACCAGAGAGTGAGTATAAGTCGGCATGTTGCTAAGCCTAAAAGTGATTATGTCATATCACTACCACTTAATTCATTGTGGTTTTAACAATTACGACATACCGCTTCTAAGATGTTTGTGATTTATCATACGACAAACAAAGCGTGTCTCCGAGTTGACTTGAACTTCACGAAGATGTTCTAACATTTAGATAAAATATTTAAATTACACTCGAACAGCTTGAAACAAAAGTCAAAGAAATATGATTTATTGACTAGTGTCGAGTCTAAGGTTCGATCATATTTACGCTTTTACGTAATTCCCAGCGAGTAACTATACTGTTACTGTTGGATGGGCAGCAGCATCTCTCTGAGGTTACCCTCAACCTACTGCGATCGCCAACCCGCCTGCCAAGCGTGGCGATTACGGCAAATACCCCTCTTACCCTTGGGGGAGGCCTTTGTCCAGCAGTGGACGTTTTTTGGCTGAGATGATGATGATGATGAACTATACTGTTGCTGTCTGTAATCTTATGTTTCATATTTATTTATTATCGTCTGTGTGGTGATATGCGTTAGACTCGTACAGAATACAATGTTCTCATAATGGGTCAATAACAACATACTCGCTCCCAACAAATGTACCAAACAACGTCGACCTCCTTGGTCGAGTGGTTTGTACACCGGTTTTCATGGTGTCGCCATCTCTGAGGTCCCGGGTTCGATCCCCGGTCGGGTCAATTTAGAAATTATTGTTTTTCGAAATTGTCTCGGGTCTGGGTGTTTTCTGTGTATAATAAGTATGTATTTAAGTTTATTTAGTATGTTTATCCGTTGTCTAGTAACCATTTAACGAGTTTCATAACGAAGCTTCTCTTGGGCTAGATAATTGGTGTGAGTGTAGGAAAGTTTAAGTTTAAAAGGGTATTCCTTTCGTTTCTTAACTCTCGCCACTCGGCCACAGAGGCAATCTCCAAAACGTTATAATAAATTAATTTGCAAGTTCAACTTTAGAAAACGACACAACACACGTGTGTCACGAACAGTCGAATGCACATCAAATCCAAAACTGTCAAATTTATACAATAAATTTTCAACCAAATGCCATTTTCATAAAGTTCAAAGACTGTTGCAGGAATTTGATGGTCTGTGGTGGTCTGATGTGTGGCGTATGGTCATTTCATCGAGTTTCTCCACAATAAGTGGTTTTCCATTCGTGTCGAGTGTCGACTACGAATCGTAAGTCGTGGAGCACTATCTTTGGGAAACACGTGGTTCTCGTTCCCTTAGGCAGTGTGTAATAGTTATGTTTTCTCTAAGACTGACGCTGTGCATTCAGGACACGACTCTGACCACTACAGATCATAGGTAATTTTTCAACATTTAGGTACATAATATGTAGCCCTGAAATATATAACTATAAATGATTATTAAGTTCTAACTTACGGCCAAATGTAAGTCTTACATTTAACTTTTTAGTTCAATAATAAAGTTTTGAGTTTTTCAGTTTCTATCTACTCGACAAGCCATAAAAAAGTATGCTTACCTTTACTCGTTACATAATATTTCTTTTTCTCTCTCTTCAACTTAAGAGCCACGTTAATAATTTTCGGCACACCGAATGTCGAATGTCATGTCTGGCGAATGGAAAGAGCCACAGCTCTTTCCATTCGCCAGACATGACGTTCGACTTCTCTTTAATTTGTTCCATATAAGCTCTTCTTGGTCTGCCCTTTCCTTTGTTTCCTTCAATGATGTTTTTAATGAATTCGTCATGTCTAAATAAGTGGCAAATCAAATTCTTATTTACAATATTGCAAAACTGATATTAACTAAGTGTTATAATAAACATGATTGTTACAAAAAAAGTCATTTGAGCTTCGTAATAAAAAAATAAAAAAAGTATGACAACCACAATTCAAATGAACTCAAAAGTCCGGTTTTAAAGCAAACCCCGTCTGGCTTAAATCAAAAGTTGATCTCTGACCTCCGCTGGTCTCCCAAGGTCTGCGCTGGGGAACCGGCGGGTGACCTTCACCTCGTCCACATGGTTTCAACGACCTTTGGAACGACTTTTTAAGAACCTTTGAAGTGACATACTAAAGAACATAATAATAATTAGCATTTAGATACCTACGTCACCTGTAACTTTCGATATTTAGGTCTGTTTAAATTAACTGCATTACCTATCAAAGGAAATCGATCATTCAATACTTCTATGTTAAATTAAAGATGTGGATTATATCAGCACGTCTCTCCTTACTATGGTATGAGGTCCTTAAAACGAAGCGTGAGGCCGGTAGAGTGAGGGTGACTGATGCTGCGTTGTTTTCACGCTGACTTTGCTTCCGAACTCCATTTCCATATAACATCAAGTCGAGTTGAGTAACTTACCTTCCAATCTATAAAATGAAAAATAAACAATCGGTCACTAAACCATGATCGGTTTGTAAATTTACGACGCGGTGGGATACTTTTTACTGACCAGAAAAAGCTAGTAACTCAGCAATAGCTATAGACCTGGGATGCGCTATGGCAAAAGCTGTTCTTTATCCCGTAAGAAGTGCCGACATTAAAAATACACGACACGACTCTTGAATATTTGAGTCTTTTATTTTGGTTGCGAGCCAGCATGGAGGTTATAAGTAGACTGACCTGAACGAAGAAGTTTCCCAAGAAAATAGAAACTTAGGGGAAAAAATATGATGATAATCATAAAATGTTTATATAATTTTTAACGCAAATTTTGTTGCGAACAAATTACAAAAACACAAATGTTGAAAAAATTTCCACGATTTTTTTTTATGATGATAATTGTTTATTTATTTATTTGCTTGTTGGAAAATTTACAGTCTAATATCAACTATAACTAGACAATGTGAGTTAAACCATATCATTTACAAATCTCCACATATAGGAAATTTTAATTAAGTAAGTTGTAAGATTAAATGTTTGTTAGTATCTTAACTATTGTATATGTAATGTATACTATAAGTATCTATTGTACTTAACAATTAAGTTATAAAAAAATATTATGGAGACGTCAAAGCTTGGATTTAAGGTTGGATCTAGGAAATATTTACTCCGCTGTAATGATAATTATTATACGACTTCGCTAATAAGCATTATTAGCCTTGCTTTGTTTGTTAATGTAATGAATTACTAATTGATTTTACTGTAAAAAGAAAAACATTGCAGCAATGAATTGGCCTTCGTTTAGATAAGTCATCAACTAAAGCAAATTATGGGCGTCCATTACATAGTAATTACAACAACATTATTAAAGTCGAGCAGGCTTAGATCCAGTTTCATCATACAATGTTAGTTAGTTAACACCCCTGTTAAATCATTTAACAGACTGTTAAGGCTATTGAGTGTCCCATCATGTTTTAACGAATGTCAAATATCCGTAATTCGATGTTAAACTTAATTGCTGCTACTTAGGTCCGTCAAATGGGTAACAGGCTGTTAGTTAACTGCCACACAGGAACAAGATGGCCATGGCGTACAATTTTATTTACGAAAACGAGAGGATCATTTGGAAGTAGACAATTTGGACTACATAATAATAATAATAATAAGTTGGGTCAAGGGTCAGATGCAAAAGGCAGTACTCCTTGACACGGCCCGTATTGTCAGGAGGTTCCTCACTCTGCAGCCCTGACCACCGGCACCGGTAGCTTGGGCCCCGCTGCTGGCGGTACTCTAGGATTAGGTTTTTATAATGTTTTATTGTTTTTATATTAAAATATTGTAAAAATCTAATTTTAAGAAAGAAAATAAATAAAGAGTATGTGCATGTCAACGTCACCATCCCACATGACGAGAACCTTGTAAAGGCCGAGAAGGACAAGCCCAGCAAGTACCTTGACTTGGCTCACGAGGTAACCGCCATGTGGGATATGACTCGACAATCATTGTGCCGATAGTCGTGTCTGCGAACGGTCTGGTAGCGAAGAGTCTCGACCAACACCTTAAGAATCTCTCGCTCAATGGTTGGATCAAGGGTCAGATAGAGAAGGCGGTACTCTTGGACACGGCGCGGATAATCCAAAGTTTCTGTCTCTGCAGCCCTAACCAACGGCAGCTTGAGCCCTGCCCCGTTGCCGGCGGCACCCTAGGCTAGGTTTTTTATAATATTTTTATGTTTTATATGTGCTTTTGTATTTTACATTTATATTAATATTATAACAAACCTAGGCTAAGAAAAAAGAAAATAAAGAGAATAACAATAATAAATCTTTATTTCAGACAACAAACAATGTAACAGATGGTAAAAATACAGAGCGGCCCATATAATAAATACCTTACAGACTAACATACTTACATTAAAAAAAAAACAATTTTTCTTAGTATATTAAAAAAAACCTTAATAACTATGTTAGTATTATTTGATTGGCATCTACTGTACCAACTTGTTAGCAACAGGCAACTTTCCATGGAAACGCCTGTAGACTACACCCTTCGGCCAGAAGTCTACCTTTATAAAGATGTCCAGCTTTGATGTCGGGACTCGCACCACAAACGCTTTGAAGCTTGTATTATGGCGCGACTCCAGCAGTCCAATCCTCAAGTTAAAGTTAGACTTCATTCGTATGAATTCTGCTACCTCCTCGCATATACCTCCATCGCAGGAGCGATGTGGTGGTGTGATGCAGGCGGGACAGGTACATGGCCGTGGTCGGTGTCGCAGCACGCAGCAGGAGATTGGGCCTTGTCGGTGCGGTACCGCAACGGTTCTGGCTTGCTCGCTGACGACATCGCTTCTTGTTTCGAACCATGAAACCTCTCGCTTGAAACCTCTCGCCACAAACGTCGGCATGTCATCTGGATCAGTTCCTTTGATCAGTGTTATGATCTCCTGTAGGCTCTTCTGTGTCCCGACTCGTCTCCGAGACACCATCTGGTCGCTCTTGCCGACAGGCTCGTAGAGCAGCTTCTTCGCAGACGCCACCTCATCTTCACTGAAGCTGGACTTGCAAATTTGCACTGCGCTCACCTCGTCCATGACGTCCAGCTTTTGTTGTAGAAACGCCAGGAGTTCATTTGCTGAATTTGTCACTCATGACGCTAATCGAGCAGCGGCTTGCGCCGCGTTACGCGTAATATTATTTATTTGAATATGATGCGTTTGCCTGCACCGATCCGCATCGCGTACACGACACACATAGTACGACGTCCTAAAACTTTCAAAGAACGGCGTCATTATTTCGAAGAATATGACGATGTTGATTTTCGCACAAGATTTCGACTATCGAAAGAATCTGTTTTGGATGCGCTGGAATCAAAAAAATCAAAACAACAATGCGAAACACAAGATAACCTCAAACTCAACAATAAAATATTTGACATTCATTCAACCAGCAAAATGAAATGCAACCCGATTTCTAATGAATTCTACGAAATACATGGTATTTAAATCAGTCGCTTTACATATAACAAAACTATTATACGACTAGAGAAAATAGTGCTCGTTTTCGAAGCAATGACATTACATACAATGACATTTTGTTTTGGTCGGTTTAGAATGTGAGTGAATGATTTGAGAGTCATTCCCTAATGGTTGATTTCGTAATGGTCTGTTAAATTCTTACCATGGGACATAAAAATTTAACAGTGCCGTTAGCATCCCTGTTAAATTTAATCATTGATTAAGTAATGCCTCTTTTAGAGAATAACTAACAGAGTATTGTAAAACTGGGCCTTAACAAGTTAGCATTTGATTATAGCTTAGATTTTAGATTCAAGAACTAGTTTTAACGACAGATCCTGAGGTTTTCTTATTCCTTGGTAAAAATGATGAAAAAATTTAACGAAAATATTTATTAAACTAATTAAAAGCTCATGCTTAAAAATCCTATTATGTTATAAGAACTGAGGAAATCTTAATTATATTTAAAAGAAAACATAACTTATCTAATCTAACTTAAATTTATACGAAACAAAATATACAAATAATAATTAAATAACTACAAATAAAAGATGTCCTCCAACTGTGGGGTATCGATCAGTCCCAAGGATCTTCTCAACATTACTTCTATGGACTGCCAAGCTAGCATGATGGCAGCATCTTGTCACTGAAAGCCTTAAATGGTAGGTCATTATCATCATCATCAGTCCATTTTTATGTCCCCACTGCTGGGGCACGAGCCTTCCCTATGGATGGGTAGGGAGAACAAGCCATAAACCACGACGCGGGCCCAGTGTGGATTGGTGGTTGTTAACGGCTGCTAATGCAGCCGGGACCAACGGCTTTACATGCTTTAAGAAGCACGGAGGAGCTCAAGATGATACATTTTCGGTCTCCCATCCGATGACCAGCCTTTGCGAAAGTTGCTTAACCTCAGCACTCGCAGACCGGTGCGTGTTATCCACTCCGCCATCGAGCTCCGAATGGTAGGTAATATCATATAACTAGTTATTTGAGAACGTAAAAAAAAATAAAAAAGATAAAATCATAAAAATTTTAAACTAATCGTTGTAGCAGCGGTGACTGCAGACACAAATTCTCTTTTGCCTAGATTTTTCCTAGATCAGAGAGATGTTTGATAAAAACATTTCTTCCTTAAGACCTGAAATAACTTATTACGTGCAAAGGAGTATTTTGTTAGAAGCACAAGCACTAACAAACGAATGTTTTGTGATAGATCTGGACCTGGTGCTGGTGTTCCACTGCTGCGAGCGCAGCCAGGAGGTGTCGAAGCAGGTGCTGGACCTGCACTTTACGCTGCGAACGCTGTTCTCCACCTTCTTCAAAGAGCGCGTCCTCGACGCCAAGGTCGAGCTCTGCCTCAACACCGTGTGAGTACCCCATAACCTGAGGTTGATCGTCAGCTCAGCGAACTTCTTTCTATCCTGCGCCAAGCGAAATAGTTCTTCAACCCTGGCAATGCTTGTCCTTTCTCGGATGTTTTGTAGCCACAATATTTTCTTCGCTTGCTATCAACTTTACCCATCATTATAAGCTGGAGAAGTTGGTATCTCTCATGCCAAAATACATGGCCAAGATATCCAACTTTTCTTTTCTTGAGGTAAGTAGGTACAGTATCTAGTACAAATTAACTAGAATGTGTATGTAATGTGTGCATTAAAGCAGTTACAAGCTAGCTACACAAGTACGTCACTATCATAATGTTAGTGGGGCCTGCCGAGGTTTCCCTCAACCAGTAGCACTTCGACCGACCGGGAAGTTTTGTACAAAAGTTTGTCACTAGGTGGCGCTGTTTCGATTCCAAACATATTGTAGTGCCCTTTAAATAGTTAGGACAAATAGTAAAAAAGTACCACACTTAGGTCAAGTGATATCCTAAACGCAGCCTAGTACTAATTAAAAGTTGTAAATCAGTTTACGATGTTGTCACGTTTATTTCAAGTCGTGAGAGTCATCCTGTGCCTATTATTTTGTGTTTTTCAGCTCCTTCTGATACGAACGGGATGAGTTGCAATTTTGCCTTACAAATGCGTGATCGAATTTTTATCAAAACTTGCACTCAGCACTCTGTAACACAGGTGTTTCTTTATTAACGTGTGACAATAGATTGTCTACAAGACAGGCCTAGCCTTGGTAGAGATCTCTGTAACTGCATTAAATTGGAAGCGTTAGTCGATACAACCTTAGCATGTATTAAATTTGAAAACACTTTATGTCATTGTATGTTAATGTTGTTAAATAAACCTTTTTTTTTTTTTTTATTATTTATTATTGTTAACAGCTGCTAATGCAGCCGGGACCAACAGCTTTACCTGCCTTCCGATGCACGGAGGAGCTCAAGACGATAATTTTGGTCAATCATTCAGTGACTGGCTTTCGCGAAAGATGCTTTTCGTCAGCAATCGCAGACCGAGTTTGTTTCAACTAAATCCTTGAGGTCCGATGGTCGCAGTTTGTTCGCCCCGCTGCCCATGCCGACGGCAGGCGGCGGCCGCGCGGTGTATCTGCGGCTGCTGGACGCGGACCCGCGCCGGTTCCTGTTCCCCGACGTGGTGCGCACTTTCATGATGATGTTCGACATGTGGCAGTATGAGGAGGGCACGTGGCCTGGGTAAGTGATCTTAAAACTGTTTATACATGAGGAACCTACGTAAAAAACAGTTGGAAGCCGGCACTTTGCGTAGTTGATGCCTTTATGGGAAGGTAACAGGACTGTTCTTCTTCTTAACTACTCTAAACCATTGACTTTGGAGTGCTGGAGAAGACCGTTGGTCATTGTAATATTTCTGAGGTGACTTATGTATTATTTTCGCCAACGAGAGATCTTAGATAGCTAAATGAAAATCAGGTCGCCAAATGAACTCGTATTAGCTTATTTTTGCTTCGATATCCAACAGAGCGTCATATTCTCTCACCTCTTAGCTCATTACCACCAGGTCATCGCAATTCCAGTTACGGAATCTACCAAGATTCCGTAACAGGAATTGCGATGGCCAGCACGATTCATATTATTCTGAAATGTTAATAACTTTAGTAACGAAACAAGCCATTTGTCATATTGATTGAAATCGTTAGATTACAATGGTGTAAAAGCGTGATGGGTTATGATCTAATACGCCATGGACTTCCTGTTCCAAAACTTTGTACCCAAGCCGTAGACCAGCTGAATAGGCATTAAATAATACTTCTGGCGCAGGCTCTTGATCATCATCGACATGGACAAAGCGGTGCTGGGACACATCACGCGGCTGGAGGTCATGACTATCCGACAAGTGCTGTATTTTCTACAGGTACTTTCTACTTTTATTTCATTGTGACCATGTTTTTCTATGCAAAATTACTGCACTGAAAAGTCAAGTGAATAATTTGTGACTTTTTCTAATCTTCAACTGTAATTGAAAGTGGTGCTGAATACATAATTAAACAGAAAGGACCTTGATAGCCTTCAAGTGTAGTTGGTTGGTAACCGATTTCAGATAGGTTAGGAGGTTGTGTCAACACCGTGCATGCTTTATGTTAAATATCATAATCATATCATATAGTGCTCCGTTCATAAACTTCAAGAGTTTTGAGATCCGTTGTACTTAATACAAGTTTATTTTATTTTATTTTTATTTATTTGGGAAATATACAAAACAGTATTTAAGTTAAGCTAGCACCCAAAAAGAGAGTTGTTTCACGCTTTATCCATTAGAACTCATGGCAAAAAGTTATACAACTTCGGTTTAGAACGTTTACTGTATTCCAGGAATGCATGCTGGTGAAATTAAAAGGCGTTCACTTCCTGAACGCGCCGTCGTTCATGGACAAGCTGCTGATGCTGCTGCGGCCGTTCCTCAAGAAGGAGCTACAAGACACGCTGCGCGTGCACCAGGTCGGCTCCAGCACAATCGAGGAGTTCATTTCGAAGAAAGCATTGCCCAAGGAAGAGGGAGGCGAATACAAAGACCATGCTACTATTAGAGGTAACCCTTAAAGCTTCTGTTATAATTTATTGTATTGTAGTCATGACAATCTTTTAATTGAGAGTTGAGACATTTACAATATTCTTATAAAATTGATGTTGTGGCGATATTTAGACAAGATGGTGGTAACTAGCCAAGCGGACTTTAAACAAACCTACCAATCCGAGCACAGTAGCATTACTGTTACCCCAGATGGCAATCGAACCCGGTACCTCGAGGTCTGAGACCGGTGGCCTTAACCACTGGAACTCACAGGCGGAAATGTTAGTAAGAGTGTGTACTTATGTTTCAGATGAATTAATCAAGCGGTTCAAGTCGAACGCCGACGTCATTGGGTTGGACAGCAAGCGGCGCGTCAACGAGACCCTGCGGCCCGGCAAGGCCAAGACCGTCGAGGAGCTGTTCGGCATCCAGGGCAGCTTCAAGAAGCTCGACATTGACTGAGCAAGCCTTCGTTTGTGGGGACATATCACTGTTGTGGCTGCAACTTTTTAAGAATTTTGAGGTTTTAAGGAGACAGAGTGATTAAGAGACAATAAGGGCGCGCGGTAATCCATCGCAGACAAACACAATGGTTTTGAAGCTGTCATGTGTCAAAGTGCATATCAGTGATCCGTCCCGCGAACGGACGAGCGTGCTCATTGGCAGCGTAGCAGCCCCTAGCAACGCTGCTCTAAGAAATTTACATGACACAGCACGCCCGCCGCGCGGGCGCTCGCACCGCGCTCCCACCTAACGCAGCAGACGCCTTTAAAGAATTTTGTGAAATGTGATTGCGGTGAATCCATTTTTTAAAGATGCTACATGGAAGGTGACGATTGCAGTTCATGCATACTTTATTTATTATGAAAACTGTGTCTTATTTAATTACTTAAAGGCTGCCAGTTATGACGAACTTCCTGTAAACTATTAATATTAATAAGTTTAGTAGTAGTTTGTAGTTTTAGTTAGGATTACTAGTTAATATATATTATAAATGCAAGCGATGATAGCTTATGATGTCGGAAAACTAAGTTATGTAGTGTTCTGAGTAAAACTTGATAATATCAACTCTACGGTTGACATTTGATTGCACCTCATAAATGGTGAAAGACTTTTTTAGCCAAGTGCACTAGCTTAAAATAATACCTACGCATGTTTCTATGGTCAAATTGACAACAATCTCTGCACCAAAAAAGCATTTAATAATATCTGCCTACAACATTTGCAGCAAAATTCATGATTATCCGTAGAAAGTTTTTTGATCGTGAATTCGTGAGTTTATATAGAAGCATCCAGTGCTTTTTTGTGTGTAAGCAAGGATATAAGGGTAAGGGTGCGTTTTAGCATAAGCATTTTAAATGACAATATTTTTAAGGAATTAATGCATAATTAATATATGAATTTGTACACAAAAACAGATGTAAATTATAAAGCATAACAAGATGGCCATTTATTTAAACACAAATTAAAGAAATGGTTATTAGAAAATGTTTTTTACACATTAAGTGAATATTTTGATTGTAAAACATTATAGAGATTACGTAAATTGTTAATGTCACTTTGTTTTATCCTAATTTTATATATTGCATGCCTGTTAAGGTACCTAACTGTTGATACCAACATAAGAAAGTTATTGTTATCACCAAACTTGTAACACAGTTTCTAGCAATAAATGTTTCTGATTCTGATTCTGATTCTGATGTGTTTATGTAAACGTTTTATGTAAACTTTCTTTTAACGAGTTATTTAAATATTAAATATATTTAATATATTATATTATTATCTTCGTCACTAAAACCTATGTGTGTGTGCTTAAAAAATAAATTAATGACAAGTTTTTTTTTTTTTTTTTTTTTAAATTGTGAGATGGGTTTGCTCTTGGCCTCATTCTAATCCCTAGGGCTAAGAAGAGGCCGACGATGGGACAAGCTTGCCCAGAAATAGCCTATTCACTCGGGCTTTAAAAACTTTAGGGTTATATGCACTCGGGAACACAGACGCCGGCAGGGAATTCCACTCTTTGGCTGTACGCATTATAAATGTAGAAGCAAAACGCTTAGTGCGCAGAAGTGGAATATCAACCAGGTAAGGGTGGTAGCCAGCCGTACGTCTGGATTCTCGATGGTAAAATGGGGATGGTGGAATGAGCTCATGCAGCTCAATAGCACACTCTCCGAAGTATAGCCTGTAAAAGACCGACAAGCAGGCAACTGTGCGGCGGTGAGCGAGACTGTGAAGCTTAATTTTAACTAGCTTATCGTCACCTATAATTTTCCTGGCTCTGCGTTCCACCGAATCAAGCGCGGCGAGCTGGTATTTTGCTGAACCGTCCCAAAGGTGGCAGCAATACTCCATGCACGATCGGACTTGCGCTTTATATAAAGTTAGAAGCTGTCCCGGCGTGAAATATCGCTTAACCTTATTTAGGACACCCAGTTTTTTTGCCGCTGTTTGAGCCTTAATTTCGATGGTGTCACCGAAGTTCAGACTGGAAGTCAACTTCATGTCTAGGAGATTCAGGTTGTCGGTAATCGGTACAGTCATACCTCGGAAAGTAGGAGTCAGGTTAAAAGGACTCCTTTTGGCAGTGAACAGACATGCCTGCGTTTTGGTGGCGTTAAAACTAACTAAATTACTGTCACCCCATTGGGAGACAAGACTTAGAGTCAAGTTTGTCCGCTCCACCATGGCCTCTCTTAAGGAACACAGTTCTTTCATGCTGACTCTAGCTCTGGACAAATATCTTTCTGAGACCGTGCTGTCATCTGCATACCCAATAATTCCGGGCATGAGCAGATCATTAATGTGCAGCAAAAAGAGGGTCGCAGAAAGGACGGATCCCTGAGGAACCCCGGCATCGATAGCCATGAGGTCAAAAGAGCAGCCATCAATGACCACCCTAATTGACCGTTCATTCAGGAAGTCTAATATCCAGGCACAAAATTCAGCAGAGACGCCATACGCTGGAAGTTTCTTAAGCAAGCTAGCGTGCCAGACCCGGTCAAAGGCTTTCGAGATGTCAAGTGAAACGGCAAGCGCTTCACCATGCTTCTCGATTGCCTCGCCCCAGCAATGTGTGACGTAAACTAGAAGGTCCCCCGTGGAACGGCCTCTACGAAAGCCATATTGACAGTCGCTTAGGAGGTCATGGGATTCTAGGTACGACAGCAGCTTGTTATTTAGTACCCTTTCCATAACTTTACAAAGTATGGAGGTGATGGCGATTGGTCTGTAGTTGGCAGGGTCGGCACGATCGCCCTTCTTGGGCACAGGTTGCACATTTGCAAACTTCCAGGACTTAGGGACCGTTTTAATTCTAAGAGAGAGGCGGTACAGACGCGTCAAAACAGGAGCTAATTCGGGCGCACAGAGTTTAAGCACTCTAGCTGGAATTCCGTCCGGGCCGCTGGCCTTATTCACGTCAAGATTTTGCAAAGATTTTCGTACCTCTCTGATGTGAATGGTGATACTTGGCATGGAAGCACCACAATGAGGTATCGTAGGTGGATTTGCGTGGTTTGTTGCGAGACGTGAATTACCAGCGAACAGAGATGCAAATAAATTTGCTTTCTCCGTTGCAGAGTGGGCCAACGATCCATCAGGTCGCAGCATGGGAGGCAAATTGGGGCGGCAGAAATTTGACTCGACCGACTTGGACAGGGACCAGAACTGCTTGCTATCAGCTGGGTAGGATGCTAATCTGGCTCCTATGCGGCTTACATGGTCGTATCGCGCCTTACGAATCACTCGTTTGCATAACTTAGCTGCAGAATTGAAGGCCTTTTTCTTCAAGCGAACCCTCCGAGCCCGTACTTTGCGGTCACGAGCACGCACCCAGGCTTGGTAAGCAGATTCTTTACGCGCTTCTGCGCGAGCACAGTCCGCATTAAACCAAGGTCGGGCATTGTGACCGTGGGGGATGTCGGAAAACGGAATAAAGTATTCCATTCTCTGACGAATCACTTCCCCGATCGCATTTGCGGAACTAGAGGGATCGCTTGAAGAAAAACACACTTGGCGCCAAGGGTATGATGCAAAGAAATGTCGCATTTCGTCCCAATCAGCTGACTCGTATCGCCAAACACGCCTCGTGCCCCTGGGGCTGTTGTCAGGAGGCGAGCAGACTGACACGGATTTAACCACACAATGGTCAGACGTTCCCAGCGGGGCTGAGACCGATACTGAGTGATTGGTAGGGTTCGTCGTCAGCAAAAATCTAGACAGTTCGGCGTATGGCCATCAACATCAGGTACCCGCGTTGCAACATTCACCATCTGGGTAAGATCCAGCGATAATGCAAACTTGCGCGTTTCACGTCCAGCATGGTCAGTTTTCTTAAACGGGTACAGCCATTCACTATGGTGAGCGTTAAAATCCCCAAGAAAAATGAGCTCCGCTGCAGGGTACCTTTGGTTGGCTAGATCTGCTGTCTCAGTTAGATACTCCATGAGCCTAGTCGTCTCCTGGTCACTGTTGTGCGAACGGTAAACACCGACGTAGATAAATTTATCCACTCCGGTGTCGATCAAAATCCAGATTGCGGAAAACCCAGGTTTTTCAAAGCCACGGAGACGCTTACAGCAAACATCATCGCGTACGTACACACAAACGCCAGCATACTTCCTGAACTTGTGTTCAAGAGAGTAACCCGGGTAGTTAAGGTAGGACACGTCCGACGGTGCTGCTATCTGCGTCTCCCTTAAAAAGAATAGGTTTGGCTTTTCAGTTTCGAGATGGTGGTGGACCTGTTCGAGATTGGAGTGCAGACCTCGAATGTTAGTGAAGTGCACTTTGATTGGGAGGAAGTGCAGCCGTTGTTTCAACCTTTTTCTTCTATTTGAGCTTTTCATGAAGGAGTGAATTTGGGGATATAGGTAACGGCTGAGGCGCCGCTCAGCGAACCAACTGGTGTACCCTGGCTGTACCGACTCGAAGGAAACTCGATCTGGAGACTGCGGGGACGCCCGAACCCCCCCAAGAATGTCCACCGGGTCCTCCCTTCCAGTCGCCAACTGGCACGGTGGCGCATTTTGGGATTTTTCGCAAGTTGGCGGGGCAGCCTTTTGCACGTGGCTAGCGCACTACTTGGGCCCCCTACTAACTGCGGTCGGCCAACGGCAGGACCGTGCTTCGGATCCCGCTACCCTCCAGGTCGAGCTACCAAGTACGGAAACTTCAAGGACCCTGCACCGTTCGTTTCCAGACAGCGCAACTAACCGTTCTCTATATCTATTGGCACTGGTACTCCTGCACACCGACGGAACACAGTAAGACTGCTTGGCGCCGGGCTCCGGCAGGAGGGAGGTAGCAAACCAGGCGGCTCCTTACGAAGCCTACCTCCGCGGAAAAAGGAACATTCAGCCGTCACCATTAGCTGTGGAGCATATGATGCCGTTGCCCAGGGTGGACCACTAGGAGGTAGTTCCCTCCCACCCCAAGTATGAAAAGAAACTTAAGGCGACACGTGGAAGAAATAAATCAACTTTCATCGAAAGTTGTAGGAGTACGACAAGACCAACGAATCTAAAATTTTGATATAGATAACTTCATGCCTTTGTCTAAAACCCTTGCTCAAAAACACGATTGTGCAATTTTGACTAGATCGTAATTCTTTACGAAAACACCTATAAAAATCATTAATGCTATAATTACAATGAAATTACTTAATCTATATGTTTTGAAATCACTCAAATATATTGATAATTCGTAATTTAGTATTTTAATAACTAAAACGAGTAATTTTATAAAAATATTTTTTTAGATTGTTGATTTGCGGTCTTAATTGTCACAGGCGCTACTTATAACAGAATCTAAAAACATATTTTTATAAAATTACTGGCTTTAGTTAAAATAATACTAATTTCATTGTAATTATGTACAGCATTAATTAATTTTTAGAGGTGTTTTCGTAAAGAATTACGATCAAAAATTTCACAATCGTGTTTTTGAGCAAGGGTTTTAAAGACAAACGAAAGTTGATGTATTTTTTCCATTTTTTCCAACAGAAACTCAGAATTTTTTAATTTACCTTACTGCCCCAAATTACCTACTTTTATGCGACAATATTTAGATAATTTTAAAATAATACTAGTAACGATTGACGCTCTCGCTCCTATATCAAGCGGTCCTGGGTTCCATTCCCAGGTCATGCAGAGTGTGTTTCGGATTTTTCAATTGTGTAGTGAGACCCCATTTTAAACTCAATCTACCGTACAATTCTTAGTTTATAATATTAATACTATTTGAAATTGGCTTAAAAGCTAAACGCGAAATTAAGATAATACTTAAGGGTGCGCCGACCAAAAAATGCCAAAAATGCAGTTACGGTTAAGTAAATATAATTGAAAATACTATCGTATTAAATGAACAAAATATATATTTAGTATCATAGGGAACGTGTTTACAATTTGTCAGAACCATAAATTCATAACACGCTATAGGTTTTTCTACAATATCATTTAAAGTTGGGCAAAGATCATGTAAACGAGTGGCGGCGTTTAGTAGATTTCTTATAGTTTATCTAAATTATTGTACCTCTGATTTTGTCTAAACAATCATCAATGGATAAACTACAAATTGCTAGACTACATTTTTGATTCATCAAGTGGTTATTTAAATAATATTTTTTTATTAAGCACCTTAAATTCCCCATACAAAATTAGTATGGCCGCGCGGCATCAAATAAATATGGACGACGACATTTCAAATAAAACATATGACACTTGTCACTTACGGACGGCGCACCCTTTATAAAAAATTATATAATCGAGTATTCAAATGGTTAGGTATAGGATATCAACACGTTCGACTTCATAAAAATTTTAAGTATGTGTATCGTGACAGAACTATATTAGCCTAGATGTTCTGGAATACTCTAGAAAAATCTTTTAGTAAGTCATGCTTCAACGAACAATCTGAATTTTGGTAACTTATGAATTTGTGACTATTAAAATTAACCTTTAAAATAACTGCATACTACAAGTGACTTTTATTATTTCTACCTTTAAAAAAAATGCGCTCCATTTATTGAGTCCAGTGTTCGACACCAGCCATCGTCGCCAAAAACTAATTTAAACCGCCTCTGTGGTCTAGTGGCTAAGACCACTGGTTTAGACCCAGAGGTCCCGGGTTCGGCTCCCAGCGGGGGGTACATGTTTGTGTACTCGGTTTGATTTGTGGTAGGGCTTGTTAGTCCGCCTGGCTAGCTACCACCATCTTATCTAAATATGTCGCCATAACATCAATGTTTGTAGCATTTCTGTGTTCCGGCGGCTAGATATAGGACAGGTTGAGGATCCCGGGTGTAATGCGCTTCCATCATTGGCCTTATCATCACTTAACATCAGGTGAGATCAAGGCATTGTGCTTACCCGTTAAATATATATATATATATATACTAGCTGTTGCCCGCGACTTCGTCCGCGTGAGCTAAAGGCTGTAGTCTGTACAGTTTAATTTTTATGTAGGTATCTATTTAAGCTTATTAGGGTATAATAAAATTATATGCATCGGAAATTTAGAAAATTGACATTGTATTTACCGACATACGTACATCTACTCATTCTTAATATCCTTTCAGCTGGGAATGCTGAGATAGACAAAGACAATCGATCTCCATTTAGTGTGGTTCTGGCATACTTCCTGTGTCTCCTTTACGTCCATCATTATTTTCATACATTATCTCTTATTCATTCGACTATCATCTCTGCCATGTACATACTTACATATATTCAGTTTGAAGCACAGAATCGTCCCGTTCATACAGATTCTCACTCAGTTTCCCGTTTCAATTATCCCTCCACATACATTCAGTATACAACACCGTTTCTCGGTGGGTTGCGCGTATTTGCTACGTCATACAAACCTGAAATGGGTTTACTGACGCTCAATTATATGTAATAAAATTGGTATTTTACAGCTCAGGTACTCGTCCGGAGTCGTCCTAGGCACTGGTGTATCTTAGCTAAGATGTGTCTACTGTTATACTGTCCAACCACGGACTTCAAAATTTTTTTTGCCTTGTCCACCGAAGCTGGATATCGAGTAGCAGGTAGCGGTCCAGGATTGGTTGTCGGCCAGAAGGCACAAAAAACTATTTACCAACTATGTTCTTATTCGTAGATACAAAATATCAATAAATTGAGAACTGTAATAAATTATATTATTGTCTATTAGGTAATACAGTATTTGGTTATTACAGGTTGGGGACTCTGCCCTTGAAGTTGTGGACAATTATGTTTACCTGGGACAAACGGTCCAGCTAGGTAGGTCCAACTTCAGCAAAGAGGTCAATCGTCGAATCCAATTAGGCTGGGCAGCGTTCGGTAAGCTACGAAATATCTTCTCGTCCGATATACCGCAGTGTCTCAAGACGAAAGTCTTTGACCAGTGTGTGTTGCCAGTGATGACATACGGGACTGAGACGTGGTCGCTCACTATGGGCCTCATAAAAAGGCTCAAGGTCACTCAAAGAGCAATGGAGAGGGCTATGCTCGGGGTTTCTCTGCGTGATCGAATCAGAAATGAGGAGATCCGCAGAAGAACAAAGGTAACCGACATAGCCCGAAGAGTTGCTAAGCTCAAGTGGCAGTGGGCAGGTCACATTGCTCGCAGGACTGATGGCCGCTGGGGCGGGATAGTCCTGGAGTGGCGACCGCGTACCGGAAAGCGCAGTGTGGGCAGGCCTCCAACAAGGTGGACCGACGATCTGGTGAAGGTCGCGGGAAGCCGCTGGATGCAAGCAGCACAAAACCGGTCGTTGTGGAGATCCTTGGGGGAGGCCTTTGTCCAGCAGTGGACGTCTTTTGGCTGAGATGATGATGAATACAGTATAGTATTTTATGTTACATACTTGCGATAAATTTGAACTTCTTCGTGTCATCTTGTTAGGTAGGTAGCTTTTTAGAGGTAGATCACAGGACACAGAAAGAAGTTACCTCTAATGAAAAAAAATCTGAAGTCCGTGCCCCTAATACAGTTGTACCCTGTAAATTTAAACATTTTTGCAACTCTGATAACAGAGGTAGCCATCGTCTTATGCGATAGAAGAATGGAAAAACCATTTTTCTGTAATCTAGAAGTATGTACAAAATTCATTCTTTATAGGTTTTATGATATTAAAATTGTTATGATACTTACTTACTTATATTGTATCATTGAACACAGATTTATCCTATAAACATGTTAAGAAACCAAAGTAAGAAACCGCTTACATGTAAAATAAGTACTGAAATAAGTAAACACTTAATTATTATTATTGCAGGTAAGTTAAACAACTTACCTGCATCAAATGTTTCATAAAACTTTTACACAATGAATAAATCTTATTTGAAAATTAATAAGAACTGAATAAGTACTGAAATATTTAACGTACCTGCATAAAATGTTTTAAAAAACTTTTACACAATGAATAATTAATATAATTTGAAAATTATTAACAAAATAAAAATAGGTACATAATGCATTGCAAAATATCAAAATTTCCTTCTGTTCGTTTCAAAATTTGAGCGCCAATTTTTTTTTAAATTTTCCTGTTCTCGCGTTTTTTCACCAAATAGATTTAAAAAATAACATTAAGTATTTTGGGCAACGACCCAAAGGTTTATACAGCCAAGCTATGTAATTCAAGATATCTTCTATGTGCAATATTTAAAAAAATAGAGACATGATTTTGGGCAATGATACAAAGTTTTATACAGCCAAATATAGGTAATGTTTTAACTTTTAACATTTCTGTGTATTAGAAAACTGCAATAAGCGCCGCGCGCAGGCGCGACTAAATAGCCATATTTTATTGGTTATTTTGGAAAATGAAACAAAAGGTAGGTAGGTAGGTAGGTACAGCCAAGTTTAATGATGTGCGTGATTTCGAGCTTGTTTTTATTTTCCGTCGCTTTACTACTGCGGTGCTAATGTTCGCTTAGTTGCCTCACAGATTTACAAAGGGTAGGTAACCTTAGAGTAACAAAACTTTTCTAAAATAATAACTCAACGAACGTATCTAACAGTTGGTCGCGTAAATACGTATATCAAAATTTGTTTAACATTTTTCGATTTGAATGTTATTCTCCGAAATTTTCTAAGCATTTTGGTGCTAACCGCATCAAAATCGGTATTCTCATGGCAACAACTATCAATGACAGGCTCAAAAGGGCGAAGAACCCAGAGCCGTAAAACACGATAGCAATAGAGAGCCAGAACCTCAAATGCCAGAGCCGTAAAACTTATTAAAAAAAAATCCCCTATGTTACATAATAAACAACAGTTGCCAAGCAACCAAGGATTAAATCCCGGTTTAGACCAAATCAAAATTTAACAATTTTCGAGTATTTATGTAGCCTATGTTATTCTCCGGAATTTTCTTAGCATTTCGGTAAAACCGGATCAAAATCCGTTCAGTAGTTCTCGAGTTTATCGTGTTCAAACAAACAAATAAACAAACAAACAAACAATTTCTTTTTAAACTATTCTATCGTGTTCTGTAAGTGATTTTAAAGTATTTTTTTTTATATCTTGCAATTACAGATTTTTTTATCCCTACGTTCTTATTAAATGTATAGATATATATATATATATATATATATATATAAAAAATCTGTTTCTGACTCCTATTTTTAATGATGTGAGGATAAAAATGCCGATCACTGATTCTTTACAAACACTGGTTTCACTGCCGCAATCAAAGTTTATTATTTAAAAAAAAGAAGAAGAAGAAAAACATTAATTGATTTCACAAAAAAAAAAGAAATAGAAATAAAAAGAACATGATAAAATTAAGTACAAAATATAGAAATCCCACAAACAAATAAAACAAAATTTCAAGTTTAATTCTAAAAACTTATACCAATATTGTAAGGCCAACTAGGTCCCTTCCTCAGCGTAAGCTACTGCGGCATTTCAGTTCGCAATACTGTAGAATTCAACACCAAATACATAAAAGTTAATTCAATCGTACTTACCGGACATTGTAAATTAGATGAACTATTTAAATAAATCTCTACATAGCTTAATTACAAAGTTATTTAACAAGTAGGCTACACGACGAACCCTATTACAATGTTATATTCAATGTCGTTTCATTTATATAAATTGTTTATGTCACCTGTTGATAGCAAAAAAAAACGTGTGCATCAGCACAGCTGTGCTAAAGTGGAAAACAGAGTTTTTGACTACGCCAGGAATTAGTTGATAATTAGTCGAAATTAGTCGTCAAGTAACAGAATTAGTCGGTCTCGCGTTTAAAAGTTGTACACCTGTATCTCGAGAATGGGACCACGTATCGAAAATCTGATGCATAGCGAATTAGTCGATAGTTAGTTGAAATTAGTCGCAAGTATCAGAATTAGTCGGTGTAGCGTTTAAAAGTTATTAAGAGTTTTTTAACTTGTTCATTATTGACTTGCAAATAGGTAACTAGATAACTCATAATTCCTACCTGTTCTTTATTTCAACGTAAAGAAGAATATCGTTCGAAGAAATTCGTTTATTTCATTACACTTTAGATCGCGACTGTACCCTTTGTTTTAAAATAATGCCTTATATCTAAAAAGGTAAAGAATATTGGGATCTGAATTTTTGTATGATGTATCGACTAATTCTCTGAGCAATCAGATCTTCGCTACGTGGTTCCATTCTCGAGATACAGGTGGCACAAACCCTTTATAACGTTTAAACGTGAGACCGACTAATTCTGTAACTTGGCGACTAATTTCGACTAATTATCGACTAATTCTTCATTTAAACAGATTTTCGCTACATGGTTCAATTCTCGAGCGCTAAAAACCCTTTTTAACTTTTAAAGGTGACACCGACTAATTATGTAACTTGGCGACTATTTTCGACTAATTATCGACTAATTGTATGTATATATTTGTATTTATTTGTAATTCTCCATGCAAACAGATCTTTGCTACGTGGTTCCATTCTTGAGATACAGGTGTGGCGTCAGTACAGCTGTGCCACAAAAACCCTTATAACTTTTAAAAGCGAGACTGACTAAATCTGTTACTTGGCGACTAATTTCGATTAATTATCGACTAATTCCTGGCATAGTCAAAAAGTCTGTTTTCCACTATTGCACAGTTGTACTGCTGTACTGACGCACACAAAAAACAACTCAATCACATAAATAAAATGTAATTTAACAATTTCTAGCGAACGTGTTAAAAAGGAATTATACAAATTGTTCGCATTATAACGTGGAGAATTATATCTCTATCGCCGGAAAGGCAATTGTCCATTTTTTGCATTATTCCTACGTGTCGGAGTATAAATACGTGTGTGGTCTGGGTGGGCGCATGCAGTAGCAGACTCCTGTTGCAAAATGAAACTTCTGGCCCTTGTTTTGGCCTTCCTGGCCTTAGCTTTCGCTGTAGTGGTAAGTTTTCATTAATTTTTTCTGTTTCCTTTTCATATCACTATGGACAGGACTTGGCTGTCATCTCACCTGGTGTTAAGTGACTCTAAGGTCGAAGGAGGAAAAAAAGACTTCTCCGTTGTTATGCCGACAGACTTAGATAAGATGATGGTAGCTAGTCATATGGATATTTAAAAAGCGCTACCAGCAAGTAAACTGAGTACATTAATATATATTACCTACTGGGAATAGAACCTATTTATCTCTGGGTTTGAGATCAGTAGTCTAACCACTTGACAACAGAGGCAATTAAATTGTGTAATGTTCTAAATGATAACGATCAGTCTCTCGCCACTTCAAAGCTTTGTTTTGGAAAACACGTTGATCTTACTTCACTATCATGTCGTCAAACTCATGGAGCACGTCCATCAGATATGTAAAACGAGACTGCCATTGTTTCTTCCGCAAATATTGCACTAGACTAAAGGAGTTTGGTTGTAAATATGCCATGTTTTTGTCCAGAGTGGCATGGCCACGGGAGGCGCCCAGGCCGGCCTGCGCGAGGCTGTCGACAAGGCACCCTGCCGGGGCAACGGCCAGGGCCCGCCACCACCACCACCCACCAGTGAGTAGTTTAGTTCTTTAAAATAACCCTAAGCAATCTTGCAGCTCAAGAAATCTGGGGCCTCTAGCTCAGTTATACTACCCACTATAGGTATACCCCCACGGTTGGTCTACACGAGCCAAGTTCCTGGCCTTTAGATTCGCCCTTGATTCCAATCTGAATGCCTTTGAGAATCTAGAAGACGACGGAGACACTCTTGCATGATGCCGTCCCCTATCCTATAGAAACCCCTCTAAGTTCCAAATATCAAAATAAAAAAAATAACAGCCGGACGTTGTTTTCCAAGTGTTCATGTAATTTTATTGCCGGAAGTTTGAAAAGTCGTACACTAAACTACCGTGACAGTGTTCTGAAAATTTCGATGAGGTTAAAGAATTGATTAATTTCAGATGCTACCGGCTGAATATGATGCTCCTGCCCGACCCTCGCTATCACCAACGGACTATGTATGATATAATCACGAAATAAACTCGATGAAAATTTGTTAAGTATTTTATTTTAAATTTTTTTTATAACACAGAAGGGAAACGCTAAGCTAGCATCTTACCTGGTGGTGACGATAATGTTGATGATATCTATGAAGCTAGCTCATGGCAATGGTGCTTAAAATATTTTTATGTCGACATGCATAATAACTTATTTTTTCTTTTTGGATTTTCCCTCACTCAATGCATTTCGGCCCATTGGGATCCTTTGTGCCACCCCATCCTTTTACTTATCTTCATCAATGAGAATGGCTGCAGTCTTCGAGGGTGAATAGCCTTTTTTCTGATAGGCCGAACCTAGGCGTCCTACTAGATCTATTAAAAATAGTGTAATAGCTGCAATGATATATTTATAGGTATTGAAAACCAACTTATGTAGGAAAAAAAAAAAAAAGTAAGTCTCCGTCTTTGAAATATTATTTATTCACCTCATCAACATCATTATAATGATAATTTTTAAGTATCAAACATGTATAAAAGTATAAAAAACGTCTTTGATTAGACTAGTTAGTTTTTGATGGCTTTCTATTTGAGTATTATTTATTAAGAAAATACAAAATAATATTTTTTTAGTACATAGCTTTCATGTCAATGGTGGGAATAATTATGATTGTTTTTGTTTTTCGATGATTATATTTTATAACTATACATTTGTTATTATTATATATAGGTATATAACTATCTCTAGACAAATCTTAGGACAGCTTTCGCATTTATAAAAAAGAAATATCAAAAGCTCTGTTGACATTGGACATGGTTCAATAGTGTGTTATCATCATCATCATTATCAACATAATATCTTAGTCCACTGCTCCATTAATATATAGGTTTCAACAATCCAAACTAGTCTGTTTTCTATTCACACTAGAAAACGTATTCATCCGTCCGTTTCCATCAACAAGATGAATTTAGTAGGTACATACAACGCTCCCTAAGTTTTATTGTCTGGATAAGCACATAACAGAGCGAGTTACATAAGATAATGTTGCGAATCACAATTACTCGTACTACGTTAATGTAGACAGTTGCAATGACATAACGACGCAGATCTTGTTATTAAAGTAACAGTACAGGCACAAGTCGAGACACAAGCTACATGCAAGTGCCAAGTCTTGTTTGATCGACAGTGCCTGTTCACGTTGCAAAGGAGATTCGGTTTGGTATATAGAAAAAAAGCCTGCATAACGATATTTTTATTTATAAAATTCTTTTAATCCAAAATCTTCAATTTCCAAAAGATGTAACGATCTTCTGTCATTACTTGCCATTTCTCCTTTGAATGTGAAAGAACTATGAAACTGGAATGTTCCAAACAAAATAATGCTTTATTTAACCTCAAAAACATCAAAATGTCGCAGCCAAATATTCAATTATTAAAGATACTTCTTAAATTGCACCAACGTTCAAATTCAGAGTTTTATCTTAATTAACATGTCATCGACATAAATGTGTACAAAAGCGTCCCAGCCCAGACTATGTAGTGCTACTTATCTTCACCATTGGACTGAGTAAGCATGAACTAGAATTTGTATGGGAAGCAGTTATTAGTTAGTAACACATGTCGTCACTAGGCGGCGCTGCTTTGACCACATACAAACTATAGTCGGCTTTACTATTTCCAATAGTCAACCAAACTAGCACTTAAAATGCCAGTGCGAGTTTTAGTTGGCCTTCAATCACGTTAAGAGTCGTTTTTCAAAGCTCGGATTGTTTCAAACCAATAAGCAAATTTTAATTAACTTGGTTTTGCTAATGGAAAATAAAGAGATGATGACAGTAAATGTATTTATGCATTTTAAAGCCCACTGGGGAAATTATCAAACCGCATAAAATCAGTTAAACAAACCAAATTTTTAAGGTTTTGTGTTGGAAGTTTTTATGGGAAACCGGAGTGTTTTATATGGCTCTTACTGAGAAAGAGAATTTGTAAAGCATTAAAGCAGCGCCGCCTGTCGTTCATTCGCGAGAGCTGTAGCTATAGTGAGAGTACTCCAATTTTAGACGGTTGCTCGAAACTTCAGCGAGGACTAGGGCATCGCTCTCGCAACCGCTGTCACCTTGGTGATTGGTGACAAACGAGGGTAGTTAAAAGATTGTTACACATATTCTCGTGATCGAACGACACACAAACTCTCACTAGGCACATAAGAGGCGCTACGTTAATACCATACATGATTATAGTTCAATATAATTTTTCGTTGTAAACAAATAACAATTTGAAAAGAGTGCTGATAAAATGCCACCATAGCATAGTTGCTAGTGCACTAAGTTGGTTATTTTTACAATACTTTTTTCAATACAAATACTCGTTGCCGTAAGCATGATCGAAGGGCAAGTCGACTCTCACTATTCACCCTCTCTTGTCTCTTTGGAGTTACTGCGGCAGTTCCTGCTCCTGCTGCCTCTCCTCCTCGAGCTGAAGAGCCTCGCGCTCAGCCGCGATCCTCGCGTGCTGCTCCGCGATCACCTTGAACAGCTGCGCGTGCTTTGCAGTCGCCGCTGCAACCGCTGCTGACTGCCGGGGTATCGACGCTTCTGGAATGAGAGATCACAGCAGGAATTACCAAACATGCTACTAATTGAACGATGTTCTTGAAACTTGTTGCGTTGAAGCTTGTTGATGCGAAAAGTATTTGCGTGTGGTCGAAGTACATACATGAACATTTTAGGGTCCTAACTGGAGATTATATTTCCAACAAATACGTTATACCGTTTGTGTCTCTAATTAAGATTCACAATTGCTTACATAACTGTGTTCGTGACTGCATATCCTACAGGCTACAACTGTAGCTACAACTGTAGGCTACAACTAGGCTACAACTGTAGGCTACAACTGTTGAGAATTGATAACAACAACCGAAGTTGTTGATGATTCCAGGTGAACCGTTGACCTTATCGTCCCGTAGTTAGTTAACTGAAGTGAAGGCCTAGCTCTCTATAAGCTCTAATGTAACTAGTTTATTTTTTTCAATATATTTTATCGAAGAGTAGGCCAATAACTCCGTTCTACCTGATGCTAAGCAGAAGTGGAGTCTAGATGCGAAGACAGCGCTCGTTCAGCAGGATTGTACCTTATTAACTGTCCTCACCGACCCGCAAGTTGTATTTCACACCTCGTTTAAAAGGGTCCTTTATGTTGTACTAAGGAGGGAATAGTCCTGAATGAAATTAAGATTCACTAACCATCAGGGTGCGGATGCTCGTAGTGCTGCTGCGCGATCTGCGCGTACAGCTGGTAGTGCTTGTCCTTGGCGCGCGCGACTGCCTCCGAGTCCGTGGGGTGGTCGGGCAGCGGGTCGCTCAGCACCGGGTGGAAGCCTTCCTTGTCAGCCACGTAGTCTACCGTGCGGACCTTTTGCCGGGGGTCCACGTATGAGAATGTGCCTAAAATTAACCATGGATTGAGTTAGAGCAGCGGTTTGAACGTTCGGATTGTCAATGTCAGGGCGAAGGCTGGATGCTATCGTGGTGGGTTATGACCTGATAAAATGATGATGATGTTTAATTTTAGTGCTCTCGCAACGAGCAACTCGTACATCGCACAATTGTGTTATGTACGAAAAATGGACATGTACAAGCTACGTTCATAAGTGTTTACGGGTGCGCCGTCCGTAAGTGACAAGTGTCATTATATTTTATTTGAAGTGTCTTCGTCCATATTTATTTGATGCCATGCGGCCATACTAATTACACGACCGAGTGCCAAAAAAAGGAGTACATGAACCCTGAAAACATAACGTTTTCAGGGTTCATGTATGTATGTATCATTGTGATGTTTCTTTATTCCACCATAACTTCTAAACGCCTAAACCGATTTAGATAAATGAGGTATCGTTACAATCCTTGCAATGTACCGATTAACATAGGCTAGTAAAAATTTGGAAATTCCACCCCTATGTGGGTAAAAAATAGGGGATGAAAATTGTACTTCTAAACACCTTAACCGGTTAAGATATATGAGGTACCGTTACAATCCTTACGTCGTTCCGACTAACATAGGCTAGTAAGACCGACTGCCAAAAAAAGGAGTGCTATTTTGTATAGGGAATTTAAGGTGCTTAATAAAAAAAATATAATTTAAAGAACCACTGGATAAGTTGAAAATGTGAGACGGACGATATGTAGTTAAGACATTGGTGATTGTTTAGACAAAATCAGAGGTAAATTTTTGGTCGGTGCACCACTATGTGGTTCTTTAAGAACCTCAGATGCTGAAGATGGCCATGAGTACTGCGCATCAAGTGACTTTGTTTTATAGAGTATTTCAGAGACTCCGTTCATCCTCAGGGTTAGCAGAAGCTGACTTCACCTTCTTTTCTTTTCTTTTCTTTGAGTGTAAATGCATTAGGCATACAGCGGTATGCCTAATGCTTTTTACATACATGGTTACATAGCCATCTGCGTCTCCCCATACATAGCGATGTATGGGGAGACGCAGATGGCTATGTGGGATTCTCAACGCTTCCTTAAGCGGTTCGTTGGGCCCCCTTGAGAAGGAAGGCATATCCACTATGATCTCCTGCACTTCCCCTCACGTGCCGCCAGGATCATCCGTGACTATTAAAACAATCGCAAACTAACTGCTTCTTTGCCACCTCTTATGTTATAGCATACGTGTTACTGCCACAAGAATTGTTATAGTATTTCTTAAGCTTTGCTAAATAGCTTTTACTTTGATCTTGTTACTACCATACCATTTCCAGCCATTGAGTTATTATAATGTACTACGTACAGTACATTATAACTCAATGTTTCCAGCATGATGTGTTAATTTTGTTATAGATATGTATTGTATAAACTTTAATTGTAAACGCTCAGAGTCTAGTATTTTATTATATTATGTTTAACTTGTGTAAAATGTTGATGTACATGAGATGGCAGCATACACCCGTATGCTGCCAGAATAAAAATAAACATAAAAATATAATTGATAGCTGTCTCGTACCTCTGATGACGCCGCTGCCATCGCTGACCTCGCTGTGCTGGCGGTCGGCGTGGCCTGGGTAGCGGCCGGCGGTGTACGAGAACACGTAGGGCTTCGGCGGCGGCTCCGGCGAGCTCAGCTCCAGCTGCAGGTGGGACACGTCGCAGCTGGCCAGCGCCGCGCTAGCCACTAGCAGCAGCGTGGTTGACAGCATCTGGAAGCAACGAGAAAGGAGGTTTATTTTTTTTGTTATTTTTGTATAATTTTTTTACCTTTCTGTTATAAACTTCATGCAAGTATTTAACGTAACATCGTAATAAGCAGTATAATAGTATATTTTTCATCATCATCAGCTCATTTTTATGTCCCCACTGCTGGGGCACGAGCCTTCCCTATGGATGGATAGGGAGAACGGGCCATAAACCACCACGCGGGCCCAGTGCGGATTGGTGGTTGTTAACGACTGCTAATGCAGCCAGGACCAAAGGCTTTACGTGCCTTCCGAAGCACAGAGGAGCTCGAGATGATACATTTTTGTTCACCCATCCGATGACCGGTCTTTGCGAAAGTTGCTTAACCTCAGCACTCGCAGACCGGGCGCGTTAATTTTGATAAGTACAAATTACTAGTTTTTGGATTTTTTTTGTATTATTTTCCTGCGGGTCGTCGGTTTCCGATACCTTTAAATATTACCTATGTTCTTATGTGAGACGTGGCAAACTATAATTAAGGCAACACCTAGCAAAGAAATGTAAATGTAAAGTATTAGCATGTTAAGTGTTTCATAGTGTTGGTTGTTCATATAATTAAATAAATACACTTTCCTACACTCACATCAATTTATCTAGCCCAAGAAAAGCTTCGTTATGAAACTCGTTAAATGGTTACTAGACAACGGATAAACATACTTAAAAAACTTAAATCCATACTTATTAAACATAGAAAACACCCAGACCCGAGACAATTTAGAAAAACAATAATTTCTAAAATTGACTCGACTGGGGATTGAACCCGGGACCTCAGAGATGGCGACACCATGAAAACCGGTGTACAAACCACTCGACCAAGAAGGTCGTCAATTTCAATAATTTTATTAACAATCAATATTCTTTGTGGTAGTGTTGTGACCACCAGTGTTTCACCCAATGGTTATACTCCCAGAGTTTGATTCCGAGAGTTTGATTTGTTATGTCCGATATGTTTGGACTCGGTTTTGTTGCTGGTAGGTCGCAAGCCAGCCAGTGATATAATAAAAAAAAATTGACAGACACACGGAAACATTAAAGCTGGACAAGTTTAATAGTAAATTCGGAATTGATTTATTTAAAAATGAGATACGAATAAATAATGTTACCTATTCTATTGAAGTCGTGATCTCTACAACTTACACGTTATTTGTTAATTACTAATTATAGCCATAAATCATATTTACACACTCATAATTTAATGACTTCTACTCAAGTTGTGACTGTTAACTGTTGCAGGGCTCCGTGGTTAAATAATAACACACTGGTTAATGTATCGGAGTATAATTTCTGACTAGTTTTAATAACTAAAAATACAAGTATATATATTAATCTATAAACAAAGAAATTGGCGGGGGAGATAGGTTGACTGTAGAAAGTCACGAAACAGGAACTAATAAGTATTGCTTAATTTACATAAAATGTCTCTATATTAAATCACGTTATTAATTATCTCTATTAAATATCACGAACATTACGTGCTATGAATATTGTGCTGACGGCACATTAACCTTTTGTTTTTTAGTAGTTATATTATAATTTGTTAGAGATTCAATTACACGGTCATGTTTCGCAGACAAGGGCAACATATCGTCAAACTGAGTTGGCCAACAGATATAGTTTACTTTATTTATTTAGGTATGCAATGGTATATGTAAAACTGTGTATTATAATTTGTAATGTCCCACTGCAAAGCAAAGGGCTTTGTCCAATCATCCATTTTTATTTCGATACCTGGCAATGGTCTTTAAATTTGCGGGTTCTCAAGTGGGCATCAAGGTGGTCTCGCCACTACCTTCTGAGGCTGCTGCGACGCTGTTTCCTGTCTCATGGGTCTCTTAAAGTCAAGTGTTATTCTGTCCCGAATTCCAGTGGCAATTTCCCATGCGGCTCAAGAGTCCGCCCATCTCACTTCAGCCTTAAGTCTAATTCTATCTACCACCATCGTTATTTACCATTAATCAAATTAGGAGGAGTTCGATGGCACAGTAAACGCGCCCGGTGTGCGATTGCTGACGTTAAGTAACTTTCATTTAGGATGGGTGACCAAAAATGTATCTCGAGTTCCTCCGTGCTTCGGAAGGTACGTAAAGCCGTTCGTGCGGCTACATTAGCAGTCGTTAATAACCATCAATCCGCACTGGGCCCGCGTGGTGGTATATGGCCCGTTCTTCCTATCCCATCAAAGGGTAGGCTCCTGCTCCAGCAGTGAGGATATAAAACATGAGCAGGTCATGATGATGGAAAAAAAGTTTAAAAAAAATAGGTGCTCTAACTACATAAAAATCAGTAGAGGATCATAAGCTTGTTAGCAGACTCTTTGAAGACATAGTTGAATTAAAAAAAGGTTTTTAACTATAGCGACTAAATGCATAGTAACGTCTCGTAGTCTCAGTGCTGATGCATCTGGGCTCGTCTAGGACTGGTCGCGTGACCTTTCGCGGTTACGCCACGCCGAGATTCGCGTATGATGTGACCGAGGTTGCACCCGAAGGTATATACTTACCTTTATATAGTATATATGCGTTTGGTTTAGCTAAGATCAGAGATCACTGATTGAATCCTGCAAAAGTGAGTGAGCATTTTTACCTACATCACAAGATTGTCATGCAGTTTCCAACCATTTAATCCTGCTTGAAATTAAAAGAGTTAAGATTAGTAATAAATCACTCCCGGAATATAATTAATAAATGTGAGTTTACGCGGACGAAGTCGTGAGCTGAGCGCTAGCAGAACGCTAAATACTAATTTGTATAGTTTAGATTTATTTAGCTTAGTTTATGGCTGGCAAGACGTGGATGAGAGTAGCGGCTGATCGTGCTCAGTGACGTGCACTTGGAGAGGCTTATGTCCAGCAGTGGACTGTAGGCTGATGATGATGATAGTTTAGATCATCATCATCATCAGCTAATAACATCCCAATGCTCGTCATCGTACGACAACAACCCAGGACCAACGCCTTAACCTTCTAAAACACGGCGTTCGTTCATACCACCTTCGTAAGTATATTTTGGCAACACCATAAATTTATAGCTCCCTTCTTGAATATCATCTTAGAACCAGTAGTTCCTCTAACATGATAATCATCAATGAGCGGAGGCCAGTCATGTAACTGCTGCCTTGGATGCTATTTAAATGTTTCTCAATTGCGTATTTTTCAATGACGTATTGTAAATGTAATTGGCGATCTATCCGTGTATGCGTGTGCGCCGTGTATGTGTGAGCAATCAAGGTCACCGCGCAATGCGACTGTGACAAAACCACGAGTTACATTCCAGTAAAAATTGGCTAAGTTCGCGCCGCTCTCACGGTTTGAACTAAATTTGTTAACTTCTGTGGTCTAGAGGTGAGACCACCGGTATCATAAAGTTCCCGGTTTCGGTAAATGTTTGTAATTGGTTTGGTTGAGGAGCTCGATGGCGCAATGGTTAACGGTCCGGCCGCAAGTGCTGAGGTTAAGCAACTCTCGCAAAGGCCGGTCATCGGATGGATGACCAAAAAGTATCATCTCGAGCTCCTCCGTGCTTCGGAAGGCACGTAAAACCGTTGGTCCCGGCTGCATTAGCAGTCGTTAACAACCAACAATCCGCACTGGGCCCGCGTGGTGGTTTATGGCCCGTTCTCCCTATCCATCCTTAGGGTAGGCTCGTGCCCATCAGCAATGAGCTGATGATGATGATGATGATGATGATGATTTGGTTGATGTTAGGGATTGTTTCGAGTATGCCTAGCTACCACCATCTATCTAATCATCTTTTTCATCTTTTCACATGAAAAAAAAAAAATTAAATGAAATTTATTGCTAAAATTTAAGAATTGCAATTTAAAGTTCAGTGATTGAAGTCACCTAGTAAGCATAAAACTGCCTGTAACAAGTGAATTCGGTCTTCTATAGCTAATATATTTATATTTTATAGACAAACTTAAAGCAACAAAGACTTTACATTGCGTCAACATATTGTATTTTTTTATACTAAGTAGTTATAATCAAAAAGCTCTTGTGCACGATTTCCGTGTTATCATACAATCGAACGAACGCATAATTATGCATTAGCGAAGATTCTTATAAACGCCTTTTATAAAATAAAAGAAACAACCGGTCTAGAACGAGTTTACGCATGCAGAGGGTTCCGTACTCTATTATAGCATAAACACGATTATTATGCTTGAATTTATTTTTTATTTACATAATATAAAAAATACAAAAAAAATAAGAACTATCACTTTCAATATAGTTTTCCTGTAAAACTTTTCCTGTATGCGCCGGCACCGCAGCGTTACAAAATGACAACAAGTAATATTAACATAATGAGCACATACAATTTGATACTGCACGAGATATACCTAACTGTTTCTTAATTTGCAATTTACAGGCGGCCTTTTTAGCTTCACCGGCCTTTTTTGGGAACGGCGAGACTAAGTTACTCAAGCCGTGTGAAACGAAACACCTTCATACGTTTCTAGTGGGAATTGCATTACGCACTAATGCGTGCCCCCGTTTCCTACTAGATACTCCGAGAGGTTCGTATCGCGTCCGTTTATATAGGGTCAACAATATCAATAAGCGAACGTTTAAGGGGAGCATCTATACATCACACTGAGCATGCTCACCAAATTTAGTCCAAAACTAAAGGCTCGTTACCGAGATAATCAACAAAACATTACCATATTTCACCAAAAAATACACCCTTTTCAAATCCGTACAGCTGCACTACACGCACACAAAGATAGCCGCGTGTGTATGAATGTCATACAATGGCTTTCAATTGTGTGGGTGTATCTGTACACTATCTTTTTATTGACACTTGCGTGCGTGTTAGTAAAGATACAGCATGTTTCATGATGTGCATTATTTTATTTGATTTAGTTTGTTAGAAAACATAACTTTGAAAAATCACTATAAAACTAGAGCCCATTTTTTGTCATTGTATTCAGAATGATGTATAGATACCGCCCTTTAACGTTCGCTTATTTATTTTGTTAGACCCTGTATATGCTGCGGTCACCACTCATTTCATAGCTCAGAAATATTTAAGAAAATCCAAATAGTGTAATGGATGAAACAATTATTGCATGTAATAGATAATGTTGTTACAAGCGAATGCTATTAAGCACAACAACTCGACAATGGCTCATCTCCGTTTATAAATACTAATCGTTGTACTTACAAAACGTCATCGTTATTTATAATCATGACTGAGGTGATTTATAATAAACACTTAAATAATACAAGAAAAGTAAACAAAGCTGTAAATTAAATGGAACACTATAGGTACGGATCGACTCGTGTTTTCTAATAATATCATACATTATTCTAAAGAGGAAAGCTTTGTATTTTTGTATGTTTGTAACGAATAAACTCAAAAACTACTGGTCCGATTTAAAAAATTCTCTCACCGTTAGAGTGCTACGTTAGCGCTGAGCAACATAGGCTATATTAAAGAAATGTCCACCCGAGCGAAGCCGGGACGGGCCGCTAGTATTGTCATAAATGTTAATGTGTGATATCCACGTAACATTTAATTCTGACGTTTCGAACATATTATACATAGTCTATATTTGGAACCCTTTGCAGACTCCAAGGTGGTCACAGGGAGACAAACGAAAGTAGTACATCTAGGTCCGGCTTAAGTGTTTTGTATAGTTATGTGTTTATTTTTTTTTTGTCGAAGAGTAGGCAATTGACTACGTTCTTCGTGGATGTTGATTAGAAGTGGACTCCAGGTGCGAAGCCACTAGTGAATCTGGGTTGTACCCCAGTAGTCGTCTTTACCCTACTGATCCGCAAGTTGCTTAAGAAAACAATTAATTATAATAAAAAAAAAAATAATGATATGAATATGAATTAAAAGTATTTTTGTTTTTTTAAGTACCCTCGGTCTCAGAAGCTATTTTTACAAGTCGTAATTCCACCGTTTCAAAGTGCTGAGTGCAAGTTTTTTTCGCCATCTGATCTCGTTAACGATAACTAGAATTTTGTTAGACAAGATCACTCAGAATGCAAACTTTTATCTAGAAAAAACTGGCAAAGGCTAACTTCCATGTTTATGCCTAACCACCTCTGTCGTCTAGTGGTTGAGACCACTGGTTTAGACCCAGAGGTCCCGGGTTCGATTCCCAGCGGGGGGTATATGTTTGTGTACTCAGGTTGGTTGATGAGATGGCTTGTTTGTCCGCCAACCTAGCTACAACCATCTTATCTAAATATGACGCCATATTTTTAATGTTTGTAGCATTGTTGGGTGCCAGCCGCTAGAGATAAAGTCAAAGTCAAATTAAATTTTTTTATTCAAATAAACTTACGAAAAGTGCTTTTGAATCGTCCATACATTTTTTACCTACCACCCATTCAGGACGTCTATTTTTTAGCTGTGGAGAAGAATGGGCGCAAGAAACTCCACAGCATTAACAGAAGTAACGACATTTACAAAGAAAAAAATATGTCGTTACCAAATCATACAATATTTACAATTAAAAACCTTCAAGCCCGGGATTACAAATAAGATACAGATACAGATAAGATAGCCAATGCCTCACTAGTTGAGGATCCCGGGTGAAGTGAACTTCCATCATTGGCCTTATCATCTAAAACATCAAGTTAGATCAAGGCACTGTGCTTACCCATAAAAGACAACAAAAAGCGGTAAATCCGACATAAACACGTAAGTTCTCAGTTCATCACACAACGTGATAGCTTCCGTATGCTCGCGTTTTCGAAGCAGAACTGGTCCGAACCATGGGCCGTTGCGCAGTGGCTCGCAGGCGCAGGCGTCGCACTTCACTTTCACTCGGCGCTCGCGGGTGCAAGTGCCGACCTTGACACGGCACTGGCACACTGTCTCTGACACTCTGACGTCACTCATTAGTACACTTGCTCGCTCGAGTGTACACCGAGTTTGAAGTCTATGTACACGGTCTTATTCCATGCACTTACAGTTCGATTTAGGTAAGCGGCGCGATTTAGTATTTTTTTACCCTTGGCAATGTAAAAATGTGAATGATTAACCTTTGAGATTAGATATGACAAAAATATTTGTTTTGCATTAGGTACTTACAATTTTTTTTTAAGTTTGTTTAGTTTTTTAACAGGGCGCAATGTAAATTGTTATTATTTTTTATTCTTTTTATTACATGTTTTATGTTTAATTGTGTGTTTTGTTATGTGATTCCAATAAATGTTTTTCCGTCTTCTTCTTTTAGTGTGAAAATAGTCACCGCCTTTCAAAACGAGTGGGTCCCTCCCACTAGTGATTTGTAATTGTTAATAAAGCGTGAGAATTATGTCAGAAGTTCAAAAATAGCTTATGTTTTCCTGGTAAAATATAATATAAGCCGTGTATTGTAATTTTTTTACTGGTAAAAGTCGTGTATTGTGTTGTATGTATATCATCAGGTTTAGAGTAGAACTGAAAATTGTATTGCATAATTGGTACTTACATGGTATAATTTAAATATCCTTAACTCCAGTTCCTAACTACATCAGTATGACTTTTAAGTGGAAAAGACACATGAACATGCGTGTGGGAATCAAAACATCAAAATTTAAATTATTTGTCATATTCTTATTGAAAGTCATTAAGCACAGTTGCTTCGTGGATGTCAGTGTACTGACACTGACACCCACGACACGCTCAACCCGAGCCGAGGTTCAAGCCTTTAGAGGCACCCTCAGGTTTCCGCTCTATAAACACCAATTCGAACGCCTCGCAGAATCCATGTAGGGCACGGCCCGGCTTCGGCATAAACATGGAAGTTCTCAGAACACACAGAATCCATGTATACACGCTTGCCGGATGCAATCCCTTCAAAAAAACCCTAAAAACCGACTTCGCGCAGCTCTGATGCTAAGTCCGGAGCCGATCCAACTATAAAAAGGTTATATAAAATGTTTTCGTTTTGTTTAACGCAAATTTTGTTGCGAACAAATTACAAAAATACAAAATGTTGAAAAAATAATTTCGGTGGGCTGGTCAGAACCACGATAGCTCAATTGGGAGAGCACCTGACCCGGTATGTCAGAAGGGTGCAGGTTCAAATCCTGCTCGTGGAAATTTTTTCAACATTTTGTGTTTTTGTAAAAGGTTATATATTTAACGCCTCGGTGGCCGAATGGCCTGATACCCAAAGGTACCGGGTTCAATTCCCAGGTCGGGCAAAGTGTGTTGCGGATTTTTCGATGCATAGCCCGGGTTTGTGATCACCAACCCGCATTTGGCAAGCGTGGTGATTAAGCCAATACCCGTCAACTGTAGTGATGACTTGATTTCAATGATGGAGGCCTTTGCCCAGCAGTGGGCAGTATATAGGCTATTTACTTTACTTTACAGTTTTTATAGTTCATGGAATTGTGTCCGTATATTAGCAGTAACATGCAATCAATCAAATAGACCAAGCGAAAGTCGTGAGTTCGATTCTCGCGCTGTTACCCAACGTCGACGCCTCAATGTATTGTTATATATAGCAGTTGCAAAAGGTGACAAAAGAACGGTACATGTAATATGTATTTCTTCGACTAATAAACTTGCATTATATAAGTTATAATATAATAATTTTACGCAAATTTTGTTCCCAACAGAAAAACTAATGTTGAAAACATTGCGAATGCGAAACTCATGACATGCCGGGTCAGGTGCACTACCAACTATGCTATTATGGCTCTGTCCAACTCACCGAAATTACACACTACCTACTTTTACTGTATAAGCCTTTCTTTTAAAAATTAAAGTAAGAGTAGATATTTTTTCTATACTTGTTTTGCATAAATATTTTACATTATAACTTGCATATTGTCGCTCGCATAACTAATTCTCCTTTCTCATTTTTGGTATTTTTTCAGTACCTAAAAATGTTTTCCAGCTGAAAGTTTCCAACCTATCACTCTAACTCATTGTAGTGGACTTTCTAAACAAAGTACAGATAATACAACTATGTTTAGATGATTCGCTACTAAAAGTTACAGTGATAGTTCAAAAACAATCAGCTGGAAAACGTTTGTACCAAAATAAAAATACCAAAAGTGTTATAGGACAGTTAGTTGCGCGAGGGACAATATATGTAACTTCAAAATGTGCAAAAACATTTTTCAGCTTTCGCGACACGCATCGCTAACTATTGTCGGAATGTTGGTATCAGAGTTGTATAGTATGCAATCGCTCGGTTCCTTCGTAACGCCGTGTTCATTAGCTCGAGTATTTGCGTTAACACATCGGCCGCTACGCCTGCTGCTCAAAATATGATATCTATATATAATCTATATATAATCATATAAGTATGCATAGCTTTTATTGTTGATATATACACGCCTGTACATCAGACTGTCTTTCCTCAATATCATCATCATCATCATCATCAGCTCATTTTATGTCCCCACTGCTGGGGCACGAGCCTTCACTATGGATGGATAGGGAGAACGGGCCATAAACCACCACGCGGGCCCAGTGCGGTGCGGTGGTTGTTAACGACTGCTAATGCAGCCGGGACCAACGGCTTTACGTGCCTTCTGATGCATGGAGGAGCTTGAGATGACAAATGTATGGTCACCCATCCGATGACGGGCTTTTGCGAAAGTTGCTTAAGGCGACGCATTGGAAATTTACGTGGCGGGGATCTTGATTTTTCCCAACAATTACAAAACATATGAAAACGATATTTGATGACTTTTCATTTAATTGACTTCATTTTGCTAGTTGCAGAAACACGATTTGTTAACTTTAATAACAGAGAAAAAAAAGAAAAGATAGGTATCTCAATGGTGATTCTCACCACCATCCTAGACAGTTGGCTACTGTAGGGAAATCTTTGTTTGAGTAGATCCGTAAAAGTTGTTTCATTTCAAGAGAAAAAAAAATCAAAGCAACCTCTTTTAAAACATAGATTTGCATTTTACAGGCAAACCAGACCGATTTAAGCATCTAAATTTTCTTAGTAGATTAGTCTTAACACGCACTTCAATATGCTAGTTCATTTTTTAAAACTTATTTGTAGTTTTATTTGGAAAGAAAAAAAACAGTTTTTCTTAAGGTACGGGGCGCAAACGCTCCGTATTAGATTAATTGTTTAGCGATGCGTCGCCGTTAACCACTGCGCCATCGAGCTACTCGATGGCGCATTGTTTAACGCGCCAATCCTCAATATACTTCGAACTTTATATATATGGCATAAATGGTTGAACATTTATTGAAGAAATTTGATGGTGTTGGATAGGTTCATGTGCTGCTGTCTTTACTACAAATGCTTCACGAAAAACAACTATCAACACACCGTTTGTGTAGGACATGTGAAGAGAAACGGACTCAATACCGCATTTTCTGTGCTACTGACACTCTCTGGGTTAGAGGGACTCTTGGGATCAGCCTATCCGCAACCAGAACACTTTGGGGCTCTTCGCCTCCAAAGACATTGCCAAGTTTATAAGTAGCTTCTATCTTTACTGAGAAAGAAGAGTAAAAGGATAGGTTTCCACAATAATCCCAATCGGAAGTCAATCACTCATCCGCTAATCATTATTATATCTGAAAATTTCAACATGGGGCCTAACAAATAAACAAAGAATAAGGTCCGAATAGTTATTCCGTGTTTTGTCTCTTTTAATGTGATTTGAAATGACGTTTGCATGACAGGAACAAAACACGGAATAACTATTCGGACCTTATTCTTTGTTTATTTGTAAGGGGCTAAGAATTTAATAGTGTTATGCTCATAACAGCAGCAGCATCTCTCTGAGGTTACCCTCAACCTACTGCGATCGCCAACCCGCCTGCCAAGCGTGGCGATTACGGCAAATACCCCTCATATCCTTGGGGGAGGCCTTTGTCCAGCAGTGGACGTCTTTTGGCTGAGATGATGATGATGATGATGATGATGCTCATAACACTTCTGTTTATCTCATCTCAGCCAAAAAACGTCCACTGCTGGAAAAAGGCTGGTATTTGCCGTAATCGCTACGCTTGGCAGGCGGGTAAGGGGCTAAGAATTTAATAGTGTTATGCTCATAACACTTTTGTTACTTTGACCGATTTAGTTATATCGACAATATTTCATCACTAAAAAATAATATTGGTCGTCATTGAAATTTTACAGCTAGAAAGCCGGTGGTCGGTATTTATTTGTTGCTACGGAGTAAAAACAGTGGCTGACTCCTATTTTTAATGAATAAAGGAAAAAAATACCAAATTTAAGTAATTAAATTAGTATGAATATGAATATAAATGATGATCACTAGGTCCTGTCGAAAAAGTGTTCGACGATCGACATTTAGCTATAGTTGTACCACAATAGGCCACTAGCATAGCCAGGTAAACAAGCTCTATTACATCAACAACACTGTAAACAATAACATATAACCCCACTCAACAAATGGGAATCAAAAATGCTGGTTATAAGCTCAGTGTTCAACTGCTATACTACTACACTACAACGCTTATAACATGTATGGTGCGGTAGGAACATGGCATTAAAACATAACATTATTATATAACTATATATCGGAGCGTTCGCGGGCAGATATTTTCCCCGCGCGTATTATTTAGTTGCGCAAAAGATGCTACGCATAACTAGTTCTGATTTCTGCGCCGCCTCATCTCAGGGTCTTCACATCCGTCATTCTCGTCATGGTGCGTGTCAGTTGCTTTCAGATTTGCTCGAATTTTGACGATCGCTGATGTCACTTGATACGTGCCGTTTGACGGTCAATAAGATCTGGTTGCCAACTGCCTAGTGCGTGTTTTATTTGCTATTCGATCTCGGAACGGAAATGAGATCTTTTTTGGGCAAAAATTAACTCTTCGCATTTGTCCCGCTGCTGGGAAAAGGCTGCCATCATTGAAATCAAATCATCTTGACAAATGATTTTTTTTTGAGAGAGATTGCTGATTACCTCAAACGGCATTTTCAGTGTCACCGGGCATTTTTGGGGGCGACGAGGTACGTAAAGGGTACCTCAAACCGTGTTGAAACGAATCACCTTTGGAGGTTTTCTAGAGGGTACGGCATCGCACACTTAAAAGTGCGCGTCCCCGTGCCCTACTAGAGTCTCCGAAGGGTTCGGATCGGATCGGGGAGCGGAACCACCCGAGGGCGCCTCTAAAGGCACAGACCTTGGCTCGGGTAGACCGGGCCGTGGAGGAGGAGAGAAGCGCCCAGGTACATGTCTGTACCTGGTATAGAGCGCGTGTGAACCGGTTCTACGTACCCTTGTTCTACGAGTACGGTGTCTTGGGTCTGAACTAGTGTGCATGTTTAGTGTATTCTGTAAATGTGAAGGGACATTTAGAGGATCGGGCGGGTTGACAACTGATAGGTAGCTTAATCACCGCATTTGAAAAGTGCATGATCGTGATCACAAACCCGTAGAAAACATCGACAATCCGAAACACTCTGCCACACCTGGGAAATGAACTGAGGAATTAAAGGCCGAGCACACCACAGCGGCGTAAAAAATGAAGATCGTCATCAATCAAGCAAATAGCACCTTAAAAGACAATACGAAGACGAGGCTCTTGGGCGTACCGCAATTTCCGCAACACAGAAAGTGGGTATCAGCCCTCCCTTATAAGTTATGATTGATTCATTCACACCTACTGCAGCGGAGATGGGAGCATCATTAACCATACCATTGTTCGTATTGTAATTGCTGTGTAAGCGACCTACGCTCCGTGAGGCGGTACTTTGAGTTAGCAGCATGTTTATTCATGTACCAACTTCGGGAGTCTATCTTTTGGAGGACTTAGTGAGGTACGGGCACATGCTAGGACATTGCTAGGGGCTCACCATTCATTAAAGTTTATATTATAAATGTTTATTCGGGCGCTAACATAGTGATAATCAACTTAAAAAGGTAATAGAACAAATAGTTACCATATCCTCACAACTTCTACAACTGTAACGTTCACATTACCTAGATTTTACTTCAGTTCGTCTAAAGTATACACTAGTATAAGTATCCTCGTATACTAGGCCCTTTTGCCCTGCAATCGCAGACGGAATAACTGAACCCCATTGCTCCACTTATATTTAATTACATGCGTAGGCCTGCGGAGGTTCCTGGTCCGATACTATGTTTATAGTGCGTTGCGACATCCGAGACGTTATCAGCGGCACTGTCGCAACGTCCGCGGGGTGCCCCGGCGGCGGCGGCGGCGGCGGCGGCGGCGGCGGCGCAGACTCGTTTCATGTTGTGAGATTTGTACTTGTTACGTTCGTGTTAAGGGGGTCTAGTTCGTTTGTTGGCGTGTGTGATATGGTAGTTTTGGTTAGTAAAGTAAAGTAAATAGCCTATAATTGTCCCAATGCTGGGCAAAGGCCTCCATCATTGAAATCACAATTGATGGGTAATGGCTTAATCACCACGCTTGCGAAATGCGGGTTGGTGATCACAAACCCGGGCTATGCATCAAAAAATCCGAAATAAATTTTGCCCGACCTGGGAATTGAACCCGGGACCTTTGGGTATCGGGCCTAGCGCTCTGCCACTCGGTCACCGAGGCGTTCGAGGAGGCGTGTTTTGATTAAAACAGGAAAAAATATTTAAAAATTGAAAGTTTATTAGAAAAGCAAGCGTGATTCATCTTAGATTTCCTTAAGTAAGTAGTTATTTCTCGTATTCTGGGCAGAATCCTGCAATAATACAGATTTTACCTGTCAAAATATTAGTGTAGATAGATATAGGTTAAAATATGTTATAATCAAAGAATAGGCTACCGAATGCAAAGCCAAGTCTTGACAAAAGCAAATTGACATTGTATACTTCAATAATGGGCTCCGTGCCCACTGTGTCGCTCCTCACTCAGAATATGTGAGCACATTATCCAGTTATATGCAAATTATAGAAACCTTGCAACTTATCAGATCATTTCACCGATCTACTATTTATTAGTGATATATATCTGTATCAGTGAACGTACTTACGGCATGCCTGCAAGCAAGTCACAGTGATGTATATTTGCACTTGTGTCAAAGTGATTAATGGACTAAGTGCCCGGTCGCCCGCAAAACCTCGCGTTTATTCAACAGATTTTTTAGGAATTTCGAAACCTATGACAGGTTTCTTTATTTTTCTGCACATCTACGGCTGGAGCTCTTCAAAAGGAGACCATAACCGATTTTTTATGTGCAGCTATCGTCCCATAATCACTGGGACAAAAATCGGCTTACGCTATTAATATATAAGATTAGACTTGATGTCCTAAAGTATCTATGTAGGTGAGTACCTACATAGATAGTTTAGGCCATCAAGACTTATCTGGCAATTTAATTTTATTTCTTCAATAGAGTTATTGGTAAGGTTATGGCAGAACAACAGAGATCACGGTCCTACCGCGACCACTGAGTCATAAACCGTTTTGTCTTAATGTTTAAACATGTGTAACCTTTTATAATGTATTTTTGTTAAAAGACAAATAAACGATTGTATTATTATTATTATTGTAACTTAAGAATTTTTATCTGAAATTCGGAGTAAATGACATTTTCGAGCACTCCAACGCAGTGTTTGTGTAAAGCTGAATCTATTTTTGTATTTTTTTCCAAATAATCCGGTCATTATCCAAGGTGAGAGGTAAAGGTGACGCCTGCTGTCCGGTTTGTCCACATTTCTAACCGACTGACACCTGCATTTTATGAAGATGCCCAAAAGCGTCCACAGGTACATTTTTGGCTGGATTTCAAATCATTTTTCTTTTGTTTTTTTTTGTTCATTGACAATCCGACTTACTGTTTCTGGAGAGTTTAAAATCCAACTCACTTTTAGAAAACAGATGGATAAAAGTAAACATTTAGCTGAACTAAACGGTGTGTCACATAATAAAAACGTAGGTACAAACAAAAGACATCAACGCTCTCTGAAGTGCAGCAGACGCCCGTGACGAATAGTAATCGTTATCGAGAAACTATGGAAAACTTTTGGCTTTGGAAACTTGAAAATTAGGTGTTTTATACTTTTAATATTTTATGACGATAAATCTTTTAAGCTTTTATTATTCCGGACTTTCCAGTACTGATCTAAATATTTCGATTGCTCACGCTGAATATCAAACTTACTTCTTTCGTCATTTTCATGTTAAGAATTGTTACCATCGTGAGCTGAGTCTTTAAAAATCTGACTAAGTCTACTCAATACCCGTTTTCAACGATAACCCCTCTCAATTTTTGGTGGCCATAAGCTATCTTAGTTGACGGTTAGGAGTACGGTTAAAAAGGGATATAATCAGCTCACAACAAAGCTTCGTGACGTTAGAAAAAGATTAAAAAAAAACAAATTATTCTCAACACCACGAATATGATCCAACTCCGACACCTCAATAAATGTTTCCTGCTTCATTCACGACCATCTACAATCGCATATTAGTATTAATAATTGGATATTATGTTACAGTGATACATCTCCACGAGTCAAGGTCACTGCAGCACTAAAGACCGCCGTCGCCTCGACCTTTCCGTGCAACATTACTAACAGAAGTAGTTTCCCAATAATAATAACGAACTACACAGTGTTGTTTTCTAAAGTTTACGCGAACATTACACATTATGAAACAACTTTTACGGATCTACTCGTTACACATTACTTTAATTAATGTTTATACTGACGTTTCGAACCCTTTGCAGGATCCGTGGTCACAGGGAGACTGAGGTGTTAGTCGTCTCACAATTAGTTAGTACCTTGTATACCCTTATTTAAATTTAATCAGGTGCGGGCCGGTCATCGGATGGGTGACCAAAAATTTATCATCTCGAGTTTCTCCGTGCTTCGTAAGGCACGTAAAGCCGTTGGTCCCGGCTGCATTAGCAGTCATTAACAACCACCAATCCGCACTGGGCCCGCGTGGTGGTTTATGGCCCGTTCTCCCTATCCATCCTTAGGGAAGGCTCGTGCCCCAGCAGTGGGACATATGAGCTGGTTATGATGATGGTGAGGATATCAGGAATCCACCCTCAACGCCTGGTTTAATATGGGTGGATGGGTTTTAACAGCTATCGTACGACAACAACTGTATTACCATAGTGAAATAGTTTGATCTAGTCGCTATTAAACAAGTACAAGTACATTATTTAGCTACATGATTAGCACTAGTGTCTGACAGGAAAAATCAGGGATCGATACTTTTTACCTTTAGGTACTTAATCAGAAATTTAAAAATAGGGGTCAGTAACGGGTTATTTACTTTAGCAACGATAAAATACAGATCACCAGCTACGGGTTTTCATAAAATTTCATTTAAATTCTATGTTACTTTTTGGCAACAAAAACTGTTACTATCTAATTTTATAACAATTGAGATATTTTAATCAATTACACTATATCAATTTACACAAGTTATGCCATCTACCACTTAGAAATTACTAAGGTTTATAAATAATGCTACTTCTATGACATCGAGATCTTCATCATTTAAACAGCCAACAGAAAATAATAAAAAATTGGTAGTTAAAAATATCTTGTTAGTGAGACATATCTATATATCCATGCAATAGAAATTGTTGATATATATGTATATGTATATCAACAATTTATATTGGATAGAAAGTAAGCTTTTAATTTAGCCTAATACGAACTGATGGACTGTAGTATGAATGAAACGTTTTTAAATGATTGTAAATATTATAATTTTTAACAAGAGCAAAAGAACTTAAAGAATTATATGACACTGACGTTATGTTTTCTTATTTTATTTTTCATATTCAAAACTACTTACTTTTCTAAAAAGTTTGCAACATAGCTTATTATATTAGTGCTAACGCATAATCGTGGTTGCTTAATCGTGATTTTATTTTATTTTTATTAACTACTAGCTGTGCTCGCGACTTCGTCCGCGTGGAATAGTGACTTTCGGCAGCATTTTTAATTTTTTAGGCTCTTTTCCCGTTTTTGCAACATTTTTCACTGATGCTTCGCTCCTATTGGTCGCAGCGTGATGTTATATAGCCTAAAGCCTTCCTCGATAAATTGACTATCCAACACAAAAAGAATTATTCAATTCGAACCAGTAGTTCCTGAGATTAGCGCGTTCAAACAAACAAACAAACAAACAAACAAACAAACAAACAAACAAACTCTTCAGCTTTATAATATTAGTATAGATAGTAGTATAGTTAACTATAGTAGTATAGCAGGTACATTTTGTTTCTCTTGTTTGTTGTTGCTCTTTTCTAGGTTTCCACGGAAGATCAGAGTCGGGACACCTTTGGTGTTCTGACAAATGCTGAGTGGATACCTTTTTGTGTCACTTTGCATTTTTAATTCTATTTTATTTTAATTTTATTTCATGTATTACTGTGTGACACTAAATAAATAACTTTTCATATTTTTTTTTAACGTATTCTAAAGGTTGTAGCGAACCATTAACGAATCAGTAAAGACATTAAACACTGAACTTATTACTTATTGGTACTACATTAAGGTGTCCGATAAATCTTATGACTGATGGCGTACATAAATACTTGAAACAAGTAGTTTACGCATTCTGAAGGATGACCAAAGATCTCATTTGTCAAGTTGAATGATTTACGAGTGTGTGTGTCATGTGTGAAGGGCGTCACTGATACATTTAGGCTGATTACTTTTCAAAGGTTATTAGCAGTTATTGCAAAATTTTGATGCTATATCAATCAGATTACCACAAACTGTCACCTCAATAGACATTGAACTGTATGTCTTTGGCATACGGTTGAACATTCATTATAGAAATTGGACTGAAGTCTGATTCTATTTGTCTGAATCTGTCTGATGTGTCGCGTCTGTACTTCACCTTAACCAGTTCGGTATCGAGTACCTGTCGATATTACTCCAATGTTCCGTGCAATATTTCTTTTCAACTTGCAAATTTTATTTGCATAAATTTACATGTATTGACCTGAATTGTACCTATGTTGTCACATATTATTACATACCTACACACGTCAAGGTATCGAAATACATCTAACAAAACACATTGCCGCATTACATAAAGTTGAAAGCGATTTTAAAGTATCTACTTTCTTTTAAATTTTATTTTAATATTTAATATCTGTTTACTAGTATTGCCTTAAACATTCCAAAGTTTATCTAGTTTTTTAAAAAACAAGTTTTTATTTAAATTAAGGCTATTCATGAATAATAAAGGTGACGTCAAAAATCTATTAAATAATAGTCGTGCCTTGAAATTTAAAAGCCACAAATATTTAATAGTCAAACTCTTATCAAGGTATCACAAGACAGCTTACACAATCGAGAGAAATCCTTATTGCAACAAACGCACACGCTCGTACAATCTTATTTGGAACATTTTAATCTAAGTTTAGAGCAGAAACGTCAAAAGTACATGCAATAACGTATTGGAAACACTCACTTTTAAACTCGGTGACCGGATTGCCACGGAGTACGGTCGCTTTGCAGCACGATACTGATTGTGGTGGTGAATGGTGCCACCAGTGAATGAGTGAATGGTGTGGGAGGGAGGTGGAGTGAGTGAACGGTAAAGATTGGCGTTAAGGTCGTGCAAGCAGGAAAACTTGATGCACTCAACGAATTCGTTTGCGTGTTTGTTGAAACACATTTTCCAGTGTCTATGTGGGCTTTTTGGTGTGTCATGGAGTAATTTATTATTTATTTTAAATAGGTATAATTGTAGTTTGTATCTACCTACGAATATATACCTAGTGCTGCGTGCAGATTTCATTCGACATTCAATAGCTAGATTTTTTTTAGTATGCCACGTTAAAGATATAACAGAACGTTAACTCACTTCGTTGGTCACCCGTGGCGGTAGCCAAAGTATCATTAAGAAAACGATAGCGAAGTTCGAAAATAATAAAATGTATGGGATTGACTAGCAGCGCTAAATCACGTGGTTAATTCTGATGTCAATCCCTTCCATTTTATTCTTTTCGAACTTCGCTATCGTTTTCTTAATGTTACTTTGGCTAAGCCTACTGGAGGCGCTGTTTCAAGAACATAGAAATTATAAATATTTTAAAAATGTATTTAAAAAATATGTCATTCAATAAATAATTTGAAAAATCTCTCAGTTCAATAAAGTAAGTATTCATAAAATCGCACATTAGGGGTATTTTATAAGCTAATTGAAGCAGTTCAAATTTGAAAGCAAATAATTCTTAAACTACACTGCATGTTTTAGATAATAATGTAGATTAATTTTTAAAGCCGTTTCATATCAATTTAATAATATCCTCTATGGTCTAGTGATTAAGCCTGCCGGTCTCAGACCCAGAGGTCCTGGGTTCGATTCCCAGAGGGGTACATGTCGGTGTACTCGGTTTGGTTGGTTGTAGCGATTGTTTGTCGGCCTGGCTACCACCCTCTTATCTAAATATGTCAGCATAACATCAATGTCTGTTGCATTATTGTGTTCCAGCAGCTAGTCAGACAAGATAGCCAGATAGCCAGTGCCTCAGTAGTTGAGAATTCCGGGTGCACTTAACATCACGTGGGATGAAAGTCAAGTTCTTACAAGTAAGGACTTTTAGTCGTGATGCTGGCACCCACTTAAGTCGAACTACTAAATACCGAATTTAACAATTTTTTCAAACAAAGATCAAAGTTCAAAGTTCTTTATTGCATTCATGTTGTACATATACAGGTGTTAAAAAAGATAAAAATTTATCAAAATAAAACAAAAAACCCGACTGCTAAAACAACTTTATAAAAAACAATAATATACTTACTCGTAAAAACCGGACTAACCTAAAAATAACTGCAAAGCAGAAAAAAACTGAAAAGAAAAATAAACGAGCTCTACGATCCCAGAATTCCATTTGAGCAATGTTGAATGCAACGTGAAATATTTCCTTGTCCGATACCTATACTTAAATAATAAAATTCTATAAATGAGTATTTATAAATTCATTGAATTGGTGATTACAACTGTCAATACAGTTGGGACAATCACCAACCAACCAAAGAAAGTGCGGATTTAATTGAGCTAGCCACGGGGCGGCCGCTTGGTTGATGATTGTCCCCGTCTGCGACAACTATCAATAATATGTTAAAATCCACCATGCCGTTTGGGCTGCAGGGCGTGCCAAAGAAATAGACATACATACATACATACACTCGAAAAACATGACCCTCCTTTTGACGCAGTCGGGTAAAAAAGAAACAAACATGACCCTGCAAGGGCACTGCAAGTACATTATATAAATAATATAAATATATATTACAATACTTATTATTAAATTAAATTTAAATTTAAAGATGACGATGCTGGAAGCTGGTTCCTGAAATCAATATAACTTTTTATTGGCCCATTTTTAAATATCGCTATGCATTTTTTCTTAAATTAATTGATAGTTATATTTAATTTTTGTAATACTGTGGCTGTATGCTGTTATGATGCCAATAATTATGTCTTTTTATAGAAAACAAAACATAATTTAGAACGGGTTGTTAATTAAAGCAAAAACATGTATGTGAGTTTGCATGAATGTATGTGAGTGCGTATGCACTTAAACACCAGTCTCGTAAATGAGCATGTGTAATTTAGGAGTTGCCTTCGTGTGTACTGGAGTGTGCAGTGTGTCTTTAATGTTAGTTTCATGTTTCTATGCCAGTGACAGAGTGCTAATAAGGTCACATGTTCTTTCATTAATTTGTGCCGAGCGTCTGGTACGAATAAGTATAATGATTTTCATGGTCACCGAATCATTAATTATAAACGGAATTGGTAACATGCGCCTTACGAGTGCTATACATCGATGGAAACGTTGACGCCGATTAGCGATCCCGACTTCGGACTCCCATAAATAAGTTGAAATAAGCCTGCCTAAGAAATGCAAATGCAATTTAAAACGTATGCATGGATCGGAACTGAAATAGCAATTGAAAAACGATGACTTGCCTCAGGTGAGACTCATCATATCTTACCCATACACCCATATCTTCGATTCAAGCCAGGCGGCGACTCTTTGAAATAAGCATAGACAACCATTTTCGAGTGCTATTTGTACTTCTGCACTTTAATCGTAGCAAAACTTCACTTTTTTAATCGCTCATCTTTATCTTATCAAAGACTAAGCTAAGATAATATAAATACATTTCATCATATCATCACCAGCTCATTTTTATGTCCCCACTGCTGGGCACGGGCCATCCCTTCCGCAGGATGGATAGGGGACGGGACATAAACCACCACGCGGGTCTAGTGCGGGCGGTGGTTGTTAACGACTGATGCTAATGCAGCCCGGACCAACGGCTTTACGTGCCTTCCAAAGCACGGAAGAACTCGAGATGATAATTTTTCTTTCTAGATGATGAATATGATAGGCTTCCGCAATCCGGGCGGCTGCACTGACCGCTATGCTTGCGGAAGACCCAGGTTCGATTCCTGGCTGGGTCGGGAGGCGTTTAATTTTTTCACTGTGTTTTATAAATTTTATAAATATTAAATTTAGCTTCAGCGCAGTAATTAGCACTTGAAAGTAAAAAAAGTAAAAAATTTACTATAGCGTTGTGTTATCAAATTTAAGGTATTTCATCTGCAAAGATGAATCTGCATAGCCATCGGTTGCAAGGACCGTTGGATAGATGGCGCACTGTGCCGCTATAAGCACTCAAAAAATTAAAAAAGCAGTGACAAAATTCAGCGCTTACGTCAGCCTTCCCGGTAGCATAGCGGTCAGTGTAGCCACCCGGATTGCGGAAGACCCAGGTTTGATTCCTGTCTGGGTCGGGTAGGCGTTTAATTTTTTCACTGTATTTTATAAGTTTTATAAACATTTAGATAATCTAAATTAAATTAACTTCTTGTTTTCAAAACTACAGAAACCATTATAATGCGAGATTATATACTGTCGCTCTGTTTACTGTTTACTTAATTAACCTTGTCAATGCCGTCATAATTCAGACAGTCAACCACAAAAGTCATATTGATGTATAATCGTACGTACAGTATTTATCAAATGTGTTTTTACTTTTATTTTTTTGTTATTTAAAGTACTTCACAATGCTCTTAAGTGTAATAATGTTTGCAAGTAGGTATACTAATAAAAATAAAATTAATATTTTTTTAAATATCTAAAACCATTGTTGTTTTCAATTTCCGATATCAGCCATTGTAATGGAAGCGTAAATAAAATAGTAGGAGTATTCAATAAAATATAAAAAGTTTATATGAAACATAAAATAATAAACTATGACGACCTCCTTGGTCGAGTGGTTTGTACACCGGTTTTCATGGTGTCGCCATCTCTGAGGTCCCGGGTTCGATCCCCGGCCGGGTAAATTTAGAAATTATTGTTTGTCTAAATTGTCTCGGGTCTGGGTGTTTTCTATGTATAATAAGTATGTATTTAAGTATTTTAAGTATGTTTATCCGTTGTCTAGTAACCATTTAACGAATTTCATAACGAAACTTCTCTTGGGCTAGATAAGTAATTGGTGTGAGTGTAGGAAAGTTTATTTATTATAAAATGCATCAATTAACAAAAAAGCATTTACTCGTTATCAGCAATCATTCACTCTAATTAAGTATTTGTTTGTTGTTGCGGGCCATGTTTTAAGCCCGCATGTTAGTTACCCATTACTTTATACAAGTAAACGTACTTACTGTTGTAACGACTACAAAAAAATCTTTAAAGAAAATTATTTAATCAGCACTTCTGAATCATCAAAACAATTATATTTGCCAGTATGTAAAAAATGGGTATTAGCCCATAGCAGCCTTATTAGCGGCGTTGTTGTTGTTCAGCAGTTAGAGTTAGAACAGTCTGTTCATTTGTGCCAAATGATTGGTTTTCAAACGAGAATAAATATACAACTTCAGAGTGAACCTGCTTTAGGATGCCACTCCATTGAAGCTGGGCTGAGCTGAGCGTAGCCGAGCTGTGTAGAAATAAACCAATACTGGAACAGAGCTGAGAAGAGCCATTAAAATAAAGAGGCTCTATTGGCTAATTTCTACACAGCTCGGCTCAGCACAGCTCAGCTCAGCTCCTCATACAAAATTTACAATATTTGTCTTCTGTAAATTATTTTTGTTATCAGACCATATTGTAAATTTATGGTTTTTTTATTATCTCAGTGTGGCGTTAACGTTTACTTCAATAAACATAATTTAGATTAGTTAGCACGAGTTGTCGCTGACCGTACTGACGTCACCAATGTCATATGCGAGGCTGTATCTTTGGAGCAAGTTCACTGCTACGCGGCACTCAACTTTGACTGAACGTAACGTTAATATTAGTTAGTGTACCTTTTGTGGTTTTATACGCGCAGTGCTAATTGGATTTGGAGCTCTTTGTCTAAGGTATGTTAGTTAATTGAGTTTTGTAATCGATTTGCTTTTTTTTTAAAGTATATTATTTGCGAATATTAAATATTTTTTTTAATACTGAGAAATAGAAAATGTTGTTGTTAAATTGTATTTTTTTTATAATTTTAAAATAATAATTATGATAGTTTTTTAACATATTTTTTATTACAAACTACACAAAATTATGACTAGTTTTAGCAGATAAAAGGTTTTATTGTAGGAATCGTACGATACGTTTTTTTGTGTAAGATGTTCAAACAGTTTCTATTCGATGTGTTAATTGTTTTATGCTGTCACCTGTATATCCTGTTTTTATTTGTTATTGTGCAGGTTAATAAATAATTGTTGTTCTCATAATTCATAATTGAGATTCAAATAGATAACTATAAGAGATCTATCCTGTTCTTATCATGGCTTTCATTTAATTTTGAGTATTATGTCTAAGGATTTATGTCTTAGGATTATGTTTAATCAGCTTAAAATACACAATCGAACCCAAGAAACGACTACAAAGTCAGTTACCGAAATACATAAACTAGATTGTGCTTTTTCATTTCATTTTCGCGAGTTTATCATTGAATTTGATATAACTATATAAACAATATGTTTTTGTAATTTGTTCGGACTAAACGAAATATCGGATACTCACTTATAATAAACATGGTAAGAATCCTGTTAATAATTCCTTACTCTAATGAATTTGATGTCTGAATGAGTTATTTAAGTCAACTATTGTTTTATGTGTTAATGCAAACTAGTGGTCGCCCAGTGGTCGAAAATCGATCGTAATTTTTATAAAAAGCTGTTTCATCATCATCATCATCATCATCAGCATAAACTAGTCCACTGCTGGACATAGGCCTCTCCAAGTGCACGCCACCGAGCAGGATCCGCTGTTTACTAAACAATATTTTATTAAGGCTGCACGGATTGTATCCTAAGCAATGAAAAATTAAAAAAGATAGAATGTGAGTTTGGATTGGCATTTACAGATTTTGACCGCTCCTCTTCCATTTTTGAAATAAAAAAAAAACTCAACTAAGTTAAAGGTTTTTTGTAGTGATTGATTACTTGTTCTGCTCAGTGGTTGGTTTGGTTATTATTATACCTGTGCACTGCGCACACTACCTGCGGACGATAAAAAATTGCAAATAATCCCCAACCGTCGACGAGTTCGACGTTCTTTCACAAAAACTATGGGTTTCCGCGTCTCCCCTCTTTAAGGGGGGCACACCCCTCCCTCTCCTCACCGGGATCAATTCTCACGTCGGACAAAGAGTGTTTCGGTTTTTTTCGATGCATAGTATGCATATGCATGCTTGCAAAATGCGGGTTTGTGATCACCAACCCTCATTTTGCAAGCGTGGTGATTAAGCTAATACCCAACAATTGTAGTGATGACTTGATTTCAATGATAGAGACGTTGCCCAGCAGTGGGACAGTTATAGGCTATTTACTTGCTTGTCCAAATAAAGTATTTTTCTTTAATGCGCAATGTCCGCGTAACATTTAGAAAAAAAAATTATGTTTAGTATAATGCCAAGTTTATGTACAGTCAGTAATTATTATAACTCGGTCGTCACGTTCTAATAGTTCTCCATTAAGTATAAGCTATCTCAATTACACCTTGCGTCAATGATAATATTTTTATGATACACATTAATAAATCGTATATACGTACTGGAGACAGCGTATCAACCTTATTTCTGCTCTTCATTTATTCAAAGTCAAAGTCAGAGTCGATTTTTTTTTCAAATAAACTTAAGGAAAGTGGTTTTGAATCGTCCATACATTACCTACTACCCATTCAGGACTTAATTTTTTTAGCTGTAGAGTAGAATGGGCGCAGGAATCTCCACAGTTATTTATATGGGAAACAAAACGCTTTACGCTGCACAAGCATTACTCCAAAAATATGTACCAAAATGTAATGTTTCTTTTCAATTTAAATATATTGATTCAATGGATATTATAAAAACATTTAAATCACTGAAAATGAAAAACACAAGTGATTTGTGGGGCATCTCTATAAAAGTAATTAAGAATATTATACATTCTATTGCACCATATCTTGCTGAAATTTTTAATAACTGTGTGAATAAAGGTATCTTTCCCGATCTTATGAAGTTTAGTAAGGTCATACCTTTGTTCAAATCGGGAAACAAAGAAGACCCCAGTAACTATCGACCCATTTCAATACTACCAACTCTAAGCAAAATTTATGAAAAAGTTATATTGGAACAGTTGATGTCGTATTTTAACATAAACAACCTTTTACATAATAAACAATATGGATTTACAAAGGGTCGTTCTACTACTGATGCAGGTGTTGCTCTATTAAAACATATATTTGATGCCTGGGAGAAGTCTCAAAACGCCCTTGGAGTGTTTTGCGACTTGTCCAAGGCTTTCGATTGCGTTGAGCACAAAACTCTGGTGATGAAGCTAAATTACTACGGTCTCAAAGATTTCGCACTAAATTTAATTCAGTCGTATCTTAGCTCTCGAACACAAACAGTCGATATTAATGGAACTAAATCATCTGGTTCTCATGTAAAAATGGGAGTTCCACAAGGGTCCATTCTTGGTCCTTTTCTGTTTCTGATTTATATTAATGACTTGCCATTCTTTGTAGAGAACTTCTGTGAAATCGTATTATTTGCAGATGATACTTCACTCATTTTTAATGTAAGTAGGTGTAAGAATAATTACGACGATGTAAACAAAGCACTCTCTGATGTACTGTTGGTTTACTATTAATAATTTGCAGCTTAATGCTAAAAAATCAAAATGTATTAATTTTAAATTACCAAATGTCAAAAATGAACCAACCGATATAAGAATAAACGGTGATCGATTAGATTTGGTAGACTCAACAGTTTTCTTAGGTATAACCCTTGACTCAAAACTTCAATGGAATCCTCACATTTCGAAATTGGCCGGAAAACTCAGTTCTGCTGCTTATGCCATTAGAAAAATAAGGCAGTTAACAGACGTTGAAACTGCTAGAACAGTTTACTTTAGTTATTTTCATAGTGTCATGTCGTATGGCCTCTTACTGTGGGGAACAGCGGCTGATATTGAAACTATATTAATTTTACAGAAACGAGCAGTAAGAACAATCTATAGACTAGGTTCACGAACTTCTTTAAGAAATCTTTTTAAAGAAATTGATGTCTTGACAGTGGCGTCTCAATTTATTTATAATTGTATAGTGCTACAAGGATCTTTTGGCACGTGGATGACAGTAACATGAGGGCGTGGGTGTGAAATTAGGGTTACCAGCTAGCAAAAATATCCTTAGTTTATGGGAATTGTTTAAACCTGGTTCCATATTCCGTAATTAAATTTTAATTTAGGAAATGTTTAAATGATAGGATTCATTACATGAAAAAAAAGTTAAAACAATGTGAATATAATTAAACAAATAGTAGACTGTACAACAAGAGCATAAAACGAGCCATTTTACCCGAGACGTGCATATAGCCACCCGAGCTGGTACGGCGAGGGTAAAATGAGTTTTATACTCGAGTTTCACACTCTGCTTTTCACTTCGATTGCAAGGAAATAAAACAAAGATTAAAGCATATACAAGAAAATTTAATAAATTTTGATAATGTAATTAAATGACGAATAATTAGCTTCCCGCCACACAATTTTTCTTATTTTACTATTTTACTGGATGATGCTTCAGCCAATCTTCCTTCATTTCCAATTCTTGCAACAGTACGTAAAGATATACCTGAAATCGTATTTTCTTTTAATAATTTGAAGGAGAAATTATGTTTCATAAGCCTACAAAATGTGAATTAGTATTCTTGGTAAGTAATAACGGGGAGATTTACAAGGTATGCTATGTTATCACTTACCTGTTGCAGCTGCGACGCGCTCATTTACTCTTTCAAATGGAATAATCGGGGCGCTAGATTGTTTTTCTTTCATGAAAATATCCTTCACTCTTAGCACCACCTCTCTAACACCACTTTTTATCACTTTTGGCATATTTTGTGATATTTTTATTTAAATAAAACTGCAAAATATCCACAAGAAACATCAACTTCATCTATCTGTCAAAAGTGACGTTTTACATGATGGTGGCGTTAGTTCGGCCGCGTGCCAAAAGATCCTTGTAGCACTATATAGTTCTTGTACGTTGTAATATCAATTCATTTGCTAAACACAGTGATGTACACAATTTTAATACTAGAAATAAGTCAAAACTTGTAATGCCACTGTTCAGGTTACAGAAGGTGCTTGGTTCTTTCTTGGGGCAAGGTATACACTATTACAATAAAATACCAAATACTGTACTAGATTTACCTTTAGATAAGTTTAAAAAACATGTAAAGTCTTTGTTAATGAGGGAAGGGAATCAATAAGGCTCAGCGTAAGGAAACAAGAAATATAATAAAATTAAGTAAATACAAACCAAACAGCTCGAGACGACAGCTACTGACAAGACAGTTATTATAAAAAAGCATAGATAAAAGCACCGGCCTGATGGCCAGTTCGCAACATCTCTCCCCTCTTTCATCAGTAAGGAAACAATAGGTCAAGAGAGAGAGAGAGAGAGACCACGAGGAGTCCGTCAGACCGGGAGCCGCACCAGCTTCTTGCAGGGCCGGCGAAGTAGGCCCGCCGCGGTGGAGACCTCGGCAACGCGAACAATGGCGTCGGCGCCTGGGAAAACCCGAGTAATACGGCCCCGTGGCCAAGTACCACGCGGCAGGTTGCCGTCAGCTATCAGCACGAGGTCACCAACCGCGAGAGCGGGACCAACTTCGCTATATTAGCCTTAGTTCAGGCGGCACGAGAGCGAGTGCGTCAGGTTCGTTGGAAACCCAGCCACGAGCTTCAAAATGCGCTCGCTTGTGCACTTCAACAATGTCCCTAGAAAGGAGAGACGCTCGATCGATACTGTCCACGCTCCCAATGTAATCATCCATATATGTGTCGTGGACAATAGCGTGAGCGGCTTCTGAAAACGCAACTCGGTTTTCATTTGCGTTTTTATTTTTAATAAAAAGTGCCGTAAATGGGCTTGACGCAGCACCGAACATCATTGAAGACATCCTAAAAAAATTAATGAGAAAGTCGGGAGAGTCACGCCACAGGAAACGCTGCGCGTCCCTGTCCTGGGGCCTAATCTTAATTTGCGGAAACATTTCCTTAATATCAGCCGCCATACCGACTCTCCTTTCTCGGAACCTATACAAAATGTCAACGAGAGAAGACAGCAGATCGGGCCCAGTTAACAATAAAGAATTAAGACTAGTTCCCTGAACAGCGGCGGCGGCGTCATGGACAACCCGTAATTTTCCCGGTTTATTAGGGTTGACAACACCGAAATGAGGTAAGTACCAAACTCTCGAAGAATCAGAAGCTAAGGCACACGTTTCGGCGTAACCTTTGTCAATCATAGCGTGTATATTGTTTCTATACTGAGCGGCGTAAGAATGATCGCGCTTGAAGCGTTTTTCCAAACTGATGAACCTGAAAAGAGCCAATGGATAACTGTTGGGGATGTCGGTAGCATCAGAACGCCATAGCAAGCCAACCTCGAATTGCCCATCGGGAAGTCGGCGAGCCGTCTGCTCCAGGATGTCGGTTGCCCGTTTGTCCGCAGTCGACTGCACCTGACGCTTGACTATACCAACAGACTCCAACTTGAAGTTCTCCCTGACCAGATCCTCCAGTTCAGAAAAGTCCTCACTAGACACGCTATGATTGACAAAATCAACTAGTTTGGTTCGACTATTTGCACACCCGAAAACAGCCCACCCCAAAGGCGTAAGACAGGCTGCAGGTTGTGCCTTGGAACCCTTTCTCACTTCAGTTGGAATGAGCAAATGCCAATTGTCGATACCTACAATTAATTTTGGCACAGCATCTACATAGAAAACGTTGGGAATAGATAAATGCTTTATGTCATCATAGCCAATAGATTGGCAAGCAATGCCCAAGTTTGAAATGGCACGAGCCTTTTTAACTTCGTGTGAATTTGGCACATCTTTACCCTTAATGTAAAAGTCAACATATTCTATCTCTATAGTTTTTGATAGACCTCGCATACAGTCCACCCTAAGATTCGTCTTGGGGCCACCCACGCCGATTTGATGTGCGATGTCGATGTCTATAAAGGTGCTAGATGAACCATCATCAAGGAGGGCGTAAGTGTCCACCGATCCATCAGGGCCGCTCACCGTAACTGGAACGACTTTCAGAAGAGCTCTAAACCCGCCTGAGGAAGAGTGAGCCACTGTGTCTCACCTTTCGTTGGACTGTATGGGAGTATCAGTTTGTGCAGAAGATGGTGAAGCTTCGGGCTCCACAGAAACAACATTCACTTCAGCCGTTGCTTCGTAGTTGTGTAACAACTTATGATGCCTATACTTGCAACCGGCTATTTTACATAAAGTAGTAGGATTGCATGACCTATACTTGTGTGAACCTTTTTTCAGACAACGGTTGCAAACTTTATGGTCGCGAACCCATTTCAATTTTGACACAATGTCGAGATGATTGAATTTGTCACAGTTGTCAATGAGGTGACATTGTTGACAAAATAAACATGTCAAAGGTTTACTTGGAGAACGCTGCTGTGAATGCCCTTTATTTTCAGATCGCCGCTGCGAAAACGGAACCGCATGTGGCGTGGCATCAATTACCTGAAAGGTTCCAGTGCTATGCGGACGGTCTGAAAAATGGACATCCGTGATCGCCCCGAACTGCAATTCAGTAGTTACTTCCTCAGCTAAAAAATCACTCAGTAGCTCCAGCTTCGTACCCAAACCCAAGTGGAAGCGGGACTTGGCATAATCCTTCCACCGTGCACGCATTGCGGGGGCTAATTTTAATAAGAGCGAGTTGTAAAGCTCTGGTGATTCTAAAAATGCTCTGTTATCCAAAAACTTCAAAACTGATATGCAACTGCGAACACGGCCGGCAAAGAAATGCAAATCCTTGCCTTCCACATTGATTTTGGGTAACGACCGCACCGCAGCTACTTCATGGAGGACAATTAGTTCAGGCCTACCAAAGTGCAGCTCAAGGACATTAATGACCTCATTAGGGTCATCAGCTGTAGACAAAAGGGCACCGACCGCTTCCCGGGCCGGGCCGTACAGCGCTTTATTTAAACGTGACAAATTGGCCAACGGAGGATACGACAACTTGGAGCTATCGTATGCCCTTTTGAAGGCCAGCCAATCGTAAATCTTACCATCGAAAGAAGGTAAATGGTTATCCGAATTATTTTTGGATAAATTTTGAATAGTTTGTGCCAACAACATAATATCAGAAGTGTTGGTACCTTTGTTTGCATCCTGGTCGCCATGACTCTGACCGTTAGAGGCATGTGTAAGCAACCTACGGTCATAAGGGACGCTGGGGCCGGGCGGGGGAATGCCGGTGTAGAGCGCGGCACCTGCGGGAGCGGGATAGTCGCGACGCACGTCACAGGGTGCGTCAAGTGCGGCTACTCCGCAGGCGGCCACAGGCAGACGAGCGGGATAGTCGCGACGCACGTCACAGGGTGCGTCAAGTGCGGCTACTCCGCAGGCGGCCACAGGCAGACTTGAGGGAACCACGAGGGTGGGACCACCTGGGTGCACGGGGGTAGGTGCACCGCAAGAGGCAGTACCACGGGTAGCGCCTGGGTGCACGGGGGTATGCGCACCGCGAGAGGCAGTACCGGGTGGTTCCAAAGCAGGCTGCTGCTGTAAAGGCGCACATTTATTCATCCAATCCTCCACTTCGCTGACACTGCGGTTAGTAGGGCAGATGGAGCCGCGCTGACTAGCTTCTGCTTCGATCTGTGCTATCTCGGCTTGTAATTCTAGTTCCAACACCTTTGCCTCTGCTGCAGCTTCTGCCGATGCAGTTTCTGCTCGCACTCGCGCTCGTTCGGCTTCCGCATTTTTTCTAGCGTAAGCAGCTTGGATGGCGATCGTGCGGGCGCGGACGGTTGCAGACGACCGTGAGGACGCTGAAACAGAGAATGCGGGCGCGGCGGGCGCGAGCGTGCCGGACTCCGACACGGATGCCTCTGTCGCGCTCGGTGTTATTGCCTTACTCTGAGCCCGAGTAATCATTGTATATGAAAAAAGTACTTACGTACGTAAAACTGATATGCTAAAGGGAAAGGAAAATTTTAAAAATTTATAAGTAATAATTTTGCCGGACGAAAGGACCAAATGTTAATGAGGGAAGGGAATCAATAAGGCTCAGCGTAAGGAAACAAGAAATATAATAAAATTAAGTAAATACAAACCAAACAGCTCGAGACGACAGCTACTGACAAGACAGTTATTATAAAAGAGCATAGATAAAAGCACCGGCCTGATGGCCAGTTCGCAACAGTCTTCTTTACTTAAAAAAGGTTATTATACAGTCAAAGAATATTTAGAAGATAAAACAGCCTGGCTATAATAAAAAACATATACTTAATACTACTTATAAATAGTGTCCTGCAGATAACAAAATAGCGTTGCATTGAACATTACAATTAGTTTTATTTTTATTATTATTAACTATAGTTTTTTTGACTTTTACTAGTACTGTATGATATTGTAAAAAATTAAACTGGTAAATTATGTTTTTGCAGACTTAAATATTTTATTTAGTTATTTTTTATTTTTTGTGTTTTTTTACATGTTGTGATTGTCCTTTACATTTTGTGTTTTTATTTGTGATGGAAAGTGTCCTTTATGATAGGGCATTTTCCAATATTTATGACGCTGTAAGGGAGAAAAGAGCTGGACACTTGCTGAGTTTCTTGCCGGTTCTTCTCAGTACAAGATCTCCTGCCCAGAGTAGATAGACTTACGAACCGATGGCTTAAAATGACGTTCATAAGAGCTATTTGTAGCCTAAACTGAATAAATGATTTTGAATTTTGAATTTTTTGATTTTTTTTGAATTTTAAACACATCTCATCACACCAAATATAAAGTTGTTCCCAAGGGGTCAATACTCAATACTTACTCAAGATATTTATTGCAAAACCAATAAAATATAAAACCAAATTATCGACATACTATTTCACAATAACATAACTTACTATATTAAAGAAAAAATTAAATAAGATAACTAAAGACAAAATAAAACCTATAAATAAAAAATGTCCTCCAGCTGTGGGCTCATGGGAACGGTTCCAAGAATGCTGGCAACATTACCTCTTTGGATTGCCAAGCTAATACGTTGGCAGAGGTAGCTGCCAGCCTTCTTGTCACCGGAGGCTTCAATAAGGCGAGCACTCAACTCTTTAACAAGCTGCTTGGCCTCCGGCCCCCATGGACCCAATGTCTCCACCGCAAACGGAACAAATAAATAATTTGGACCCAGATTTGCGTATTTGTGCCGTTTGCGATTTTCAGCACTTACCGCAGCAGCCCCTACATGAAGAGAGGTGGCGCGTACATGTGAGGGAGCCACGGTGTCAGCACAGGTTGCATCCCACACCAACGGCCTGCCAAGCTTCCAGGGCCCAATGGTCATCCCGTCAGGTCTCTTGCCATCGCTGCGAGATATACCAGCTGGCTCTAAGACAGCCGGTATACCAACGGTGGCAAAAGCACTGCGGATGATGCTGTTTATAGTGGAGTGACGCAGCATACGCCCAGCACTGCGAGCACAAGATAGGCCGTGGTGGCCAAGCTCGTCAACAGCTTCTCCACATACGCAGCGGTGAGGGTGGACTACCCTGGCGCCTCGACGAAGACAGACCGCTAGAGTGAGAGACGGCCCGTCCAACAAGGTACCGACATTGGCAGATGGTAATGCCTGGAGCCAGTGGCCTGACTCTCTCTGGGAGACGGCAGTAAGACGAGCGAGTTCTGACATATCACTCGAAGTGGATAAAAGCCCCTCCAGAACTTGCTTGCACAGTGGCTCGTCCCATTGCCTCTGAGATTGTGGTAAAAATTAAATTAAATTATCGACCATGTCGGGCACGCAATCAATATGCGGTTTAGACAGAATAAGAGCGTCTTCTGGTAATACAGTAGGCTTACTGAGTCAAGGTCCATTTGCTGATGTAGCACAAAATACTTCAGTTCTTTCATTCAATAGGCATCAAACCGATGTCGATACTGTTTTTTTAAATATGAACTTTTAGAAAAACAAATCGAATAGATCATTTATTCAATACCACTTTCAATATAAATAGTTTAAAGTTATGCTTAATCGCAACCAAATAATTTTAAAATAGAATTATACCTACCTATATAAATAAAAATAAATTGCTGTTAATAAATTTTATATTTTGTGTTGTTCCCTCTAATACCAGGATGGTTTAAAAGAATAAAAAAATATGGAAAAACTAAAAAAAAACCAGCTGAGAAAACGAAAAATTTAATATTGGTAATTTGTATGGGATTCGCCACTTTGGATTAATTACTCTTAATAGTTGGCGCGTCTGTCGGGTCAACTAGTTACTTATAATAAATTATAGAAGAAAAAAAATTTAAAATAAAAAAAGAAGGCAAACGAGCAGGCGTAGGCAGGTCACCCGATGGAGAGTAATTACCGCCGCCCATGGACTCTGGTTTTGCGGGTGAATAGAATCGCAGACGCGTTGTTATCTTTGTTTATTGAATCCTGTTTATTTGTGTTTTTTTATGGCTAATTTTGACGTTTGCTGTTAGTGCATTAATATATATATGTCAAAAATAACAGTTCTAAATCCACCAGGAAGTAATAAGTTATTCATTTTTGAAGTATCACGATGACAGACTGACATGATTATAATGACAGATTGACAGTTCCTATCCTAATTAAAGACACGCTATGTGATGCGTACGTAGTTCCGTATTCGCTGAGGTCTTCCGTATCGTCGATCGTGTTAAGGCGCTGGCAACAATGAAACAACGCTCTCTGTCGATCTGCACTATTCTATCTATATATAAAAATCAATTGATGTTCGTTTGTCTCGCTAAGACTCGAGAATGGCTGGACCGATTTGGCAAATTTTAATTTTGAAATATTTGTGGAAGTTCAGGGGAGGTTTAAACGGTGAGAAACATAAATAATAAGTAACGGAAAATACTAAAAATGACAATTTAATTTTCCAATACAAAATGTTCCACGATTTGTTTGTTTTAATTAATCCTTTATTGTACATTAAAAATTACAGTCTAAATTACATTATAAAAAACATATACAAGGGTGAGCTTATCTCTAAAAGAGATCTCTTCCAGCCAACCCTAGCTGTAGTTGGAAAAGAAAGTTTGCGGGACCAATTGTCGACCATAACATAATTAAATACCTTACACATAAATAAATAAAATAAATAGGTACTTAAACTAATTATAATGCATATACATACATACCTATACATATATATATATATATATATATATATAAATATATAATTATCTAATATATACATATTATCATCTGACTGTATAACTATATGATGTTACTGACTACTGCTCAAGCTAGAGAGGTAGTGCTCTTTCAATTTGTGTTTAAAAGATGCTACTGATGGGCTCTCACGAATGCTGGCAGGCAGTTTATTCCACAATCTGGCTGCATATGCATTTTGTTGTCACGAAACTGTCAAAGTTGTACGAAGTCCGCCGGGTCAGCTAGTCTATATAAATAAAAACCAATTGCTGTTCGTTAGCCTCGCTAAAACTCAAACACGGCTTGACAGATTTCAATAATTTTATATTTGTGTTGTTCCCTCTAAAACGAGAATGGTTTAAAAGAAAAAAAAAATATGAAAAAACTTAAAAAAAAAATAGTTGAGAAATCAAAAACTAAAAATGGTAATTTGTATGGGAGTCGCCAGGCGGCTTAAGATGCTGGGTTCAATTCCTAGGTGGTGAGTAAGCCAATACCCATGTAACGATGACTTAACTTTAACGATGGAGGCTTTAAACCAGTTGTGGGACAGTATATGCTGAACTTTACTTTTTCTATAATACTAGTAGCCCGCTCGCGACTTCGTCCGCTTAAGAACACTCGTATCCCAAGATGGACCCCTATAGCAGCGCCACCTACCAGGTCCAATTGAACACACACAGAAAATTTCATCCAAATCGGTCTAGCCGTTCAGAAGGAGTTCAATAACATACACACGCACAGAAGATTTATATATATAAAAATGTGTATCAAATTCCTTATGACATTAAATACTTATTATGAATACATTTTCAATTCTGACAAAGTGGCTATGAGACACTGCTTCCAAAGTATGAGTGAATTGTTGAAACATAAAAATGCATATTAATGATCAATCAATCAATCAGTAAATGAATAAATTAGATTTGTTTATTAAACAGTGATGTACATACAATTTACATTAAACAAATCATCATCATCATCATCATAATCAGCCCACATTAGTCAGACAGAGGCCTCTCCCAATGCATACCACTGAGCCCGATCTTCGGCTACTCTCATCCAACCACTGCTAGCCACTTTGCGTATATCGTCGCTCCACCGCGCCGGAGGGCGACCTACACTACGTCTGCCGAGTCGCGGTCTCCACTCTAGAACACGTCTACCCCAACGGTTATCGGTCCTGCGGCTTATATGACCAGCCAATTGCCACTTCAGCTTGCTAATTCTAAGAGCTATGTCAGTAATTTTGGTTCTCTGGCGAATTACTTCGTTCCGGATTCGATCCCTTAGAGTAACACCTAGCATAGCTCTCTCCATAGATCGCTGAGTGACTTTAAATTTGTGGACTAGTCGTTTCGTGAGTGTTCACGTCTCGGCTCCGTATGTCATAACAGGTAGGACGCACTGGTTGTAGATTTTCGTCTTAAGGCGTTGTGGTATTTGCGACGAGAAGACCCGATGGAGTTTGTGAAATGCTGCCCAGCCCAGCCGAATCCTTCTGCAACACCAAAATTATAGAAATTGCGAAATTTATTTTAGTTCTAACTATAAAACGTAAATAGGCGGAAGCGGTAGCAACATCATTATGTTTACTTTATTGCTCTATTGATATTTTTTGAAGTATAAACTATAGTACCAATTTTGATAGGTATCTAACTAATTTAAAAGTTAATTGTGTTCTGTAGTTACAGTATGTACCGTAATGTTTTCGGATGAGAGGTAGCCGCGGATCGTGCTCGGTGGCGTGCACTCGGAGAGGCCTATGTCCAGCAGTGGGCTAGTGTAGGCTGATGATGATGATAATGATTGTTTTTAGCTTTTCGCGTCTATTGCCGCCTAAAATATATAGTTTTTAGCTAAACAAACCGACGTGACTCGACTTTTAAAATCATAATCTAACTATGGTTTATTAGGGTCTGGTTTATTTTTGATTACACCGTATTAGTCAAATTCATAAAAATCTTATAATGTGAAGATTTTACAACTACCTAATCTTAAATTTTTACGAAATTATATTATAATAACTATGAATAATCGATTTATGTATACCTACTACTAATATAGTTATATTCGTAAGTATCTGTTCATGAACAATTTATGGATCTTTGTTATCTGAATAAAATAATGAATAATAAATAAATAAATAAAAATAAAACTAGTGTCTCTGACTTTCACTGAAGTCCATCAAATAATATCATCATGATAATAATAATAATATTATTGATAAAAATAATATAAACATTTTTACAGAGCCGCACTTCACTGATGAGAAAAATACATATATAGAACACAATGAAATCGCGTGTCGGACCATTTAAACGAACAATTAACTCCAAGTTTTTTTGATTGAGTATTCAGCTAATTACGGTACTATTATTATTTAAATTAAAAATGACTTAGCCAATCATAAATAATAAGGCTGCGATAATTTATTTTCAATTAGGTACTATCCATCAGAATGTCATGCATAATTATGTAGAATTATGCATGTAAGCCAATAAAAAGTGACCTATTTTATTTTTTATATTTTTTTTTACTTTACTCGCTTCGTCTGCGTGGATTTGAGAAATTGAAACATAATCTCTTTCTTAAAATAAAATAGAGCCTATGTTACCTGCAAGGAATGTAGCATTTTATCAGTGAAATAAGTTTTAGAATTAGACCAGTAGTTCCAGAGATTAGCCCCGACAAACAAACAAACAAACAATTAAACAAACGTTACCTATTTATTAATAGTATAGATAAACATACACATACACGTACACATTGATGTTAAAATAAAAATAATAAGTGCGGCAAAGATTCGCCTTAATAGCGTTTTAATTTCGTTGAAATATTAATATTGATCTTATTATTAGAGACTTATACAAATGAAGAGGCGTATAAAATAAAATAAAATAAATTTACAGTAATTTTAATTATAGTAGTAATCTATTGTTACGACTTTTGTATACAAATTGAGTCCTTGTAGAACTCAAATATAAATCGATTTTAAACGTAATTTTCCAGATAGCTCGATTAAGGCGTCCCGAGGCATGGCGATTCCAGGCAAGGTAGCCGAGATCTCGCTGGAGGAGGAGTACAAGAAGAAAACGATGATCTCCCCGTCGGACGTGCAGCAGCTCAGGGAGTGGCTGCACACGCAGACGCACCTGCCCGCGGACGCCATCACAGGTACGGTGACACGCTGTGTGATGTTGGGTGACGTTGTGTGATACTGTGGGACAAACGGTGACACTGTCTGAAGACGTTGGTCTTGCCGTCTGACGTGCAGCGACTCAGGAAATGCCTGCCTGCGGACGCCATCTCACGAATTATTTATTTATTTGATTTACTTATTTGTTTTCCCTTTATAAATTTATATCGATAAATAGTAAACTCATAAAAAAATTGTTTAACAATCTTACAGTTACGGAGTTCCCTATATTGAAGAATTGGATTGTTCGCCATACTGTACCTATATTAAAATCATATGTTTTTAATTAAAGTGCGGTGATATCTTTTGACCTACAAAGTTTTGACCTTTGTATCTAAAAACTGAAATTCAGCATAAAGGTTTCATTTGAAGCAGACAAGAATTAAGGACGGACTTTTCGAAATTCCCGCAATATTATGGGGTTCGAATTAACTCAAAAGAAGGCGGTCACTGGTTTAAAATAAACTTGAAGAACCCAGACCGAGTGACCTTGGAAAGTACCGATCTATCAAGACATCATCATAATGTCCTCATAGTAACCAAAGGTCAGAATTCAAAACCAGTTTTTGGTTGTGCGTGTCAGGTTGTAACAGTCGTACAATTAAGTATATAATCAAACATCACAACAACGAGAATTGAATCTGGGAGTCCTTGGAGTCGGTTTCCTCGTACGGACTGGATTTGAGCTGCTTTGATACCGGTTAAACCTAAAAAAAAATAAAGTAGTAGAGCTTATCCTAATTTTTTGTAAGAAAATACAAATTCTAAATGAATGAAAGATGAAATTCTGTATTAAAACTTCAAGAAATATGACATTTACAAACATAGCACCACAAAACTATATTTATAGTTTGACTGTGGGTACAGAGCAGAGTCTCAAGACGAGAGAGTCACGCCGACGATTTTAGCACTTCTAAGCTATAACTATATCTACTTATGCTACTATAACAAACTTTCCAAAAAAATTAATGGGTGCCCACGAAACAGTTTTTCCTAGTGTGGGACCCATAGTCAATGCATCTTGTGTTGTTACGATGTTCTCGAATAACCTAGCTTTATTGGTTGCACACCTATGTGTTTTGAGACCCAGCACACAGCTTTGGTAATAAAGTATATTTGTATTTGTATTTGTATTTGTAATGTTTCTTAAGCAGGCTACCAAATTTGTTAACATTAGTTTCAAGTGTAACATCTTGAGGCACACTGTTCAGTATAAAAGGGATTCTCTTACTGAGGGTTCTGTCACCGTAATAATTAGTAACCCTAGGAACAGAGTATTTGCCAGCAGATATCGACCTAGTATCATACCTATGCATTACTGGCGAGTGACACTGATTGATTTTATGATATGATTTTAAGAGACTCGTAAAATTGTATACATGGATAAGTTGATTGCATGATAAACTGGGGTTAGTTTCGAATTCATTGTTGCATTGGCAAAAGCTTTGATCTTTTAATTCGACTTTCACATGAATCCTACTGCATGATCTCAGAGCTAGACGGAGTGGAGAAGCTTGTCACATAAATTATCTGGAGCAACATCATTGGCAGCAACCAATGTTTTTGATGGGTAACATCTTTCCGCTCGCCTTATGTAAGCCTAAACAATTTGTGGGAGTGATTTTGTAGAAATGTAGGTAATCATAACAGTGTGATACTGCCGCACAATTTATGAACGCAGTAAGTAACTTATTGTGTGTATTAGACTTTTTAATATATTAATAAATATTTACTGATGATAGGTATGTCTCAATAAAGTTGATAAAAAATTGATAATTTTCAGAATATAATGTTAAAATTGCTTATTACTAAGGTGAGATGTCAAATGTTACACATCATATGCGACTACTGTAAAGCTCGCTCATTTTTTTGTGTTACTTACCTACTTACTCCGATGGCTCAGCGACCCAAAGTGTGTTTTGGCCTCCGAGACGAAAGCTCGCTATCCATCTTGATCTTGTTCGGTGTCGCGCCAGTCAACCGCACTTAGCTCACGGAGGTCGGACTCCACCACGTCCCTCCAACGGTTACAGGGGCGTCTAACCGACCGTCGACCAGTCGCTTTACCGCGATAGGCTTTGTGTTATCCTTAATGTTATTTTTTTTATGCATACTGTCTAAGTGTTTTGTGTTATCCTTAATGTTATTTTTTTATGCATACTGTCTAAGTGTTTTGCCAACAACCTGGATGTTGGTGAGCAGGACAGGACAGTGACAGGAAACGCCTATTCACTATTTTTTCTTTTCTAAACCCCATTTAACGGTAGGTACCGTGTTGCAAATAAACAGGCATTTATTTTTGTTAGAAATAAAACTTTGATTTATATTATGGACGAATCGATTATCGAGATTCAATTTTGTTTGGTGGCATAATGGCCCCATCACTAGTTGTTCTTTTATTATTCTCTTGTCTCTGGAAAGCAAATATGGCTGGTTGAATAGGTTATCGTGTGTTGATAATTAAATAGTTTTGTGTAGTAATAAGGGCATTTGGAGCCGTATTATTCTACTTAAGTGGATAGTGCAAATTGTGTGTGCGTCGTAAACTAATTGTTTCGGGAAAACAATTAGCCGGGATATCGGCCACACCGCTACGGGAATAAAAGGTATTTTTCAGGGGGGAGTGCACTTTGGGGTAGTTTGGGTGTGTTTAGGGAACCCCAGAAGACCCGGAGCCGGATTCGGGCCCCATCGGACCATATGGATCCCGTTCAGGACGGCGGGAGCGGTATTGAACTGTGAGTGGACTTTGTTAATTTTAATGTGTAATTTTAAGTGTGTGTTGTGGGTTTCCGCAACATTTTGGTAGCAGAGCGTGGTTAATACCGGACCTCTAGGTTAATCGGTGTAATTTTGTGTATTTTTTGTTAGTTCGTAATAGGTTAAGCTCATTTTGTGTAAAATCGCACTTCCGGGACAGGTGCGGTTAAATTGTAAGGTTGGTAGTACCGTTGTTTTGTTCGTTCATTCATTTGGGCTGGGACATTTCTCAGAACGTTAATTTAATTTAATTTCGTTCAATTGAAAGCATCGAGTCGATTCGGATAATCGATTCCGTGTTTTCATTGACTCGTTTTAATTTTGTGTTTAGGTTTATTTAGTTTAAATTATTTATAATGACAGCGTCACGGCAGGAGTTGGCTCAGCAGCTCCGGTGGTTCACCGGGCTGCTTGCATTAGTAGATCGGCCTAACCGGGAGGACGCCTTGGAGACGCGTTCGAGGGAAATGCAGGCTCGTTTCTTGTTGGCCGAGCGGTCGGTAACCGCCCTAGTGTCAACCGACCCGGTCGGGGAGAAGGAGCTGGCCCTCCACGCCCAATATGTCAAGGATCTGGAGCACATCCAAGACATTTACGACGAGGTCCTTCAGCGGGTGAAGGACATCGAGCGACTGCGGGAGGGGAAGCCTGTTGCGCGCCCCGCTTCGCTCCACACCCCTGGACCCAGCGCCATGGGAAGATTGGGTGCCCTGGAGGTCCCGCATTTCACCGGATGTATGCGGGACTGGGCTGGATTCCGGAACATGTTTTTGGCCTTGGTGGATACTCGGAAGGATTTCACCAAGGCCGAAAAGCTGGCATATCTCCGTTCCTTCCTAGACGGAGAACCCAGACAGCTCGTACAGCATCTGGAGCTGCAGGATGCGAGCTACGACACCGCCATGCAGCTGCTGGAGAAGCGGTACGAAAAGCCGCGTCTTCAGGCGGACGCGCACGTGACCCATCTGCTGGGATTGCCGAGGGTCAACCATAGGGCTCAGCTGAGGACGCAGCTGATCACCCCGCTCACAGTGTCCTTAAACGGGTTAAGGACGCTCGGACTGCCCGTCGACCAGTGGTCCTTCCTTCTTCTGCACATCGTTCTGGCCAAGTTGTCGCAGGAGATGAGGGACAAGTTCGAGCGGAATCGACTGGTCCACAAGGATCTCGGCAGCGTTCTGCCCTCGATAGGGGAACTTCTGGAGTTCCTGGAAGAGGAGGCTGGCCTGCTGGAAAACCAGCTAGCCTCCCAGGAGGCTCCGACAAGTGCGCCGGCCCGCACTTCCGGAGTCTACGGCGCCCAGCCGCCACGCAACCCAGGGAAGGGTCGCGGCAGGCTAGTGGCTGCGGCCGCCATCAACCCCGGTTCTGGATGCCGGGTTTGCGGACAGCAGCACTTGGAACAGCTATGTCCAGCAATTCTTGGGCTGCCCACAAAAGAGCGCCGAAACCTCGTTCGGACACGAGGATTGTGTTATGCCTGCCTGGGAGGACATAGGTATAATGAGTGTCCCCAGGCGAGGCCTTGCGATGTGTGCGGCGGACCGCACCATCGCTTACTGTGCACCCGTAGTGCTGAGGGCTCAGCACCGGTTCGGGAGAGGGGATCTCCCACGGGTGGCGGTTTGGGGCCGGGGTCAACTCCGCCTCCGGAAAGACGGAGACCGCCACTGCCGCCACACTACAACCCCTCGTACACCCCGGCTCAGGTGAGTTGGGGACCGCCGGAGCGGAGCCGGGTTCTGGCTACAACCCGGCACCCGGCGCGACCAACACCAGGAGTTGGTGCCTCTAAGGGCCACTGGGTACAGGGAGCCCCACCTCCGGACCCAACACCCGGATACTCGTACGCGTACCCTCCGCCGCCGTTACCGGAACAACAACGACGTGAGAACCGTCAACAGTTCTCACCGGTACTGCACGAGTACCCGAGGTTGGAATACCACCCACCCTATCACCGGTATGGTAGGGCAGCTGGATACGCACCACCCCGGATAGTGGCCTGCACGCGTCCGACTTACTGGCCGAGTCATCACGGTTCGACAGGGTCGGCTGCTGGCTCTGACGCGTGACTAGCCTGTGGTCGGGCTACGTCGGAACCGAGGACGGTTCTTTGCCCATCGCGCAGGTACGCGTTTGGGGACCTAGGGGGGACTTCGTCCGGATGCGAGCCCTCCTAGACACTGGGGCACAGGGCTGCTTAATTACTACGAGGGTAGCGAGGCGCCTACGTCTGGAGTGCGTGCCTCCCTCAGTTCCGATTCGGGGAGTCGGAGATACAGAAGTGGGGGGTCTGTCCGGTCAGACCCACATTTCCTTCTCTCCTGTGCATTCCGCTTCGATACGGATTGCGGCGGCCGCGATCGTACTCGACAATCTGCTGGGTTGGCATCCACCGACAGACATTCCGCGGGACGCAATGCCTGACACATCAGGTCTTATGCTGGCAGACCCTCATTTCGAGGAGCCGGCTCCGGTGGACCTCATATTGGGAGCGGATGTACTGGGCTGGATCCTTTTAGGGCCTCAGCGGAGTCTGGGCCGCTCTTCGTTGGTAGCTATACCTACCATCTTTGGACACGTTTTAATGGGACCGGTTTTCGACCAGGAGACGCGGGATGTCTCACCTGTCGTCGCCACTACCTCCATCGCTAGGACGATGCAAAAATTCTGGGAACTGGAAGAGCCTCCCATGGTCTCCCGTCTGGATCCGGAGCATGTGGAGTGCGAAACCTTTTATAAGGATCACACACGCCGGATGGCGTCGGGTAGGATCGAAACTCGACTGCCCTTTATCGACTGTCCCCCTCTCTTGGGAAAATCGAGGGCGTTGGCAGAGAAACGACTCTTGTCCATGGAGCGTCGTATGTCTCGCGATCCGGTACTTCGGGAAAAGTATATCGAGTTCATGCGAGAATACGAGGCCTTGGGGCATATGTCGCGGGCGACTGTCGACTGGACAACGACAGATCATTTTTTCTTGCCTCACCACGCGGTGTTGAAGGCATCATCTGGAAAACTACGGACTGTTTTTGACGGATCGGCACCGTCGTCGACTGGAGTTTCATTGAACCAATGTCTCCATTCTGGTCCGAAGTTACATCGGGACATTGTCGACATCATTTTAAATTTCCGAAGACACCAGGTGGTGTTCGGTGCGGACATCCGGATGATGTTCCGCCAAACAGTAATACATCCTGCGGACAGGAGGTTTCAGTTAATACTCTGGAGGGAACATTCGGAGGATCCCATCACCGTCTACGAGCTCAACACCAACACGTACGGCCTGAAGTCGAGTCCCTTCATTGCCATCCGGTCACTGCTGGAACTGGCGGAGCAGGAACGGGCTCGCTTTCCCCGGGCAGCCGCTGTACTGACACGTGACGTGTTCGTAGATGATATCTGCACAGGGGCAGCCTCTCTGGAAGAGGCGCTCATCATCAGGAATGAGCTGATCGGACTCCTCGCGGCTGGTGGTTATGAGTTGAGAAAATGGTTATCCAACGAGCCACAGCTTCTGGTTGGGATTCCGGAAGATCACCAACAGAATCCTCAGCTATTCGAGGACGCAGGAGACCCGAACTCTATCGCCGTTTTGGGAATTAAATATCAGCCGGTTCACGATATTTTCACATTCCGGGTAGAACTGGAAACTACAAGAGTTTGGTCGAAAAGGACGGTCCTTTCCACCATCGCTCGGATGTTTGATCCAAATGGATGGATCAGCCCGTGCATTTTTATGGCGAAGTGTTTATTGCAAACACTGTGGACACTCGGAGTCTCGTGGGATGAGCCACTGGTAGGGCTCTCACTCGACACTTGGCTCGCTCTGATCTCTACGATCGAGGCGATCAATCAGGTGGCGTTGCCGCGGCGGATCTTGCCGCGGGGCAAATACAGGGCAAGCCTACATGGCTTCTGCGATGCGTCAGAACGAGGGTATGCCGCAGTGGTGTATTTGCGAACGGTTGACTCGAAGGGTCGAGTCGCCGTCTCCTTGCTTCTGGCTAAAAGCAAGGTGGCTCCCCTCAAAACTAGGCTGACAATCCCGAAGCTGGAGCTTTGCGGGGCGCATCTATTGGCCAAACTGTTGTGCCACGTGCACAAGGAACTGACGTCTACGGTGGACATCCGGAATGTCTACGCCTGGTCTGACAGTCAGGTAGCTCTGGCATGGCTACGCGGGGCACCCCACGTATTGGAAACGTTTGTGGCCAATCGGGTATCTCAGGTACAGAACTCGGGCATCGAAATTTGTTGGAGGCACGTTCCCGGCCCCTGGAATCCTGCCGATTGTGCCTCTCGGGGCTGCACCGCGCCGGAATTGGTGCAGCATGCCCTCTGGTGGGGTCCAGAGTGGTTAAAGGAGGGTGAGTCATCATGGCCGGTCACCATGATCGATGGCTCTCTAGGGATGCTCCCTGGAATAAAGGTTTTGGTGACAACAAACGAGTCAAGGCCAGATCCGAATTGGTTGACGGCTCGATACAGCAAACTGGACAAATTGCTAGGTGTAACTTGCTGGATCCGGAGATTTCTACATAACTGCCGCCATCCAGACAAGAGGCAGTTATCACCCGTGGCAGGTGCTGAGGAACGCAGGAGTTCACTGTTGGCCCTGATACGGCTGGTTCAAGCTGACCGGTTCGAGGACGAACTGAAGATTTTGCGCGTCGGTCGCGCAAAGCTCAAGGGAGCGATCTCTCGGCTCAACCCATTTCTGGATGCGGATGGACTGTTACGCGTTGGAGGTCGCCTCAAAAATGCCGACCTGCCCTTCGGTAGCCGTCATCCTCTGCTACTCCCCAAAGGAGGACCTTTGGTAGAACTGGTGGTCTCGGATAGACACCTGAAAAACGCTCACGCGGGGTGTAATGCGTTACTGGCGATATTACAGAGGGAGTTCTGGATTTTGTCCTCTCGGAGAGTGGTTCGCAGCGTGTTATTTAAGTGTGTGGCTTGTTATCGGGTGAAGGCCTCCACTATGCAGCCACAGATGGGGGATCTCCCTTCTGACCGGGTTTGTCAGACAACTAGGCCGTTCGACGGGGTCGGTACGGATTTTGCTGGACCGTTTCTGGTGAAAACCACAGCCTATCGTAACACTAGGGTCACGAAAGCATACCTGTGCGTTTTTGTCTGCCTGGCCACTAAGGCCGTCCACCTGGAAGTGGTTTCGGCTCTGTCTACGGAAGCCTTTGTCGCCACGCTGGATCGTTTTGTTTCGCGACGGGGTTTACCTTCTCTCATTCGGTCCGACAACGGTACCAACTACAGAGGCACTGCCAACTACTTAAAAGATGTGAACGATTTTCTGGATAAAAATTGTAATAGCATAAGTCAAGCTCTCGCACAGCGGGGAATCACATGGCGATTTAGTGTGCCAGCCTGTCCCCACTGGGGCGGGATATTTGAAGCCGCGGTAAAATCGGCAAAAACCCACTTGCGCCGGGTAGTCGGGGAAACTACCCTCACGTATGAGGAACTTACAACTGTGTTTTGTAAGGTTGAGGCGGTTCTCAACTCGCGTCCGCTTTGTCCACTCTCCTCTGACGCAAATGACATGGAAGTCCTGACCCCTGGTCATTTTTTGGTCGGTCAGCCACTCACTGCCCTGCCTGAGTATCCCTGGAAGGATGAACGCAGACACCGGATGTCTCGTTTTCAAATGATACAACAAATGAGTCAGGACTTGTGGCGTCGTTGGTCACTGGAGTATCTGCATTTATTGCAGCAGCGTGTAAAGTGGACAGACCGGACGTCGCCCCCTTCGGAGGGGGATCTGGTTTTATTAAAAGAGGCTAATTTGCCATCGTTATTTTGGAGACGAGGTCGCATTTTAAAGTTAATCTGGGGCGCGGACGGGACTCCGCGTGTGGCGCAAGTGTTGGTTGATGGATCGGTGCTAAATCGCGCGGTCGCGACCTTAGCTCGATTACCGGTTGACTAGTTTAAGATTTCAGGCTAGAAAGCGGTACGTCCGCTTTGGGTGGCGGGATGTTGCAAATAAACAGGCATTTATTTTTGTTAGAAATAAAACTTTGATTTATATTATGGATGAATCGATTATCGAGATTCAATTTTGTTTGGTGGCATAATGGCCCCATCACTAGTTGTTCTTTTATTATTCTCTTGTCTCTGGAAAGCAAATATGGCTGGTTGAATAGGTTATCGTGTGTTGATAATTAAATAGTTTTGTGTAGTAATAAGGGCATTTGGAGCCGTATTATTCTACTTAAGTGGATAGTGCAAATTGTGTGTGCGTCGTAAACTAATTGTTTCGGGAAAACAATTAGCCGGGATATCGGCCACACCGCTACGGGAATAAAAGGTATTTTTCAGGGGGGAGTGCACTTTGGGGTAGTTTGGGTGTGTTTAGGGAACCCCAGAAGACCCGGAGCCGGATTCGGGCCCCATCGGACCATATGGATCCCGTTCAGGACGGCGGGAGCGGTATTGAACTGTGAGTGGACTTTGTTAATTTTAATGTGTAATTTTAAGTGTGTGTTGTGGGTTTCCGCAACATACCGTGTGCCGTATTGCGACCACCGGTACTTGGTTTCTATGTATATCGTGGCTTAGCTACTGCTTTCTTTATGAATTCAATTATTTTAATTTTAGGATATTGCAAAATGAAAGATGCGTGTCTGTTAAAAATCGTAAAGCGTATATTCATAAATTGATTTAAAATTACATCGATCGAGGATAGAGGGGTTGGGAACAATATAGTGCTACCAATGGCAGCGTCGTCGGTTCGATTCCCACGTGATGTAGCGCGAAGATGATTGGCGATCAAAGGGTGGATGAAAGCGGAAGTTGGAGTTTAGTGGCTAGAACATTCCAGACCATACCGCTCAACCAATCCCGAACATACCGATACGACTGAACTAATGAGTTGAGCACTACGGACGAGGATCGCTTCTTGTTCATATTGTAACATTTTATAATAAATTTCCAAAGAATGTTGTTGCAATGCTATTACATAATTTTAAAGCACATGACATAAAGACACTGATGAGTGAAGGTTATTGAATATAAAATATATAGGTATATGTATAAAGTGGACGATTATGTAAATGACAAAATATATTGATAGAGTTGTAGAGTATAATAGTTATTGTAGGGATTCTTGCAGCTTTTTGCGGTGCAAGGTCTCCACACCGTAGGGCTTACGAAGCCTTGGCTTTGATTTAACGTTCAAAAACTACTTTGTAACAAGTCCATTATGGCGACGCATTGGAAATTTACGTGGCGGGGATCTTGATTTTTCCCAATAATTACAAAACATATGAAAGTGATATTTGATGACATGATTTTTCATTTGATTGACTTCATTTTGCTAGCTGCAGAAACACGATTTGTTAACAGAGAAAAAAATATCAAAGTAACCTCTTTTAAAACATAGATTTGCATTTTATAGGCAAACCAGACCGATTTAAGCATCTAAATATTCTTAGTAGATTAGTCTTAACACACACTTCAATATGCTAGTTCATTTTTTTAAACTTATTTTTAGTTTTAATTGAAAAAAAAACAATTTTTCTTATGGTACGGGGCGCAAACGCTCCGTATTAGATTAATTGTTTAGCGATGCGTCGCATTAAGAATAAAACTTTTGATTTTGATTGATTTTATTTCTTGCCATGCACGGTCGGTTGTTAAAGCGACCGGTATTAGCTAGGCTTATTTAGCAAACCGGACACAATAACAGCTCCGCTTGGAATCGAACCCAGGATGTCTAGGTCTGAGATCAATGTTTCATTAATGTAACTTAATTACACACTTCATAACTGAAGATTATAGTACCCTTTAGTATAGTTGAATAATTACAGGGCAGATAGGAATTTGATAGCCGGTATGTATGGTCAAGTAAGGTCTTGTTAGAATACACCGCATCATCCAATTATATACCTATTTGTGACTAATTGCAGCAGGCAACAGTTATGAGTATAAAAGAATCTTTGTCCCGTACGTTTTGTGTGGAAAACACTAGTAAATGTATTACAAACTCAAATCTGTTTATCGCTTCAACTAGCACTAATACAAGATGTTACACAGGCTTTACAGATCCAACTTTAACGCTACTTACAATGGTTTAAAAACGCTTACCGTCATGTGGTGTTATTGTAGAATCAACGATAACATTATTATAGTCCAAGATTCCGTGAATGCTAGAACTACGTCGTACTACGTAACAACATTTGGCTACTAAGAACATCGGGTACCAGCTTTGACAGGGAGCAGGAAAAAGAGGTCTAAAATTTTAGTATACTTACGTTCGGTCGGTTCGGGTAGGCATTTAATTTTTTTACTTTATTTTTATAAATATTTAATTCAGCTTAAGTGTAGGAATTAGCACTTAAAAATATAAAATAAAATTTACTAAGTATAGCGTTGTGTTATCAAATTTGTGGTATTTCATTATTCTTTAAAGATGGATCTGCATAGCCATCGGTTGCAATAACCGTTTGATAGAGCCTGCTGCCGCTACAAAGCAGTCGAAATCAAAAGCAGTGAAACAGTTTAGTGCTTACGTTAGCCTTCCCGGTGGCATAATCGGTGCAGCCGCCCGGATTGCAGAAGACCCAGGTTCGATTCCTGGCTGGGTCGGGTAGGCGTTTAATTTTTTCACTGTATTTTTATAAATAGGTAGGTTTTTTGTTACTTTTTACAGGATACCATTATTTTGCACTACTAACTTTAATTTTATAACAAAACAAAACCAAAGTAGTATTAAGCACAGTATATTATTATGTAAGTTTGGTGTATTTAGACTAAGTTTTAGATTTTTAAGTATGCGGTCCGCTGTCAGTTATATGCAACCGTAAAAATGAAATGTTTCTTTCAGATCTTGACCTGATCCTGTCGTACCACTGCTGCGACCTGAGTTCTGCCGTCACAAGAACCGTCCTGGACCTCAACCTAACCCTCAAGACGCTGTTCACTAACATCTTCAAAGACAGAGTGGTGGACGCGAAAACGATCACCACTCTCAAGACTGAGTATGTCTATTCTATTAGTAAATTAAATAAAGTTACAATTTATAGTGTTGGTTTTAACATTTTGATACTAAACACAGAGCCTGCAAAGGATTCGATCTAAATTAAATGGTAATCAATCACTATTCACTTATACCACAGCAAAGAGCTTTCTCAGAGAGTATAAAACAAATATTACTTGTAATGAAACGGATTATGGATCTACTCGCGTTTATTTGACACATTCATCATCATCATCATCAGCTCATTTTATGTCCCCACTGGGCACGAGCCTTCCCTATGGATGGATAGGGAGAACGGGCCATAAACCACCACAGGTTCAGATTAGCAAGGAGCTCGAGATGATAAGTATTTGGTCACCCATCCGATGACCGACCTTTGCGAAATTTGCTTAACCTCAGCACTCGCAGACCGGGCGCATTAATCACTGTGCCATCGAGCTCCTCTACTCTTTTACACATTAATTTGTTTTAATGTTTATCCTGTCGTTTTCAAACCCTTTGCAGGGTACGTGGTAAAAGTAAAGTGTTCGCTTAAACCTTAAAAATAATACAAATATTATTTATTAGCTACATCGCGGCAAACTTGCAGTTACAACAAAATACTTATTTTTTGGTAACATTTAGACATTTATATCTGGGGGATTACAAAGTTACATTTGCAGTTAGATAATATAATCAGTGTACCTGTTTATGTATAATATAATGGAATAATAGGTGTAGATAAGTACCTGGATGGTACCGGAAAGGAAAAAAAGTAGGACTATCTACAAAAGAAATGAGATGCCATCAAAAACAAACTTGTAAAAAAAACAAAGTCTCGCAACTCAGTTCAGAATAACTCACAACTTTTTACGGTAGAAACCGTAAAAAGTTGTGAGATCCATGTAATACCAAGTCGGTTAATTTATTCAGTCCTACTTAAGGGACCTTCTGTCTTAAGTTATTACGTAATTAGCTAACCTAACAACATCTTCATCATCATCATCATCAGCCTACACACGTCCACTGCTGGACATAAGCCTCTAATAACAACATCTTATAGTGACCATATCAATATCAAAAATCTTTTACGTTTTAAATAAATAGATTGTCTTGGCTTTGACGACCTCCGTAGCCGAGTGGCTTGCACGCCGGACTTTGGGCGGCGCTAACTCTGAGGTCCCGGGTTCGATTCCCGGTCGGGTCAATGTCGAAAACGAACTTTTCGATATTGTGTCGGGTCTGGGTGGTTGTGGTACCGTCGTTGTTTCTGATTTCCATGAAATGAGTGCTTTAGCTACTTACCTTGGGATCAGAACAATGTATGTGATGTTGTCTATATATTTTTTTTTTTTAATAGCGCTAAACAATCTAATAGGTAATATACGAGTATGTATTATTTGTGAGATACTTTGTTTTTTCATGTGATGGCCAAGTCAATCTATTTATTTAAAACATAAAAGATTTTTAATATTGATATGGCCACTATAAGATTTTGTTAGGTTAGCTATTTACGTAATAACTTAAGACAGAAAGTCCTTTAAGTAAGGGACTAAATAAATTAACCGATACTTGGTATTACATGAATCTCACAACTTTTTACGGTAGAAGAACTAAGTTGAGATACTTGGTTTTTTTACAAGTTTGTTTTTGATTAAACTGTGCGTTCATGGGTCCGTTCATGTCAATTCCAGATTGTTTCTGCCCCTGGAGGTGCGCAGCGTAGACGACTCGGCCGTCATCTATTGCCGGCTGATCGACTACGATTACAAGAACTTCGTCTTCTCAGAAGCAATCAGGTAAGAGACATTTATAATCTCATCAAAGGCTTTCAATCTCTTTTCACAGAGATTTTTTTTTTTAATGTTAAAAGAAGGCAAACGAGCAGGCGGGTCACCTGATGGAAAGCAATCACCGCCGCCCATGGACACCCGCAAAACCAAAGTAATAGCGGATGCGTTGCCGACCTTGAGGAAGGAGTTGGATCTTGAGGAGGGAGTAGAAATTGGGAGGGGGGAGGAGTGAGAGATGGGCCTCCGGTACTTTCACTCACCGGACGAAACACAACAGCAGCGAGTGCCGTTGTTTCACGCCGATATTCTGTGAGAGGGTGGTATTTCGCCGGGCAAGCCGGCCCATTTTGTGCTGCAACGCAGCGTGGCTCTACCACTCAGACAGTGTCACTCATTTAGCACCACCCAGGGGTCACGTGTAGGGTCTCAAGAGTAAACCTACGGACGCGAGTAACTTTAACCCCCAAAAGATTCAACAGATTCAACAGATAATTTTTGGCGTAGTACATATGTGTCGAGGTTCTCTGGAGGATCTCTGGAACGACTGGTCAGATTCCAAAAATTCCTTTACTGATAGAATTATGTAATATAGAAAAAGTTTATTTTGATAAAAATATTGATTTTAAAAATACGAAGTTAACGTGAACGACGTTGCGGGGAAATTGTTAGTTATTGGTAAAGGTGGACTTATTTGAACTCGATAGAGCCGTGTTGATGGTGGTGGATCTGTGGCAGTACCAGACGGGCACGTGGCCCGGCTTCGTGATCATCATCGACCTGGACCGCCTCAAGCTGGGCCACCTCTCCCGGCTCGACCTGCAGACGCTGCAGCAATTCCTCTATTATCTACAGGTCTGTTCCATTTGCTTGTTCAAACAAAAGTTTGCCTCATAATCAACTCATTTTACGTCTCCACTGGTGGGGCACGAGCCTTCCCAATGGATGGATAGGGAAAACGGGCAATAAACCACCACGCTGGCCGAGTGCGGATTGGTGGATGTTAAGGACTGCTAATGCAGCCGAGACCAGCGGATTTACGTGCCTTCCCAAGCACGGAGGAGCTCGAGATTTTTTTGGACACCCATCCGATGACCGGCCTTTGCGAAAGTTGCTTAACCTCAGCACTCGCAGTCCGCCATCGAGCTCCTCCTGGCTTGCTTTGACCGTCGCAATAATAACTCTTTACAATGTCCCAAAAAATATTATTATTATTATTTACTTTAATTTGAAACTGAATAAATAATTTGATTTTGATTTGATTTGATTTGAAAATAGATGAAACGCAGCTTATGACAATTCTTAGAAAAATCAGAAAAACCTATAAGAGTTATATGTTTATATTTTTATTGGCCTTTTTTTTCAGATTTAAAAAAAAAAGATATAACACTGATTTGTTCAAAGTCAATATTAAATAAAATGAGTATTAAAGTTAAAAGTCACATTACCACAAAGAAAGCCTCAGAGTACCTCCTATAGGGTAGCCGGGCTCGTAAATCAAATGGCAATTGGCAATTGGCAAAGGGCAAAGGGCCTTCCTCCAGAAATAGGGTGTTTATTGGTCTGGAAATAAAAACATTAACACGACCAGGTTCCAAGTCAAAGCAAGTTTATTCACATATTATTCAAATCCTTAGGAGGCAATGCTGGTGAAGCTCAAAGGGCTGCACTTCCTGAACGCGCCGTCGTTCATGGACCGGCTGATGATGCTCCTTAAGCCGTTCCTGAAGAAGGCACTGATGGAGGTGCTGCACATACACCAGATCGGCTCCAAGACGATCGATTCCTACGTGCCGATCGAAGGACTGCCGAAAGAAGCCGGTGGACAGTTCAAGACCCTAGATCAGGCTAGAGGTAAAGATGTTAATTTGACCTAATTTATTTTAATTTTCGACCCGATACCCAAAGGTCCTGGGTTCGACTCCCCGGTCGGACAAAGTATGTTTCGAGTTTTTCGATTCAAAGCCTGGGTTTGTGATCATTTGGCAAGCGTGGTGATTATGCCATCAATTGTAGTGATGACTTGTTTCAATGATGAAGGCCTTTGCTCAGCAGTGGGACAGGCTATTTATATCTTATATACACGCCTGATGGACTTCGGTTTTTGGTTTCAGATGATATTATTGAATGGATGAAAGCAAACCCGGCGTTCTTCGCCAACGAGAACAGGAAGCGAGTGGTGGAAGCGAAGAGGCCCGGCAAACCAAAAACCATTTCCGACATCTTCGGAGGCGTCGAAGGGTCTTTCAAGAAACTTGATATAGATTAAAATATTAATGAACTAATTGAGAACACGTTTTATAAAGGCAATTATTCGACTCATTGCATAATGTTTAGTTTTTGTTTAATATTTTCTAACGGGATGCGCTTGACCTAACTTTAATCTGATGTGGCAATCAGATCGAAGATGGAGTCCTCAACCTCTCAGGTTTGACTTTTTAACCTCTATATGACGGAATACAACATTGCTACTAAAGTTGTTGTTATGCCAGCAAGCTTATTACCGAAAAACCGACTAGTTGTCGATTGTTTATTTGCAACGCGACTACTCTAGTTGCGGTAAATAAATTGGTATTACGGTATTATAATGCGAGATGATAGTGGTTTGATTTCCATTGCGGATGAGAACCCAGTCAATGTTCTTTCTTTATGTATATTTTGACTGTAATTTTTTTGAAATTTTTGCAGTATTCTTATTAAAAGTGTAGTGCTTGCATTCTTGCAAACTTTCTTGTCTTCTGACAAGAAAAATATTTGTAGTAGTTTTTTGGGTAAGTTGTTTTAAAAGTGTGTAGGTATGTATGTGTATTTTAATTAGTTTAGTGATATGTATAATATTTGAGTTATCGTAATGAACATGTTTGGTATTGTTTTATTAAACCCAGTATTAAAGCAAATAAGATAAAATCGCCTTTGTGATTACTGGTAGCAATGTTGTGTTTATGTATGTACTACGTTATTACAATATTAAATTGTGTGAGGGGAGGTAAGAATTAATATTTTATTTATTAAAGTATTTCATAATATGAAATTTGTTGAAAATCATTTTGTCTCATTTATTCAGCCCAATCACTGCATTTTCGTTTAGTTTTACTAACAATACGTGTTCTAGTGTGCCAATTACTAACAACGGCATTAGACGCGCTTAAAAAACTTATATTAATTTATGGATTTAAACAATTTTACGCATATTTTTGTTGCGAGCAAGTTACTCCCTTACATTTACTTTTTCAACACTTTTCCAAATTGTTATTTGGAAAAGTGACATCATGAGAGACATCATGTCGTTCCGTTGCTTCTGATTGGTTGCTTGGTTGGGTTTTAAACCAATAGAGCAAGCTCATCCTTATATCGCAGGTAAAAACAATTCAAACAAATCGCTTCACCTGAACTATACTTAGATTAATTTATTATAATTAGTATAATGAAGTGTATGTTTTAGTAAGGTTTAACTTAAAATTATATAGGAAAATACTAATTTCCTCTTGACTGTACTTCATTTTATATTTTGTTATTCGTTTGGAATACAAAATAAATATGACAGCAAACTAATACCATTGGTATTAGTTTCGTTCGGATTGGAATAGATCGAAATATTTCATTCAACATTGCTCAAATTGAATTCTGGGATCGTAGAGCTTATTTTTTTCTTTTCAGTTTTTTCTCTTTGCAGTTATTTTTATGTTAGTCCGGTTTTTACGAGTATACATACATACATAGTAGCAGTCATGTCATTAGTTTCTTAATTTCATTAGTATTTTTCCCCTTCATGTATGATGACGATGAATGAGAAGTGAGAAATGATATACCCTCAACCCCTGCCTCGAGTATCTCAGCAAAGATGTGGGGTTTTACTAAGTCAATCCTCGGGCCGACATCTTGAGAGAATTTGAAAAGTGACGTTGCACTGTTTTGTTTCATTTGCCAACACTCATGCACGCTCACGAACACTTAACGGTTAATAATCCACCATTATTTCACATTAATATTCGACATAACACAAATTTTAGAAAATCAAACAAAACCGCATACCATGTCTCTTCACTTTCCCGCCAAGAAGCCATTAAGTTTACAAAGCTGACGTTGACTACCAATAATTATGGTCTGGCACTTCATGGGATTCACCTTTACTCCATACCGCCTCGACCAATCACTTACACTCCGCAGATCGTCCGTCAAAGCAGCTAAAGCGGCGTCAATGTCAGTAACATGACTATCGCGATACAATTGCAGGTCGTCTGCATACAAATGGTGAGAACAGCGAATAAGGGGAGTTAAGGAGTTAATAAAAAAAATATAGTGACATCATAGTTCGCGGTTCACTTAAGAGTACCTGGTGCGAGTTTTACTCACCATTAGATCACGATAACGATGCTGATGACGAAAATTTGCACGGCATTGAAGTAGAGCTGGTGACAGACGAGGTGAGCTAAAATTGTGCCAAACAAGAACAAATTCTTATTTTGACAATAAAACTCACACTCAGCTCTCTGGTAATATAACAAAGCACTGATGGAGCACGTGGCGGCACAGCAGTCATAAAACCAATTATATTTTGAAGCGAATTGAAATGTGAGTCAGAACGAAAAATAATGTAATGACTTACATAGTAGGATAGTAGGATATTTGATGTGTAACATATTTCCACTCGCTTTCTTGCAATTTGTGGGAGTGATTTCGTGAAATGGGACGGAAGTGTGTAACAGGAAATCGGGGAAGAGCGAGAGCGCGCGCCATATGATTTGACGAATGAGCGCGCGCTGGTAGAGTTGGCCGTCGGATGGTACCAACCAAGCGAGGAAGCGCGCGCCATTTGATTTGACGAATGAGCGCGCGGTATTGCATTACTCTTAGTGTCAATTAAATAAAATACAATTTTTATTAAAATAATTATTCTTTGTTATGACAAATCATTTCAAATAATACCTGACCCATTTTTTTCATAATATAATGTTAAAATTGCTTGTTACTAAGGTGAGATATCAAATGTTACACATCATATGCGACTACTGTAAGTTTAGTTATTATTCTGAGACTGTAAGGCTCGCTCGTTTTTTTGTTTTTTTTTGTGTGTCGCTAAGATATCATTCTACAAATATGTCATCATTACATCATCATCATCCTCAGCCTGCAGAGATCCACTGCTGAAGATAGGCCGTCCCAATGGATCGCCATCACCGCGATTGAAAGCGGGTGCCACGAAATGGTGATTTGAGTTTAGGAAAAACAAAAATTTTAACAAAAAAAAACCGACTCCAAAAAATTTGACTGATAAAATTGCACTAAAAAGTAAAAAATAAGCGTTAGACTTATAAAGACAATAATTTTATTAGGAAAATATATAGGTACTATTATTGTTATTTTTGGAGCCGGTGCCAGCCAAGGTAACTTATACATAATATTTTTTGGAGTCGGTTTTTTTTTTGTTAAAATTTTTGTTATTTCGCTTTTTAGTGATTTGTTTTGAATATTTATCAAAATCGAATATGGGTAGACTACCTACTAATCACGCTGCTCGTATGAGACAGCGCCGTTTAAATGACACAAGCGAAGAAAACGAGAAACGCCTATCTCAAAGTAGGAAATCAAAAACTGAGTTCCGGTGCCTGCCTTCTTTTGCTTCGTCATAGTCGCTTAACTATCTTAATCGAGATATTTTATCGCCACCCGTGAAATACTTATCATTGAGGAGTTCTGATGGCAATCTGTGGTTTTCTTCATTAGTTACACTACATCAAATGATACTTTCTAAATGCAAATGCTTGACTTATTTCTGAAAATATCATAATCGCTATAGGTATGCCTACAATATTTGAGGAGTTCCCTCAATTTCTTGAGGATTCCATCATCAGAACTAAACCAAATTGAAATGGAACCACACGAAAAGCACCAGCTTTCAAATAAAGAAAGAATCATAAAAATCGGTTCACCCAGTCAAAAGTTCTGAGGTAACAAACATAAAAAAATAAAAAAATACAGTCGAATTGATAACCTCCTCCTTTTTTTGAAGTTGAAAGAAAGAAGTCGGCTGGAGCCATATCTGGTGAATATGGTGGTTGCTCGATGGTATTTGTTGAGTGTTTGGACAAAAATTCATTCACAATGATGGCCTTGTGCGAAGGCGCATTATCGTGGTGCAAAATCCAAGAATTTTCTTTCCACAAATCTAGCCTTTTTCGTCGAATTTGCTCTCTTAAACGCCGCAGAAGTCCAGCTTTGTCACCATGTTATCAATAATAGGAGTTAATTGATAACAGTTAGTAGCAGTCATGATTAGAATCACTTAAATATGAAATAATTATATACACTAACGTTGTACATACTCATCATATCTACTTAATGTTCTCTGTATTATACCTAAGTTATAATCATTTCCTTGTTCCGCACATTTATAAAGAGCGTGACCGCGTGATCGGCGAGTAGTCTTACATCTGCAATCATCATCTTTACAGCCATGAGCTTCGCGGGCAAGGTGGTGATAGTGACGGGCGCCAGCTCGGGCATCGGCGCGGCGACGGCCGAGAGCTTCTGCAGGGAGGGCGCCAGCGTGGCGCTGGTCGGCAGGAACGAGGCCAAGCTCAGGAACGTCTCCGCCAAGTGCGCTGCCTCGGGAGGGAAACACCTCATCATCAAAGCAGATGTCTCCAACGACGACGATGTCAGGCGAATCGTCGATGAGACACTCAACAAGTTTGAAAAGCTAGACGTTCTCGTCAACAATGCGGGAATCGTTGGATTCGGCACTTTACTGGACGGGAACTTCCTTGAGACATATGAAAAACTCACTAACACTAACCTTCGTGCGGTAGTACACCTCACCATGTTGGCTGCACCGCATATCGTCAAAACTAAGGGAAATATCATCAATATTTCCAGTGTTGCTGGAAAGCTAATTGGAGATGGAAAATTTAACGCCTACTGCACTTCCAAAGCCGGCCTAGATCACTTCTCGCGGGGAACTGCGTTGGAGCTGGCGCCTTACGGAGTCAGGGTCAATGTGATCAGCCCGGGGCCAGTTGAGACTGACATATTCGATAATTTTGGAGGCCCACCAGACTTGGCCGCTATTGGATTACAACCTCCGCTTAATCGAGTGTCTCAGCCCGAGGAAATAGCTGACTTAATTCTATATTTAGCCAGTGATAAAGCAAAGGGCATCACCGGCTCAGACTTCGTTACTGATAACGGAGTTTTATTAAAATGAAAGCAAGCATTCTTATGTATTTATGTACTTACTGTTAAATATATATCTTTGTCTCTGTTAAATAAATATATATTTAGTTTAAATAGGTATGTTTTTGGAAAACATTAAAATTATTAATTTATAATTAATTTATAATAATTATAATTATTGCTATAAAAATAAAATTTAAATAATATGAATTTGTTTAAATATAAAGGTTTTATACACAACAATAAAACAGTTATTAAGTGCCGAAAGAAAACACAGCATCGCATTATGATGAAGCAGTGTGCACTCACCTTTTAGGTTTACTTACTACCGTGTGTAACTAGGCCTTAGTCTTGTCCATAGATCTTGTTTACTTCTTGATGTTGTCTATGATCTATCAACGCAAGGCGGGAACCGGCCTGTCAGTGTCATTAGAGTCTTTACCAGGAAGAGCCTTCCTGCGATGCTGTGTTTTCTTTCGGCTCATAACCTTTTTACTGTTGTATAAAACGTTTAAATTATGTGCCTGTTGGAAAACACAGCATCGCATTATGAAGATGTGTTTGATATCTGCTGGTGACTACAACAAAGACACACGCAATGTTGAAAATATAATAATATTAATGGATTTGTAGTTAGTGTATATATGAGTTATGTCTAGGTACTAGGATAAACGAAAATAAAAATAAATATTGCTATAAGCCTCTAGCAATTTATTTTAATCTTATGAGCATGATCTGTCATGCCGTTATATAATAAACTCAGCTTTTAACTTAGTTACAGAAACAATATAAAAATAACAAATAGTAACACTAATTAAAACCAAACTAAAGTTGTAAATGTATGGTTCAATAATTATATTATTAAATATGAGATCACCATAAATCACATTAATGTATGGAAATAATTAAATAGATTGAAATTTAAAAAAAATGTTCTCATTATCGCGTTCCTGTGTATTTTATCTCTCGACAATAATACTTTCTCATTGTCTGAACAGCTGTCCAGTAACCTCATTCCAAAATTTCCTCCACCGGTCTATTTTCAAGCCAGGCTAAGGATGCTACTGCTGAGCGATATGAACCTAGCGAAGCATCTATTCCAGCATCTTTTGGTACTGAACGCACCCATTTATTTATTTATTTATAATTTATGTACACACAAACAAACAGAAGGGAAAACATAGTAAGAATAGACAAGTACAAGGGCGCTGCTTATTTCACATTGAAATTTCTTCCAGCAGGCCCGTAGAAGAAAAAGACAAAAAGAAAAGTAGAAAATGTGTACACTTATTGTTTTCTAAAGTTTACGCGAACACTACACATTGAAATGAATTCACTTTTACGGATCTACTCGCGTTTATTTTACACATTACTTATTTAATGTTTATCCTGACGTTTCGAACCCTTTGCAGGGTCCGTGGAGGGTCTGGGGAGACTGAGGTGTTGGGCGTCTCATATTTATTTGGTAGCTTGTATACCCTCATTTAAATTTAATCAGGTGCGTTCCGTTTTACGCAGAAAGAGCTTACAGTATCTTTTGGTCTGGCAATATGGTGTTGGGGCTGGGATTTAATATTTTGTATGATGGGATTCCAGGCTGGTGGTAGATTCCAACTATCTTCTCTATTAAAATTAGGATGTTTTTTAATTTCAATAGCCTCGCGTATCATCCTAGGGATGAATCGTTGTTCTCTAGCAAGTATTTGTGGTTTATCAAATCTGATGTAATGGTTGGGCTCCTCTAGGGAATGTTCGCATACTGCAGACTTATTTTCGCGCCTATGCTAGACGTCGGCTATAACGCGGGTTCCTACACTTCTCTTTGTTTGCCCGATGTAAGAGAGCCCACAGTCGCAGTCCAGTTTGTACACGCCTGCATCTTGAAGAGGTATGTTGCACTTGACAGGTCGTAAAAATTGGTTGATCTTCTTCGGCGGCTTGAAGTAAGTGTTGATTGAAGCTCGCTTTAAGATATGTCCAATCTTGTCAGTGACACCTTTCATTCGTGACTCAAACTATGTATCGTAAACACTGTGTAATAACACTTTATCATAAGCTTCAGAAGAGGTAGGTTGTGATTTTTAAAACACTTTGTCACTTATAATGATGTATTTATTAGCACTTCGTGCACATAATAATATAAACAATCATAGTATGACACAGTCTAATTATTACAGTAGTATGACAGTTTAACTATTACAACTGTGTTCAGTAGTATGACAGTTTAACTATTACACCAGGTTTTGCAGAAAAACAAAAGTGAAGAAAGAATATGTATCTCCATGTAGAGATGTAAAAACTGGGGTGCCTCAAGGAAGCATTTTAGGACCGCTACTGTTCATTTTATATATAAATGACTTTCCCCAATCCATCGAACATCCTTTGATATTGTTTGCTGATGATAGCACTGTCGTTATTAAATGTAATAATAATTCAAGTTATCAAGACGAGATTAATAATGTTATGGAAAACCTTAATACATGGTTAGTCCAGAATAACTTGTGTCTTTATAGTAAAAAAAACCAAAATAATACACTTCCGACAAATGACTGATATGCCCACAGTAACTTTAATGTGCAATGGGGAAGCCATTGAATCTGTCTCTCAAATAGATTATCAGACCAACTGGAAATCACACACTGAAAATCTATGTAAAAGAGTCAACAGCTCCGTTTACGCTCTATACAAACTCTCCAATGTGACCAATAAAGACAGTGTCTTGATCGCTTACCGCGGATACGTTGAATCCATATTGCGTTATGGGGTCATATTCTGGGATAATTCTGTGGGTAAGAGTTTAGTATTTAAGTATCAAAAAAGGTGTATAAGAGCGATTAATGGTCTTAAGTCAACTGATAGTTGTAAACCGTTCTTTATAAAGTTGAAAATACTGACTTTACCATCGTTATACATCTATGAAGTAGCAGTCTTCGTCATATGCAACGAGTCCTTTTTCACAACGTTCTCAGAAATCAATCCAAATAGAAGCCATCGCAATGGGAATAGGGTTTGTGCACCGAGATTTAAAACTGAACATGTTAATAGTAGCTTCTTTGGAATGGCTCACAGGATCTTTAATAAAATTCCTATCGTTCTCAAGACTTTGCCACTAAAGATCTTTAAAAAACGTCTAGCAGCATTACTTGTCGACAAATGCTATTAAACAGTGCAGGAATTTCTTACTGACAAATCTTTGGAACAGTTTGGACATGTTTTTTAGCACAGATCAAAGAAATTATTGCAGGGGTAGGGGTTGGAAGTGACATTTATTGCTTTACATTTTATAGTCTCAAATAATTAATTTGTTACTTATAATAATTTTTCTTTTATATGATTATTATTCGAATTTAATGACATCTTTAATTTATTTATCAATGGTTTAATAACATAGTTATAATGTCTGAGCAGTAAGTGGCATAATATTGTATTGAATTTTATATGAACTGTTAATGCATTATTATTATTATTACTATTATTTTCGTGAGCGTGTTTACCGCTAAAAAACATCCCTTCGTCGTATCTCTAAACTTTGAAGGAGCTCCCCTTGATACCAAACCGACCATTGGAATCCTTGGCGTCGATATTTCGAGTGACGTTCAATTTCGCGGTCCTTTGGAAGGTAAAGCTAAATTAGCTTCGAAAAAGCTGGGTGTGCTCAATAGAGCGGGACAGTATTTCACGCCGACCCATCGCTTACAGCTTTACAAAGCACAGGTCAGGCCTCATATGGAATACTGTTCCCATCTTTGGGCTGGAGCGCCCCAGTACCAACTCCTCCCATTTGACCGCATTCAACGCAGAGCTGCTCGAGTTGTCGGCGGCGTGGTAACCTCTGGTCGGCTCGATCCACTGGCCCTTCGGAGAGACGTTGCATCTCTCTGTATATTTTATCGCCTTTATCATGGGGAGTGCTCTGAGGAATTGTTCGGTTTGATCCCTGCCGCTGATTTCCTTCACCGCACTACACGCAATCGACTGTCTTTCCATCCACACCATCTTGATGGATGGCGATCTACTACTGTGCGTTTCTCACGTAATTTTTTACCACGAACTACAGTGCTGTGGAACCAGCTCTCAGCGGCGGTATTTCCGGACCAATATGACTTAGGAATCTTCAAGAAACGAGCCTATTCCTTCCTTAAAGGCCGGCAACGCATCTGTGATTCCTCTGGTTTTGCGGGTGTCCATGGGCGGCGGTGATTGCTTTCCATCAGGTGACCCGCCTGCTCGTTTGCCTCCTTCTAATATAAAAAAAAAAAATAATAATTTATTTAAGATTTGCCATTTTGTTTATACTTTTATTTGTATACCTTATCTAAGGTGGATATGTAGTGAAACTAACAAATTTATAAATTTTCATCATTGTAATACTAACCTACATTTCACAAATAAATAATTCTGATTCTGATTCTGATTCTGATTCTGTGTATCGTAATCGTAAAGTAACCCATACAGATAGGTACCTCAATGGTAATTCTCACCACCATCTTAGACAGTTGGCTACTGTAGGGAAATCTTTGGTAAGGTAAGAGTTAAACCAGGAGATTGCGTGAAGAGACATTAAGAGAGCGGAGCACCCCAGGGAGGACATCGAAGTCGACATAATTAAATGCGCAACTAAAATCCAGTAGTATCAGTAGAGTTAGCGACTTATTTTCCATTGTCCACCGAATGTCATCAGTCGCATTAAGTAGAGAAGTAACTATACTGTGTCCAGGGCGGAAACTAGACTGGTAAGGGCTGCGAATATTGTTTGTAAAGAGGAAGGAGGATAATTGCTTTTGAACAATGTGCTCGAGTACTTTGGAGAGAAAGGGCAGGACTGAAATGGGGCGAAAGTGTGAGGGCAGAAAAGGGTTAGGGATTTTCGGTAATGGAATAATGTGGGCTTTTTTCCAAGCAGAGGAAAATACGCAAAAGTCAGTAAAGGAGTAATGGAAGATATAGGTAAGTACAAGAAGGACTGATGAAAGGATAGGAGCTATCATTTTTGAGCAAATGTTACCATCGCCTATGAAAGTAGAGGAAATGGCTAGTAGGCTCTTCTTTGCGTCATCTTCAGAAACCGCTAGGAAGGTAAAGGGTGATGGTTGCCGATAGAAGAGGAGGAGAGTTCCAGAAGCGTAGCGCTTCTAGTTAGATGATTTGAGGACACAGGTGGATGAGAAAAATATTTATTGAGAGAATTTATATCTGTGTCCTTAGGGGCAGGAGCAGGAGATTTACCGATACCGACTGACCTAAAGAAACGCCATGAGTCAGAAGAGTTGCAGTTGGATAGGGATTCATGGAAGAAGCGTCTTTTTGCATCACGACACATGCGACTACAGCGGTTATACAAAGATTTATAAGCATCAAGGTTTCTACCAGTGAGGTAACGTTTAAGTAAAACATAATTTTATTTGCGCCATTATAATAAATAATGACGAAATAGGTGAAAAAAATGGCTACTTTTTGAAATTCCAATCTATTTTGAGTATTTACATCTGGGTTTGAAGCATATACTTTAAAATAATTATACACAGTGATATTTTTAGTTTTGATCAAGTTCATATAATTATTTTTTGTCAATTTTTTTATCGGAAGAGTAAATAATTAAAAATTAATACCTGACACTTCTGCCGCGCAGGTATGCGTGCATTTAAAGGTAGTGTCACTGGACGTAAGTGGATAGGAAAATAATGAGTGGCTGAGAGAGGTAACATATAAAGTTTATAAGAAGATATATTAGAGAGTAAAGTTTATTTGTTCGACTATTAATTTTGAGCAGGCATGTGTTAAAGTCACCCATTAAAATTTGATGATCGTACTTTGGACTTAGGTCGCTAAGGATGTTGTCAACACTGTCAAAATAGTCTATAGTAGGATTGGGACTGTAAAAGATTAAATACACTTTTAAACACTAAATAAAAAAAAGAACAAGAAGTAAAATACAAATATATATATTTTTAGCAACCAGAGGTAAATTTAATTAAAAAAAATAACATTCTATACACGAGATTTTAATAAATTTTACTTTTAACCATTACAAAAACAACTAAATAAGAAAATAATTTGATTAAATGAAAATTGAGTTCCCAAACGGACAGGGGTTCAGCTTATAATGTTGACGCTGCCAAGTCTCGAGCAAAAGTGAGCTCCGGAGTGCGGTGCAGCTGGTTTTATTGGCTTGTTCCCCCACTCGCCGCCCCTCTCTCTGCTAGCATAGTCAGATTTAGCTCATACGGCCTCTCCTGACTGGAGGACGCCCTCGTTCTCATCTGTGTTCGGTTGTTCTAAGTCTGCAGCCCTCGAAGTGCTTGGAATCGGTTCTTGACTCCCTTCATCGACGGGTACATCACAGCGTTCGGCAACTTGCTCAGATGTGGACTCCCCAGCATCATCTTGGTCTGCACCTAACAACATAAATTGAACAACATTGAGAATTTTGCTAGGTCTCTTTAGCATTTCGCTAAAGATGCTAAAGAGTATTTCATTCAAAATGCAATATAAGAGCCATAGGCACGACGTTAGCTTAACTCGCAAGCCAGAGAGGAAGCACGACGTTAGCTGTCTCGGCTGACAACAAACATAGGCACGGCGTTAGCATAATTCTGTCATAGCACTAGTAAAGAGGAAGCACAACGTTAGCTGTCTTTACACAGCACCCAGCAAGGAGGAAGCACGACGTTAGCTATCCTTGAGGTCTGTACCATAGAAACAAAACGTCAACAAGAAGGAAGCACAACGTTAGCTGTCCATGTGACCTGCATCACACTCATGTGATGTCTTACTTACTCTCAAAATATGCAGCACACGCATCAGGAGTCCATTCCCCTCGCCACGGTACCATGTACTCTGCAGCGGCCTGGGTCGACTTGCCATAGGAGCCTGCCACCAATTGCAGCTCGTATCGACCCTGGGGAAGCGCCTTGACCACTCGGTAAGGTCCGCGCATGCCCGAGTCAAGTTTGCCAGTCGCTTGTGCCTGTTTTATAACAAAAACAAAAGAATTAACTTCAAACACTCGAGGGGACTTCCTGTTACTATTCACAGACGCATCCTGATAGCGTTGATTTGCTCTCAACCGTTCGGAAGCCCGTTGTCTTTGTATTTCTCTTAGAGCATCACGGTTCGGATGAGAGTTTTCTATAGCAATGCCACGAATCAGATGACGTATAAGAGGTGTGGCGGCTTCGATGCCCACTAATAAATTTAGTGGTGAAAACTGAGTGGTTTTCTGCTTGGATACGTTCAGAACAAGCTGGAGACGCCACATACTATCCGACCATTCATTTTGACGATGATTGCACTGTATTCGGATCATATTTAATAGCGTTCGACAGTACCGTTCTACCTGTCCGTTCGAGTGATGCATCTCGGGCGTTATCTGATGCATGTCAATACCTAACTCCGTTACATAATTCATACATTCTACACTTTGGAACATTCGTCCACGATCAGTAACAATAAGCTTAGGTGTACCAAATAAAGATATTACATTTAAAAGAAGTCGTTTTAATTCCGTTGCATCCTGACCAAACATAGGATATAGCAAACAGAACTTTGAAAATGCATCTATTACAATCAGTACATATCGGTAGCCCTTAGATTCAGGTAATGGGCCTAATGCGTCCATATGAACTACTTCAAAGGGGACCTCAGGCTTCTCCCATGAACATATGGGTTGGTGAGGAGCCCTCGGTACTCTTTTATGCGACAAACAAATAAAACAATGCCCTACATATTTTTGAACAAAAGATCTCAACGATGGAAACCAGAAATGTTTCCTTATTAGCTCCAAAGTTTTGTCTGTGCCGGGATGATCATGTTCATCGTGAAAGACTCTAAGTAAACTAAGTCTATGTCCTTTAGGAACATAACATAAAAGCCTCGGCTGCTCGCCGACTGGGGAATACTTATACAAAAGGAGATCATTCTTTCTAGCATATCTATTAGGGTCAAGGTGTCCGTCCGTTAGTTGCTGCAGAAGCTGCTGAGTTTCTTCATCAGCGGCTTGTGCTATTCGAGCCCAGTTTTGTTGCTTACGAACCTCACACACATTTACAGGATTGCGGCTCAAATAGTCCGCGTGAGCCATAGAAACACCCCTACGATACTCCAAGGTGAAGTCAAAGTCCTGCATGTAGACCCACCATCTGGCCACCCGAGGCAATAAATCCTTCTTTTTCTGCGTAGATTTAAGTGCGTTACAATCTGTAACCACAGTAAAATGTAGACCAACCAGATAGTGTCTAAAGTGTTTCAGGGCCTTGACCACAGCCAAGGTCTCAAGTTCGTAAGAGTGGTATTTCAGTTCTGCGCCCTGGGTTCGTTTACTAAAATAACCTACGGCACGTTTCTGTCCCTTCTCATGAACCTGCAACAGTACTCCACCGTAACCAACAGAACTGGCATCGGTATGCACTTCTATAGGAAGATTACGGTCATAGATTGCCAACACGGGTTCGCTAGTAAGTAATGCAATTATATCTTGCCGTACTTCTTCTTGCTCACTATCCCATATGAACGGCTCGCCCTTTTTTGTTAATTTAGTGATAGGTGCAGTTTTAGTGGCAAACGCGGCAATATAACGGCGAAAGTAACTCGCCAAACCTAAAAATTGGCGAACCTGTTTGACTGTCTTAGGGATGGGTGCTTCAACGAGAGCCTTAACCTTTTGAATACTCGGCTGTACCTGACCTTCACTTATAGTGCGCCCTAGATACTCTATCTTAGTGGCTAAAAAGGAACATTTCCTTAAGTTTATGGAGAACCCAGCCGTAGTTAATGTTTTAAGAACTTCGCCGAGGGTCGTCAAACCTTCAGCTACCGTGTCGCTCAGGAGTAACACGTCATCAATGTACACTAGAGTTTTGCCTAATTCAATGTGTTGGCGAAGTGTTTTCGAAATAATTCTTTGGTACACAACGGGAGCATTCGCCAGACCGTAAGGCATTTTCAAATATTCGTAATGCCCTTCCGGTGTGACGAATCCTGTGAGTGGTATAGACGCGTTATCCAGAGGAATCTGGTGGAAGCCAGTTGCCATGTCTAAACTCGTAAAAAACTTATATTTACCTAAGCGGTCAATATGATCGTCTATGAGTGGCAGTGGAAAACGATCTTTTACTGTAATCTCATTCAGCTTACGAAAGTCGACACACATACGGTCCGAACCGTCTTTCTTTTTTACTAAAAGAACCGGGCTAGCAAACTCTGATTCCGACTCGCGAATAATATTTTTATCAAGAAGATCTCGAATGATCTCACGAACTTTCAAAATTTCGGGATACGAAAGCCGATAGGGGCGATAGTTAACAGGCGCGCTATTATTTAATTTAATTGACATGCTACCAGTGTTAACTGTACTAGCAGCGGTGCCAGCAATAAAATATTTTGAAAATTCATCAATTAGACTAAAAAGTCTCTTTAAATCTTGACCAATCAATGTAGTATTAACTGGCGATTGAACAACTGAGGAAACATGCATGACGTCATAAGTTAATTTAGGTTTACAAGTAAGATATTGCCTATCGCGCGTTCGTATGTAAGTCACACCTTCTCGGTTTAGTACATCGGTACCTACTATAACCGGAGTATTCATAAATTCAGGGGACACTACCTGTAAATCTACTTCCAATGAAATTTCGCTGAACTCTATTGTTAAGGTTACAAAATATGTGGATTCAATCTCCTGGCTACCAATGCCCTTTAATATTCTAAAAGAAGGCTTGCGAGCACATTTAAAATGCTTAAGTAGTGAAAAAGATATTAGTGAAATGCATGAGCCACTGTCAATGAGGATATCAACTGGCACACCCTGTATAACTGCAGCAACAATATCACTCTTATGGCTTTCTAGATTTTCGCGGCAAAAATTTACTGATTTGTTATTGCTAGACTCGGATTTTAATTTAGCAAAGCATGTCTCGATTTTGTGACCAGGCTTTTTGCAAAAACTGCACGGCTCTATTTTACTGGCACCGGAAAAACCGTTTGTTCTTTGCCTATTTTCGGTATTGGAGTTACTACCACTAACATTAGGCTTCATCCTTTTATTACAATTAGATTGTCTATGGCCATGTTGACCACAAGAAAAGCATTTACCCTCCTCAAATTTCCTCTTACGAAAAGATGTATCACGCTTATTTTTAAAAAAAATATCATTACGTGATTGGTTAACAAATTTTTTATTATTATGAGATGTGGAATCAGGTTTAACATAAGTTGAGAAATATTCAACCAACTCACTGGGCATTAATTTGGCGTTGGTTGCTGAAGCACGTATTTGCGTATCAGTAATACCTCTTATTACAATGGCAGAGATAAGTTCGTCACTTAGACCCTTTACAATACGCAAACGTAACAAAGACCGACGGGCATAATCAGCGTAAGTAGGGTAACTGTCAGAGTTAGTACACATTACATCATACAGAATATTCGCAAAATCTGGTTTTTTAGGACAGAGGGGTTTAAATTCCAATTTAAAATTGGTCCAACTGCGATCGTTAGTGACCCACTCGTTGAGCCACGTCCTAGCGTCTCCTCTCAAACAGTTGCCAATACGCGACAAGCATTCGTAATCGCTCCACCCGTTCGTAACTTTGGCACGGTCTACTTCCGCACACCAGGTTTCAATATCATTGACACTAGGATCAAAGTTTGAAATATAATAAGATTGGTTCGATCTTACCGCAGTGTTGATTGATCGTATCGCATCGATTAAACGATCAGTCGTGCTGGATTCGCGTGCGGTACCGGTGGTGTTAGTGGAGCGTGGCCTCGGTGAGGCTGAGGCAGCGCAGTCTCGATGCTCTGGTCCCGCGGCACCCTCGGGTACTTCAGGCGGTGCACAGCAGTCACGGGCCGGCGGGGTCATTGCGCCCTCAACAGGCGGAGACCGCGCACGCGCTGACCGGTCCACAGGCTGCGACGGCACCGGCGGCCCATCGCCGTTGCTCCCTCGCGGTGGCGATGAAGGTTGACGCTGATCTTCCAATGACGTCAATCGATCTAAAACCAGTTGCATTTGTTGCCTTAGATCACTACTAGAAGAGTCACGTCTTCTACGGGTACGCTTAGAGCGTGAGTCACGTTTTCTAGACCTACTCCTATTTTCATCATCATGTCTATCACTTGGCATATTTAAATCTATTGAGTAAGCAAGACTTTTAAATAAAACTTTGTCTTAACGTTACGTCTGATCGTTACAAAAAAAAATCAAATAAAAAAAAACGCAGGGTGCGTATAAAGCAACCAGGAAAACAGTTACAAGAATGAAAAAAATCTACCCACAATCGTCTTTTTATTTATGTTTTAATTGTAGAAAGAAAAAAAATATAAGAAACACAACAAAAGCAAAATAAATTAGGTTCAAAACGAACATAAAAGTTGAGTGGAAACTTTCTCTTTTCGTTTTCTAAAGATCCCTCGATTTGTAGTTAATGATCAAAATGTTCTACTTACCAGGGTTTCTTCTTAACAAATCACTTACAAAGGTACTTATTACCATAAGTTCACCATACACAGGAAAAAAACAAATCATCACTTTCGTACTTACGAAAACTAATTTACGCAACCGAATTTAAGAAAATTTCATCATACTACTTGATTGTAAGAGGTATTTAGGAAGTCAAACGGATAGAAGGCGCGAGAGCCAATCCCACTTCTGATTTTAGCAACCAGAGGTAAATTTAATTAAAAAAAATAACATTCTATACACGAGATTTTAATAAATTTTACTTTTAACCATTACAAAAACAACTAAATAAGAAAATAATTTGATTAAATGAAAATTGAGTTCCCAAACGGACAGGGGTTCAGCTTATAATGTTGACGCTGCCAAGTCTCGAGCAAAAGTGAGCTCCGGAGTGCGGTGCAGCTGGTTTTATTGGCTTGTTCCCCCACTCGCCGCCCCTCTCTCTGCTAGCATAGTCAGATTTAGCTCATAATATATATACATACAACATACAAACTCAAAAGCAAAGCACTCCAGAACAGTAACAAAAGCTTTAGTTATTATTTTGAGCAAAGCACTTCTCAATCTTCAGTTATAACACCATTGGAGGGTTATGAGACTAAGATTTTTTTGCACCAACTGCAACACAAATTACAGCCCAATATGAAAAAAGCCAAGAGAAAAATAATAAAAAAAACTCCTGGCTAAAATAACCAACAGTAGAAATTCATAAGAAGAAGATAAAACGGACGAATAGTCTTGATGGATTTCATTCAGAGTCGTAAAACAAAAAATTAAAGAAATTACATACGTCGTCTGGTGGTCTTTTTAACACTGCAGGAACCACTCCGAGCTGTCTCTTTAGGTGTTGGTGATGAAGGCTCTCGTTGAGTAGAGGCGTCACCCAAACATGATAAGAATTTCGCAAGAATAACTAAAGAATACTACTATAATTTTAACTTGCAATTCAGCCATGGTTTCAATCCTCCACCGTGTGTTGTCGGGGAGATTTACAACAATCTGCCTTTTGGATGACCAACAGTTCTTTATTCCAAAACGTTTACGGCCTAAAGTGAAAACTTGGTGTCTGGATCTAGTAAGAAACTCCGAGATTGTAACACCAGAACCTTTCAAAGTTGTTTTGCTATCCCATACAAGGTGCCTGTGTTCATATTCACAGAAGCGAACAAGTACCTACTGGCCGGATTTTACCTTGCTTGTCTGCAGGGCCCAATCGCTGGCAGGCCAGTAAATTATTCCGGCTTACATCCGACACCTGCTGTTTGTTAGCTATGATCTTGAGAATATTCTCGGCAAGGTTGCTGTTGCTTTTCTCTGGAATGATGATGAAAGTATTTGTTTCATGGAATCTCTGATTCCATGAAACAAATACTTTTTTTCGCAAGGCAGTTTCCAGTCTATCTTGGCCAAGTGTAAGGAGATCTAAGTGCGACTTGATCTTAGTGAAGGCTTCCCAGAAAAAGGATTTAAGCTCTGAAAACTCACTCGCTAGTGTGACTATATCAAAGTCAACAGATGTGGACTTTGATGATGCTTTCTGTAGTTTGACATCATAGTCACGAAGTCGAGATTCTAACATAGTTTCCAGGTCCTTTAAACTGTCAGTTAGCTTGCTGTGATCTATAGTAATTGTATTGATTAATTACACTTCTTAGTTGGAGAATTATGTGGTAGCAGTGAAGGTGAGCTCAGAAAATATTATTCCATTAAAATTTATCACATAAGTGCTTTAATGTGATTTAAAATCATATATAAATACAGGAGCTATACAATTTGTGTGTGCAACTTATGACTACTCACAAGTAATCCATCCTCCTATCAGAGTTCTAGAAGCTGGTTTGGGGATGCCTCTAATTGAGATGAACAAGACTAATTAACTTAATTTTTAGTCCGTCTATTCTCGGTTGCTTGAATAATGAGCCTAACCCACTTTACTGGGCATAAATGACTGTCTTCATAAACAAGAACCAACTTAACCAGCTTCCAACCCGACTGGCATCTAGATCCATTATCAGTTTTTGCTCCAAATACCGGTCACAAAATAATCTCTTGCCCATTGTCACTAAAATGCGGTTTGGATATCCTTAAGTCAGGCCATGTAATCTACGGCTAGATGTTAAGAGAAAGATTGTTGCTGTTCTCCTGGCAATTTCAAATAATAATTTGTTCTTTGGTTGTTGCTTAAGCAATTCTACTACCTGTCTTACATCCCAAACTAGTGCTTTAAAAGGTGGCTTAGAATTGTGGATGGCCTTTGTTCGATCTCTGTTCGAGATCGAACAGCCTTTAAAACCTCATTCATCATAAAATTTGGGGAAATTTCAATTTTTTTTCCACAAAACGTTGCAACTACTGATTTTTGGATAAGCATCGTGCTATATGCATAACCTTCTTTAAAAAAAGTAACAGCAAGAAATTGCGCTACCTCTTCAGATTTGGGTGACTTAGGATCAGCTTCTTTAGCTTCGCACCAAGCTATCCATCTTTTTTAAAGCTGGTTGATAAGTGCCTAAGGTAGATTGGCATCAACTTCGTTTAAGAAGGTCTTTTTCAGCTTGGGACCACAATGCTAGTTTGTCTCCCCACCCCCAATTTTCCAAATATTCAGTGTTAACCGGTCTACTTGTGGAGGTGGACGTCCCGTTGTAAGGGTCTATCAACACTCTCGGTAAGTGGGCTATTATCATTGGATCATTTAGCGTGCGCGCCTAAAGATCCGCTTTCCAAAATGGTCGTTCCCAATCCAGTCTTACCAACAAGTATGTCCCCTTAGCCCTGTTTAGGTGCGAGAGCACTGGAATTAGATTTGGAAGGGAAAATATCCATCCCAGTTTATAATTCCAATATCTTGAAAAGGCGTCTAAGAATCTTGCGGAATTATCTCGTGAATATATTTTACATCATCTCAGCCAAAAAGACGTCCACTGCTGGACAAAGGCCTCCCTCAAAGATAAATCATTTTAAGGGGAATTTGCCATAATCGCCACGCTTGGCAGGCGGGTTGGCGATCGCAGTAAGGTGAGAATAATCACAGATGCTGCTGCCCATCCTCAGGATTGGTCCCATATTCGCCTTCTACGACACCCACGGGAAGAGATGGGGTGGTGCAATTCTTATCCCCGGCACCACACGGGGATTATTTTACATAGTCTGGCACTATAGCGGACCTTTTTGAAGCAAAAAAGTCTAGGTCGGGCCTGCCCCAATGTCCGCAAACCTCCGCGGTTGCTTTTGGTAATAAGTGGCATTCTGGTACCGGACGTCTCCGCGACAGACGGTCTGCTATAACGTTGTATCTGCCGGGCAGATATTGGGCAGAAAGTATGATATTCTGTCAAGCAGCTTGAGAAGATGACACGTCAGAGACAGTGCTAAAGGCAAAGAAAGAGGCCTGAGAAATATCGATTTTTGTCAACCACTCGCCTGGTTGGAGAAACTCTAGAATGTGGCATTGCTTATGAGGCGAAAATGTTTTTGTTTTTTTTTTGTTTTGTTTTGAAACTCCTGAAGGTCGAAAATAGGTCTTACGCCACCATCGCTCTTTATCACGAAAAACGTTTGTGAGAAGAAACCGGGTGTCAAAGAAGATGGCCTTTCTAAAATTCCAAAACTTTTCAATTCCTCGATTTGTGAGGTTTTCTGAACTGAAATTCTTGTACTGTAGCTCCGAGCTACTGTTAGTGAGGGGTACATCAAGAAAGGTATTTGAGCAAAAGGTATCCGAGACCCTGCTATTGTCTTTAGTATAAAGGGAGTTGATCCGAGTTCCTCCTATTCCTTTCTGAAATCCCGTAATTGTCCTCCCTTGAACCCCCGCTGGGTGTCATTGCTTATATTGGTCAGAGGGGCGAAAGGAAGACCTTTTACCTATTCCTTTACCTTTACCCTTGGTTTTAAAATTGTTGTTTTTAAGAAAGTTCCTCCGAGGAACTTTACTTTTAAACTTTTTTGGGGCTGAGCTAGTAGTAGGATACGAAGAAGACCTGGTCCTTCTCTCTTAAGAGGTTGGAGGACCTGGGTTTTTGAATTCTTTAATTCCTAGTGAATGAATCCATTGTTGAGGACCACCAAAGTTTTGAATTAAAGCATCAAATCGAGTGAAAAATGGTATACCTTTATACTGAAGGGAATACTAATAGGGTTGAAAATGAAACCGTTAGTAGCTTCTTTGTTCTTGTGTAGGTACTTTATTGTCAAAGTATATGACCTATATGCTATTTATTAAGATACTTCGATAGCGCGATTCAGTCAAATACGAACCGCGCCATCTAGTAAGAACTATAAGAACTAATCTTATTATATATACATACGTCTTCAACATAGAGATTGATCAAATAAACATGTTTCTGAGGGAGGAATATTTCTAAGAGCCAACTGAATGCACTTAAGTATTAGGTATTTCTTGTATGAGTCTTTCTCTTCTGGTTTCAATGGATTCAGACCTCTTACCACATAACAACTGTAAAATATTCTCAGTATTTATAAAATGGTGATCCTGTTCCAGCGGCAGCACTCATTTTATCTACAAGTGCTGTTGCTTTTAATTCCTCCGGAGAATTAAAAGCCCAGTCTACTACTGATTGTAAACCAGCACGGAGTAAATCGTTCAAAACATAGCATTTGATAGTGCCGCCATAATATTTTCAGTTCCCGCTAAATAATATTTTGATTTGCTAAGTTAACATAACTCATCATTCACCCTTATTTCAGTAAAGCCAGGAGTGGCCTCAAAAGACTGCAAAGCCTTAAAGTATCGAACATTTTGTCAAGTAGGTAATCCAAAATGTTGTAGGGATATTACTTTAGTTACCCTCTCCGGAAGGGCAGGCTTAATAAACTTGGTTTCGTCAATGTTAGTAGTAATCGGTCCTAGATCGAGTATTGAGGAGTTATGTTGCTTAGGAACTGCTAAAAAGGACTCGTTTGGCGTTGATAAACTGACTGTGGTATCATTGTTATGTTGCGAGGTGCAGCTGCTCTTATAAGTTGGAAAGAAATCCTACCCGATTCATGAGAGCCTCAATGCGCGGATCCTCCTTAGGGGCCTTCCTTTTAAATGGAGGCCTGACGCTCTCCGATCCCGATAAGGATGAAGTTGACGAACCAGAGTTCGAATCTGCTTCATTTGGAGCCGGAGCGTTAGGATTATTATCCACATCGGTCGCGGCGGCTTCCGCGTCACTATTCATGGTTTTAAACTCACAAATGCACCCATACAAAAGTTAAAAAACACTTTTTCACTTTCAAACAAATGTATCGCGGCAGCGAGTAACACAAGCAATGACACTAACAGGCTGGTTCCCGCCGTGCGTTGACAGATCATAGATAAGATTGTAAACAAGATCTATGGACAAGACTAAGGCCTAGTTACACACGGTAGTAAGTAAACCTAGAAAGTGAGTGCACACTGCTTCTTCATAATGCGATGCTATGTTGCACATAATACATATTTTTTACCGGAGTTCTTTTTTTGCTGGAATTTAATACATTACGTTCTTTACACGTACACAAGGATTATTCAACAGAAGCTGGGATGCAAAATACATAAGGCAGTCTAATATAATGTAGAGAAGGAGTAAAGTATACACAGCTTGTAGTTGTTGTATCTACTTACGAGCAGCATTCACAACAATTTGAAACGAACATAATCGTTTCCCACTCGAGAGCTTGATTTTATGCTATGGGCTATGGGGAAAATGCGCCTTAGTCAGCCTTAGTCGTAATAATGTAGATGTAGTAGGTTTTATAAGGTTTTATGTTTCTTTTTTATTTTTAATGCAATAAGTGATGCACAATTCTTTTTTCCTTATCATTTGTACATGTAACTACTAGTGAAGTTAGCAAGAAACTCGCAGGACTGGACATTAATAAAGGAGCCGGTCCCGATGGGATCCCTCCGTGCTTTATAAAATCTTGTGCAAAGGCCTTGTCTTTGCCACTTAGTGTCATTTTTAACAAATCGTTGAAAACGGGTGTTTTTCCAGATGTCTGGAAGATTGCTCATGTAGTCCCTATACACAAGACAGGTGACCCTAGTAATTGTACTAACTACAGGCCTATAAGCCTTCTATCTTGCTTTGCCAAACTGCTGGAGTCCTTGATTTGTGATCGTCTCTATTCTCATATACAACCCTATATTTGCCAAGAACAACACGGTTTTATTAGAGGAAAGTCCACAGTCAGCAACCTAATAGAGTACACACATTTTCTTTGCTGTACGTTTAATGATCACGGTCAAGTTGACTCCATTTACACTGACTTCCAGAAGGCCTTTGATAGAGTCGACCATAAAACTCTAATCTGTAAGCTGAAGTCGATTGGGGTACACGGTTGCCTGTTACGTTGGTTGAAATCATACATCTCTAACCGAAGCCAGCTGGTTGCCTTAAAGGGATATCGGTCTCAACCAGTTTCTATAACATCAGGCGTTCCACAGGGATCCCATCTGGGACCACTACTTTTCATAATATACATCAATGATCTTACTTCTAAACTTAAGAACTTGACATTGTTGTTTGCCGATGACCTTAAGTTGTTTTGTAGAATAAATTCAGTTCGTGACTGCATTGGCTTGCAATTGGACTTAGAGGCACTACAGAATTGGTGTACAGAGAACCGCATGAGTTTAAATGTTGCGAAATGCTCCGTAATATCATTTACACGCGCTAGAAATCCAATTTTGTTTGACTACACTATAGACAGCACGTCACTAGAACGTAAAAATGTTATCAGAGATTTGGGGGTCGTTTTTGATAGTAAGCTTAGCTTTAATTTTCATTATGAAACGGTAACAAAGAAATGTAAGAAGTTAATAGGTTTCATTTGTCGTGCTTCCAAGGAGTTCAAGTCACCCAAAAGTTTGTTATTGCTATACAAATCATTAATTTTGAGTCAGCTTGAATACGCCTCAATAATTTGGTCGCCACAATACAGTACCTATGTGGACTTAATAGAATCCATTCAAAGACGTCTGCTTAGAGTACTGACGTATTGATTTGGCCTAAAGCGTGAATTGCTTCATTATGAAGATCGCCTTCGGTACTTCAAACTTCACAGTCTTGATAATCGTCGTAAAGTGTACGATCTTACTTTTTTGTACAAAGTTTTAAATGGACTCGTCTCGACAAGTATATTGTCAGAGATACAATTTAAAATACCAAGTAGGTCTGCTAGATTTCACCGACCGTTTTCCATACCTTCCTGTACCAATAACGTATCATTCCATAACCCTGTGCTCAGAATGTGCCGGGACATGAATACATTAAGCGGCGCGGACGGGGTACCTGACATTCACAGTACCTCACTCATGAGCTTCAAATCCCAATTGTTAATTTTTTTAGTTTAACGTAAATTGTATAGCATTTTATATTTATTTATATTATATTTAATTATTATCATATGGTTATTACAATTTTTTATTATTATCTAATGTATCTTTAATTCTCATAATTTAAGTTAGCATAGTTTTTATTTGTTGATGAACATGCTGTGTGCACATCTTTGTGGAATTACGATTTACCAATGTTTAAATTTCACTACTTATTCGTTTATCATGTTTTTGTTGTAATTCTGTTTTGTGTACCTCATAAATAAAATAAAAATAAAAAACAAAATGAGGTCAAATTAAATATTCATTTTATTAGCAACACATAAAAAAAAATATTTTTAATGTAAAACGCCTCGGTGGCCGACTGGCAAAGCGCTCGGCCGATACCCGAAAGTCCCGGGTTCAATTTACAGGTCGGGCAAAGTGTCTCTCGGATTTTCGATGCATAGCCCGGTTTAGTGATCACCAACCCGCATTTGGCAAGCAAGGTGATTAAGAGGCCGCGCAGTTCCGCGTTAATGCGGCCCACGTTACTTGGTCGCATTTACTTCGTACTATGACTGTGCTATGGCAGAACATTATGTACTTTTTAAGTACAAAAACTAATTGATATATAACTAAAATAAAAAAATATGTTGCGAAGTCTATTGTTTAATTAAAACAATAGTACAATAACCTAGAAATCATGGATTTCATAGATACATTTATTTTCTTTGCACCCGTCGTCGGCATAATTTTGGCATTGGATTAAATGTATATTGTTTTATTACATTTAAGATTAGATAACATACCATATATACATAGATAGATAAGATGACACACTTAGGTGAAAACGATATTTGGCAAAACTATACTATAAATAGCTCTATCAATGTGCTACCATAATTCCATTGTCCACAGTAAACGATGAACCCGTAATACCTCTCGACGTATCACTGGCTAGGTACAGGATCAAGTTAGCTATTTCTTCAGATTGTAAAACTCGACCAAGGGGTGCCGTAAATCCTTCTAAGGCTTTCTCAAGAGGAATTCCAGCAGTGTTAAACAGTTCGGTCTCAACAGGCCCAGGGCAAATGGCATTCACTCTGACACCTGACGCAGCAAGTTCTAAGGCAGCACATTTGGTGAAATGGAGCAATCCTGCTTTCGAAGTACAATAAGCTGTAAATAAGTTGCCTAGAACCATTTGGCCTGCAATGCTTGATATGTTGACAATATTTCCTTTAGATTTGACGAGGTAAGGAGCAGCCAACATAGTCAGGTGTACGATTGCACGAAGGTTGATACTGGAGACTTGGTCGTAAGCTTCGAGCACGGTGCCGTCCAGTATGTTGCCGTACACGATTACACCAGCGTTGTTGACGAGTATGTCGAGTTTGCCGAAATTCTTAATTGTCTCATCGATGATTCTCTTAGCGTCGTCGTCGTTGGACAGGTCAGCTTTGATGACAATGTACTTTCTCCCTTGCTTCGCCCCAGCGGTGGTGCACCTGGCAGCGGTGCTCTTGAGCCTGCCCTCGTTCCTGCCGACCAGCGCCACGCGTGCTCCCTCCCTGCAGAAGAACTCTGCTGTCTTCGCGCCGATGCCGGAGCTGGCGCCCGTCACTATCACCGCTTTGCCGGAGAAACTCATGTCTGCACAAACACCTTCGCACTGGTTAAGTTAACATGAAGCATACGTATTTAAATCAGCTTGAACATGTCATGTAACCCTTTACCGGCAAAAGTAAGTGTTTTGTGTTTTCCAATAATAGACCAGTTTGATTGTTTGAATTTCCAAAACCAAGGTATATGTAAATCTTTAAAAAACTTTTCAGTTAACAATCAGCGTCATAGCACGACGCAGAAATATCATATTTACATTTCTTTTGCTTTTATAATTTAAGACGTTATTTTTACATACATATTCAGATAGGTAGTGTTGTAAAAGAGTCGAACCCTACTTTAAAACCGACTTAAAAACGACGCTCAAGTCTTATCTATACTATTAATAAAGAGGTAACGTTTGTGATAATGTTTGTTTGTTTGTCGGGGCTAATCTCTGGAACTACTGGTCCAATTCCAAAAATTCTTTCACATATAGAACGCTACATGCTTTGCGGGTAACACCCCCCCCCCCTCTTCTCCCCTCTTCCCTTATCATTTTCGGGGAGTAGAAGTCTCAAATAATCGCTGTGTTTGCGTAAACGCGATGTTATGCGGGATGCATGCCGAAGAGGTAGTTTCTTTATTTATTCTATTTTTGGATTTGGGAAACTTAGTATTGACTTAAAATACGAAATCCACGTGGACGAAGTCACGGGCAAACTGCTAGTAAATGAATAAATACATTTATAAATTGGTCGTGTTAAAATGACTTGAGCTTTGTAAAAACGACTTGATTCTGAGCTTCTGATGCTATTTGTAGATTTTTTAATTAAACATATTTTGTAGAAGAAACTGTAAGTAGTTTTGCTTTTTGTTTCTAATTTTTTTCTGGGATATTTTGTACAAGATCACCTCTCCCTGATCCCTGAGACAGCTCCACTTGTAAATTTATTATGTTGCCTTTTGTTTTCACAGGATGAAGGCAACAAAGTAGTTACGTGAATCACGGACCGGAGATGCATTCACTTGTTTGTTAAACACTTGTATAACACTTCAATCCACACTGTCGAATTGCAAGATCGCAGCATGGTTGACGAGCACGTCCACCTTCCTAAACTCTTTAACTGTTGCATTGATGATTCACTTGGCATCGTCGTCGTTGGAGACGTCTGATTTAATGACGATGTGCTTTCCACCCGCGGTTGCGCACTTGGTGAAGACGTTCTTGGCGCCCTCTCTGCAGAAGCTCTTGACCGTCGGTCATCGCGCGGATGCCCAAGCTGGTACCTGTCCCTATCATCATCCGCCTTAGCAACTCATTTTTTAAATTCTTATATTACATTTAGGTGTTTATGAGAAATCCTTCAATCTCAGGACATTAACGCTACGCTTTTTAAAAGATTATAAGTTTATTCTTCTTTAATCTTCTTCACCATGTTTGTTTATCCACCATCTTTTACATTGTGTATTGCCTGAAATAAATGATTTATTTATTTATTTATCTTATTTGTCATTTGTAAAACATCGATGTTGCTATGATACGGTTCCCCAAGTGTGTATGAAACGTTATTGCATAACATTTAGCAAACGTTATGGCCTTGAGGCGACCAATATTTTTTGTTTTTGGTAAAATTATACCTACGTTGACATATGCTTGGCATCTGGTATGTTATTTTTATGGTTACGTAGTTAATCAAGAGGGACCCTTCTACACTCGCGAGCAATAAACCGGAATCACTTCATCGCGGATTGATTGGAAACACAAGTTTTTGCCATTTCTATGCAATTGTGGTATAGGTCATATTTAAAAAAAAATTACCTTTTGTAAAGATAAAGCGTCCCAGGTAACAAACAACAAAAGTATTCACATTTATTTTATAGAAAAAGCTCTAGCGTATGACGACAAATTATAAAATGATGATGTAGCCTTTTCCGCACATAAATATTATCTAAATATATATTAAAAGTGAAATAAAATTTTAGACCGTAGTGCTCTCCATACAAATATTCTTGTCCCAAAATAGTCTAGCGTATCAAAAAATTACGGTTTTTTTTTGCATCGCATATTTCTTGAAACTTGGTCTTAAATTTACTTAACCATCACAAATTCTATGATATTAACATAAGCGTTAACAATATTGTACAAGCCATTTAAATATTTCTACTAACTTGCACTCTGCGTTGATGCATTGCGTTATTGCTCAATAATGACCTACTTTTACATAAATGCATTTGTTCACGGTGTTTGACAGTGTATTAAAGACATTCGACCTCTACTGACGTATTTTAATTGCATCTACGTAGAACGTCCCGTGACAGTTGACATAATATCATAAAGAAAATTGTATATACCATAATATTCTTGACATCAGTACGGGTTCATACGGGCTCGTACAAATATTAACGATAAAAACATATAAAACGTTACTTTAAAATTTGTCCACATTTTATTTCATGTTTGTTATTCATTCTTGTTATGGAAAATAGGTAAATTTTTAGAGAAGGCAACACTTTTATTTAGCATTAACCAATCAGACAGGTGAGCTTTGACATTGGGCTATCTTGTCGGCAGGTCGGCGTACATTTTTTCTGAAAAATCATCAAGCGTTTCGTCCGTCAAGAAATTCTAGAATTAAGTGTTCCTTTTGATTATTGCGATATTTCTTGCACGGTAAGTTTATTATTAATGGTATCGTCATATTTTTAAAGTACGGTTTTTAACTCAAGAGCTATTGATGTAATTTTAGGTTGACGATATAATACAAACCTCAGAATAATAACTAATTGTTCTGAGATACAAACAGTGATTTTATTTCATTTTTGTGACAGTTTGTTTCATATTTTTGTTACGTTACAAAGATGACGTATAACGTTTTTTATAACAAAAAAGAAGTACCTAATTATTAATAATAATTATTAAGTAATAATTATTGCATATTGTAATCCTAACTAATATTATAAGTGCGAAACTGAGTTTGTTTTGTTTATTATGTTTATGTTTTAGATTTAGATAATTATAGTCTCAAACATTAGTAATTTTATTACTCGGGTAAATTTGAAACTGTTGAGACTGGTGATGTTAGAACAAAATCACTGTATTCTTTAAGTTTTCTTTTTCTAACAATTGTGTTTTAATAAAAATTGTGCTTAGTTAAACTGATACTGATTTTTTTTAAAGGAATTTTATATAAGGTCACATTTTAATAACTGTAAATAGTTTGACAAAACATCTAATTATATCAGAGAAATAAAGCCCTAGCATTTAAAAAAATTAAGGCTAGTTTTTTTTTACTTTTCCTGACACAAAAATTGTAATATTCTTAGGAGCGGCCTCTCAGCTCCTTTGACGGGCACGTGTAAGCGGTGAAGGCATTGCGGCTTCTCTGTTTCGGCTCCTTTGAATTGAAACTACCGAAAGTGCTTTATTTAACTTTTTAATCGAAATGTCTTTTGGCGTGTTTCTTGAAAACTAGCGTATAAAAATTTAAGGTTTTTTCATAAAAATAGTTTATATAAATGTTGTTAAATTTATCCTCAAAATAATTGCAGTTGATAAAATGTGACCTTATATACAAATTATTAGTAAATGCTTAAAGATAATTCAATCAAACATGTGTTTTTTTTTATTTCTGTGTTCTACCTTGTTATTTTTTTGTTACAGTTTTCATTTTTGTCACACTTTTTGTTTTTGTGATGGTACAAAAATTTTGAATATGACCCGTACATATATCATTTGAAAGGTAATTTTGTAAGCTTTCTAATAATATCAAAAAGATTTAAAATTAATAAAATTTCTTACTTAGGCCCTGTAGCTGGCCTTCTTGGGGTCAAATTCGCTTCTTTAAGTCTTCGCCTCACTGTCCACTTGCTAACAACCCTCTCTCGAATTTCTCTGAGCTGCCGTAAGACGTCCACGCCAATTAGATGTCAATTTTAAAGAGAAGTGGTGACAATGAACCGATCATCTCTCACCAAAGGGCAACGCTGTCTTCCAGATTCTGCTTTCCGGACAAAGTTTCCAGTATCTCTGAACCTTCTGTACACTTTCGAGACACACTATTTTAGATGAAGCTGTCGAGCAATATTACGCTGAGACAACCCTTGCTAGATTAGATGACGATTTGAGCGGCTTCTGCAGGTGTGGTTTCTATTTTCTTTCAGATTCAGTGTTCCCAATGACGTAAAATATTGGATTTATGACTCGAATTTTCAGGGATGCTCACTTTTTATAGTGTTTCAGGACTTCAAAACAAAACAGTATGTTGTTGTAAAAAATTTTTTTTTGTTTTTACGTTTCATGACGTAAGGGAAATATTCTTTGTCTGTGACATTGAAATGAAGTTGAAAGCTTATTAAATTACCTTTGAAATCATATACTACGACGTGTAGTTCATTGCATAGAAACTGTAAAAATTTGTCTAGAACATCCCGCGGTAAAGCAATTCCGGTTAAGGAGCAATAGCTCGCGAGTATTAATTTTTTCTTTTGTTTACTTTTTATTTTTAGCACAGACACAATATGATACCTACTGTATCAAAACATTGCGTCATGCGCAACTGTCTGACACAATCGGTACTACAAAACTAAGTCTCACCATGACTGTGTAAATATTTTGTTTGGTACGAATTTTAACTAACTAACTAACTGAGGTGGCGCAGGAACCCAAGATGGGTTTTAGCCTCCGATTATAACTGCCGCCACTTCTCCCGATCCCGCGCCACTTCCCGCCAGTTCTCAACGCGGAGCTCGCGCAGGTCCTTGGCGACCTCTTCCTCCCAGCGATACCTGGGATGGCCAACCGGGCGTCGCCCATTCGGCCGTCCCACGTATGCATGTTTCACCGCCCGATCTTCCCTCATTCTCTCTAGTGGCCGAGCCAGCGAAGTCTGTGTGCCTTTGTCTCGCTGATGATATTCGGCTCTGCCACTAACTCTTCGATTTCTCTATTGAACCACCGCCTCCATGTTCCGTCTTCGTTTTGCACCGGTCCAAGAATCTTTCGGAGATCTTTTCACTCCGTCACCAATTGTTTGGTCTCCTCCTTCAGAGTCAGTGTCCAGGCCTTTTGCTGAGAAGCCCGGACACCAATATCTTGTGTAGTGCTGCACTACAACGGAGGGTGTTTTTTATTCGGATATCTATCTCTTCTCTTGGTGTTAGCGTCCGTTATAGTGCAGCCCAGATACCTGAACTTCCCTACGCTTTTATTTTATAGGTGGCGTCACTGACTTTGAGGTCTCGGTACTCTGGTATTCTTGTATCTGCGCATATGGATGTATTCCGTCTTCTCTTGGTTTATGTTAAGACCTACTATTTTGGCTTCTCCCTCTAGTGTTTCCGCGGCTCTTATGACGTCATCTTTATTATCTTCTATGAGTGCTAATTCATACGCGTAGCCGACTACTTTATGGGGACCATTGAGATGCACTCCCCCGTCCAATGCAAGGACTTGTCTAATGACGCTTTTTAGTACTATGTTATATAAGATTGGAGATAGCGCGTTACCCTGCTTTAGCTCCGTGCTTATTTCAAACTCGTCTGTACGGTCCGCGTCGACGACGCGTACAACCGCTCGACTTTCCCTAATGGCGATTTCTATCATTCTCGTTAACTTCTCCGGTATTACGCATACGAGTTTTAGTTGTCGGAAATCGTTTTGCCCTATTTTGTTTTCCGTAATTTTTACTTTATCAAAAACATAGTTAAAATATCGGAATTCCGATTTACGATTGTCATTTTTTAAATTATACAACTTGTTGATTTGCATTCACGCCATATTCATAGCAGCGGTCGTAATGCTTATACTTATTACAAATAAATTATAAAAAAAATATGAAAACATAATAATCATATTTTCAAAATCTATAAATACGAATCGCACGTCTGCGTAGCACTAAAAAATAAACGCTCGTTCGCGTACGCCCCGCTCACCCGACCACGCGTAGGTAGCAACAAGCTCGAGCTTCGCGGCGCGCCCGCAGCTTTGTCGGCGCGGCGAGCGCCGGCGGCCGGCGGGCGGCGAGCGCACGCCGCACGCATCAAAGCCAGTGTGCCGCGCAACCCCGAACGAGTGACACATTTCTTTGCCCTAGCGAATTTGGAGCGAAACGTGTTCTTAGGTGTGTTGTTTGTGTGTGTAAAAAAAGTAAAATGACGGAAAATTATTCTAACGTAGAACTTGTGGAGATGGTGCGATTATACGCAATTAGTGGGAACAGTCTACGTCGAGCCGTGGTCATGTTTGTGGAAATGTTTCCAAACAGACCAACTCCATCGCGCGAGGTGGTTTATAAAGACGAAATTACGAGTGTTGTGCAGTTAAAACAAAATATTTTAATGGCTTTTGAGAGTGTAAGGTCAAATCGTAGTGTGCTGCAAAAGTTACCTAGAAACTTAAGGCGCCGTGCTCATTTGTGCATAGAACGTGAAGGTGCCCACTTTGAGCAGTACCTGCGAGTATCTTAAACATGATCAGTAAGTACCTAATAATAGTTTATTGCAACAAAGTATACTTATGCGTAAGAGTTAGCCACTTTACCACAGAATACATAATAGTACCTACAAGTTTACGTAAGTTCATCGACTTAATGTCCGCCCGCTGCGCTCTTATGTACCTACTACGGTCTGCACCCCTATTCTCATCAGTCGACGGTCGCTATTCTAATTTACACTGAGATCATTTTATTAATCAATCGGTTCCTTATTACTTTCTCCGTGTTAAAAGTATTTTTTAGTCATTAAGTGTACCAATTACGATCAGCTGTAAAATTATGGCGGGAATGCAAATCTACAACCTGTATATGATTAAACATATCCCAAATGTTGTTTTGTTACACTTAATCAATAACAGAATGCACTATTTTGGTCTTGCGTGTGTTTGACTACAGTAAAGCCAGAGTGAACGAGAGTGCGGCAACAGTGCCGTGACCTTGAATCAACGTACCGAGCTGTACCTACCGGCTAGGGTTGAGTCACACATAGTTAATTTATTATTGTGTGAATTTGGGTGTCTTTTATTGTAAACTTACCTTGTTATATCTGTCGCTGTCGGCAAAGTAAAAAAGGACAAACTGGGATTATGGTTGTGTGTGTTGAGACATCCTCATACACAACAGGTTTTTTTCCAGACATTTTCAATAGGCACCCACCTAAGTATATGCAAAAAAACTCGCAATCGCGACACCCAAACCAAGAAAGTTAGGTGTATACTGATCGGCAGCGCTCAGTGACATAGGTACTTGTTATTCTCCGTTACTACAGCAACATACGCTGCCCGACCCGCGTTTGCGGGGACAGCCCGCGTCATCGTCATCGCGTACTCCTTTCCCGTGCTTTTTTCTGTGCTAGGTGAACAACGAGCTTGTGTGCGTACGTTTCGGAGCGCTTTTATGAAGTTGCCGCACTCTCGTTTATTCTGGTAAAGCCTTTGACTGTGTCATTTAGTTGACATGTGGAAAGTATTAGAAGAACTTGGCATTGCCTAAACATGTTTTTAGTCGCTTTAAGCCAATCACTCAACCAGAACAACCAGGGTTTTATAAAGGTCGAAAGGACAAGTTAAGGACAAGGTGAGGCAGGGTTGAATCCTGCCAATTCTGTTAAATATTTACGAATGTCGAATTGTATTTGCACGCTTAATGATTAGGCGAATCATGATGTACGTAAATAATGTTACCATCTTAATTACCATGCATTCTAGCAAATAAAGAAATTGGAATTTGAATTTGAAGAGTATATTATCATAGGAACTTTTGACAGCTGTGAGGGTGATATACGCAGATGGTACAACGCTTTTGGCATCCAATGACGTTGTAATCGTAAGCCTTCTTGACCGAATACAATGGATCATTTCAGAACTGGGTCTGAAAATCAACCATACTAAGACCAAAGTTATGGTGGTGGAACGCACTTCATGGTGGGCGCTACTATCAATAATCGGGCTCTTGCGAAAAAGAAGGAGGCAATGTCTCAGCTTCAGAGAGTATGGGTGGACCACAATACAATCTCGGAAAACTGGTAGGCTCTAGGGTTCTACATTTTTAACTACGGCTCAGAAACGGAGACGCTAAAAAAGGCCGAGCGAGATCGCATCATTGTCGCTTTCAAGGTTCATTGACCATCCTATAAATATGTCGCCATAACATCAATGTTTGTCGTATTGTGTTCCGGCAGCTCGATGGTGCAGTGAGGAGCTCGATGGCACAGTGAGGAGCTCGATGGCGCATTGGTTAACGCGCCCGGTCTGCGAGTGCTGAGGTTAAGCAACTTTCGCAAAGGCCGGTCATCGGATGGGTGACCAAAACTTTATCATCTCGAGCTCCTCTGTGCTTTGGAAGGCACGTAAAGCCGTTGGTCCTGGCTGCATTAGCAGTCGTTAACAACCACCAATTCGCACTAGGCCCGCGTGGTGGTTTATGGCCCGTGCTCCCTATCCATCCATAAGGAAGGCTCGTGCCTCAGTAGTGGGGACATAAAATGGCTAAAGAAAGGGCTATTACAATGTAAATGATTATGTTTATGATAAGAATGCATGGAACTGACATTCCTCCAATTCTTGCACACTGTATAGGTATAAAGCGTCATTCTATACTTTTGAAGTAGTACGTACATAGTGCCCAAGTACGTTTTTTTAGAATAAAGTGTAATGTTAAGTAAATGTATAGAGGTAAGCATTATTTGTAATTCCGGGCTCTTGAAAGTTTTTAATTGTAAATGTATTAAATTAAATATTGTAAAAAAATGACTTAGACCTTGACTTTATTATTAAGATTATTAAATCATATTTTTAATACCCAATGAAATGGGCATGCCATAATATTTAGCGTTAGTGTCGTCTAAGAAACATATGGCCCGCCTGTTGGAAAATGGCCATGGACGCTTGTAACACCGCCCTCGGTACCAAACGCGCGTAGCTCACCCTGAAAGGAGATGTTCCCTTTTTTGTATGGAGGCTGGGCCCCCAAATTCTTACAGTGATGAAATTATATTTTATGAAAAGAGCACTAAATAAGAAACCTTTCCATGAACTAATATATTTTTTAAACATACCCAAACATTGTAAATATAATAAAAAAGTTCAGATAATAAAAAATCATAAAATAGCAACCCTAAACTTTATCTACCTTGGCAACTTCGCTTTTCTAATGTCTTGACAACTTCGTGAAGTGAACTGTTAATGTTAGATGTCAAATCTTATTTTATCTACACTAATTTTGTAACATTCTACTTATGTTTCCAATACTTGACTTATAATTACTACTGTTATAGCGCAGACAACAAAACACTCAATTTAAGCAATTTCACATGATGGTATAATATCCACATCGATATCGTAAAATCTCATTATAACATCAATAAAACGCGACCAATTAACCTGTCGAGCCTTATGTCAAAATCCTCATACAAGTTGTATAAAATTTTGATATTAGGCTGGCTTTTGAAAACAGTTGGGTTATACGTGAAAACTTCGTCGAAACTACTAAACTTACATACACAAAACTCTTTGGTAAGATCTTGTGCCAATTAAATAAAAAAAGAACAGCGCGCGCTCGCTCCTGATTGGCCCTGCGCGCGCAGCTGCGCTCTCATTGGTTAGATTTTAATGGCGGCAAGTTCACTGTGACAATACACGTACGCGTGAATTTAATGTTTCGCAATGTGTTTTGTTTTTAAAATACAAATTAAAAGTTAAAAATGGACAGCGACGATGATATTTGTACGCCTCCGGATATTCTAGAATTGGCAACAAAAGTAACTCACAATCTTTTGCCAGAAAAATTTAGAAAATTATATGAAAAAGAATATAATAACTTTTTGGCATGGAAGATCGAAAAGAAAACTACATCATTTTCTGAAAATGTCATTCTTGTGTATCTCAAAGACCTCTCCGACAAATTCAAGCCATCTTCTAAGTGGGCTAAATATTCTATGCTCAAGTCCACACTGAGTATCTACAACAATATTGATATCACGAAGTATTCAAAAGTCATAGCGTTCCTGAAACGCAGTTCAGAAGGACACAAGGAAAAAAAGTCCTTGACGTTTACATCAGGTCAAATAAAGATGTTCCTGGAAGATTCACTAGATATTTTGTATCTTTTTGAAAAGGTAAGTGTATTTTAGTTCTGTTATTTAATCTACCTAGTACTTACGTACTACACACGCAAGTTATCTAGACACTCCGTTTAAGCGCTTTGTGTATAAATTAGGTAGTAGGTACCTACACTTTACTACTTCATAAATCATAGTTTTTGCCTTGGCTATGTACCTCAAGCTTATTATATCGTTTATTGTTAAAGGTTGCATTAATCTTCGGCATAATGGGGGCATGCCGAAGGCAAGAGCTATACAACATCCAGTTCGATGAAGTCTCTAACATAGACGATAGTACAATCATGGTGAAAGTTTCGAAAACAAAAACGAAAATAGATCGTTCTTTCGTTGTGACGGGCAACTGCTATGCCGTATGTAAAAAATACATGGAACTTCGACCCACCCCCTGTCGAAACCCTGCCTTTTTCTTGAGCTATAGATCGGGGAAGTGCGTCGATCAAAGAACTGGTATTAATAAATTTGGTGCTTTGGGAAAAACTATCGCAAGTTTTTTGAATCTGCCTAACCCAGCGTTGTACACGGGGCATTGCTTCCGGCGCACCTCGGCGACCCTTCTCATAGATAGCGGTGGTGATTTGACCGCACTGAAACGACACGGGGGGTGGAAGTCTTCTACTGTGGCTGAAAGCTACATTGATGAGTCTTTAATGAATAAAATTCAAGTCTCAAATACGATCTTGAACAGTATAGAAAACAAGACGAATGAAGTAATTATAAATATTCCAACTCCGTCTACGAGCTCTACTGCTTGCCCCGCGACCGCTACAGCTGCTGGATCAATAATTAACATTAACTTTCAAAATTGTACCATCCAAAATTTGAACAATTATTATAAATAAACTATTGTCAGCTTTTATCTCTTGTTGTTTGACTAATTGCATTAGTGAAGATAAAGTAGTGTATGCAACTGCATATAACACTGGTATTAAAACACTCGTTACTATTATGAAACTCGCTGCGCTCGTTTCATAAACTCACACTCGTGTTTTAATACCCTTCATTATATGACAGTTGCATAAACTACTATTTTAAATTAGTATATGGGCAGATGTGGGTGGATGTGTTGTGGTGATAGAAACAAAGTCCAAACTCACGTAGACAGGAAACAGTTTATTTGTACGACACAGAAGATGAAAGTTTATACAACACAGTACACAACACCAGATATAATAGAAGGAGTGATAGATGAAAGATAAGGAAATAACAGTCAATAGCGATAGAACACAAATAGTAAATAAGCAAAGCAAACAAAGCTACGCGAGTACGTGCGGGCGGTAGTCGAGCGACACTGGTTTTTCGTCTAACATTGGTTTGCGACTGGCGGCGCGCGCGCATCGGTATGCGCAGACAGATCGCCGCCCCGTTGAGAACAATAGAACAGGTTTGCGGTGCGCTTCTCCAATGGTTTCGACAAGATGCGTGTCGATTTGATGTCGATTACTGATTTTTAAGCTTTTGTATATTGTGTGTTTATTTAGACATTTATTGTGATTGTTATATTTATTTTAATGTTGTGTATGTATAAAATAGATTATAGTAGTAAGTTTTAATGTTATATATTTTATGTAGTACATAAGTTAATTTTAAGTTAATAATTAAGTTTGTTGATTTTTGTATATAAATGTAAATAATTAAATTTAGATAAATATGTAGATAAATATCTTTATATAATTGTAAATATAAATATGTAGAATAAAATATATTTATATAATTGTAAATATAAATATGTAGAATAAAATATATTTATATAATTGTAAATATAAATATGTAGAATAAAATATATTTATATAATTGTAAATATAAATATGTAGAATCCCTACATCACTCCCCCCCAGAGACCGTCACTACGGGCGATAGTAATCAGGAAAACGTACTACGCGACCTGATTTAGTTTTCCTGAGATCATCCTGTGTTTTTGGCACTGTATTAGGAATAGTTACTGGGATTGGAGTAGGAGGTGGAGTAAGATTTGGAGTAATAGGAATCTGAGTGGGGATTGGGTCAGCTAGTATGTAGGCCGGCTTAAGGCGGTCTATCGATACAGCGACAATTTTACCCTTACACAAAATTCTAAAAGTTTTATTATTACGGTCAAGTACTTCGTACGGGCCGGTGTAGGGAGGTTTTAAAGAACCTCGCAATGCATCGTCCCTCAAAAATACGTGACTCGCAGAAGTAAGATCTTTGTAAATGAAGACTTTGTCCTTATTATGATGCGTAGCGGGAGACGGATTAAGCTTCATGGCAAAATGGCGTAGGCGAGTGGTGAAGTCCGAGATGTCAGTAGAACCAGATGTAGCTGCATGGAAGAATTCTCCAGGCAGACGTAAGGGCTCGCCATAAACTAACTCGGCCGATGAAGCTTTAAGGTCTTCTTTATAGGCACTACGTATACCGAGAAGTACTAAGGGCAATGAGTCTACCCAGTTGCAGTCGGCGTGGCACATTATTGCTGCTTTTAATTGTCGGTGGAATCGTTCCACTAGCCCATTACACGCTGGGTGATACGCGGTTGTTTTGCGATGTTTGAATCCGATCATTTTTCCAAGATATTGGAAAAGTGTGGATTCAAACTGTCGACCGCGATCAGTGACAATATCCGTTGGACATCCAAATCTGGATATCCACGATATTAACGCCTTACCAACGGTTTCGGCAGTCATATCGACCATCGGCGTGACTTTCGGCCAGCGTGTGAAACGATCCACGACAGTAAAACAATACCTATAGCCGTGAGATGGAGGTAAAGGGCCAACTATGTCCACATGGATGAAGGCAAACCTAGAGCGAGGTAAATCGAACGTGCCAAGAGGAGACGACACGTGACGGTTTACCTTAGCGCGTTGACACGCTATACATTTGCGAGACCACTCACGACAGTCTTTGCGCACGCCAGGCCAAACAAATCGCTCTGATACCAATGTAGAGGTTGCGTTAGCACCTGGGTGGCTGAGGCTATGCAAAGTGTCGAAAACTTGCTTTCGCAGTGGTTTCGTTATGAAGGGTCTGGGTGTAGGTGTGCTGACGTCACAGTAAATTTCTGTTTCGCAGTTAGGAATTGGTAACTTTTTGAGACGGAGTGACGATTCACCGTTCAGAAGTTGTACCAATTCTTGGTCTGCTGTTTGGGACGAAGCAAGAGCGCTAAAATCGATTGGTATCGAGAGTTCTTCGACACGGGACAATGTATCGGCAACGACATTGTCTTTGCCCGAAATGTGTCGAATATCGGTCGTGAACTGCGATATGTAATCGAGGTGGCGATACTGACGAGGCGAACAGTTAGTTTTTCTTTCGTGAAAAGCATAACTGAGCGGCTTGTGGTCAGTGTATACCACAAAATGTCGTGCTTCCAACATGTGGCGGAAGTACTTTATACTCTCGTATATTGCGAGCAGTTCGCGATCATACGGAGAGTATTTTTGTTGGGAAGGGCTCAACCTACGAGAAAAGAAGGCGAGGGGCTGCCATTCGCCGTCCTTCAACTGCTGCAATACTGCACCCATAGCTAGGTCGGAAGCGTCCGTTACTAAAGCAAGCTTAGCCTCGTTGTCGGGGTGCGCAAGTAATGCTGCATTTGATAAGCTCTCCTTACTTTGCTCAAATGCAAGTAGAGTGTCTCCAGATAAATTGACAGGGTGCGACGCTTTAACTGAACCTGCAAGCAAAGAGTTTAGTGGTGCTTGAATTTTAGCGGCGTGCGGTAGAAATCGCCTGTAAAAATTCAGCATCCCCAAATATCTTCTGAGCTGCTTTACTGTTTGAGGCGCTGGATAGTCTTTAATCGCCTGTACTTTGGAATCTAGAGGTTTTGTGCCCGACTCGGAGATACTGTAACCTAAGAAAGTTACCTTACTAACTCCAAAGACGCATTTAGATGTGTTGACAAGGATGCCATATTCCTTCATGCGGGTGAAAAGCTGCCGAAGGTGGGTCACGTGGTCTTCTGCTGTCCTTGAAAATACCAAAAAATCATCAAGGTAACAGTAGCAGAAGTCTAAGCCTCTGGTCATCTCGTCGACAAACCTTTGGAAGGTTTGGCCTGCATTCCTCAGCCCAAAGGTCATATACGGAAATTCGTATAGACCAAAGGGGGTGGTGATGGCCGTCTTCATAATGTCGTCCTTGTAAACCGGTATTTGATGGTACGCCTTAACCAGGTCAATGGTGGAGAAGACTTTACACCCTGATATGCTCTGAGCAAAATCGTGGATGTGCCTAATAGGATAACGGTCGGGAATTGTACGAGAATTAAGCAATCTGTAGTCGCCGCAGGGCCGCCAACTGTTATCCTTTTTAGGAGCAAGATGCAAAGGCGAAGACCAAGGACTGTCCGATGGACGTGCAACGCCGCTGTTAAGCATAAGCTGGAACTCCTGCTTAGCGATCTTAAGCTTATCAGGAGCCAATCTGCGGGGAGTGGAAGAAATGGGAGGGCCAGGTGTAGTGCGTATGTAGTGTACGGTGCTATGCTTGGGAGTATGAAAAGTGCCTGAAGGGCGGGTGATTTCAGGAAATTCCGACAGAATATCGTGATACCTGGTGTTGCCCGACGAGACCTTGACAGAAAAAATATCAACAGCATCAGCAATACAAGCATTTGAAAATAAAGCAGTAGTATTATCAAGCAAGCGCTGATTACGACAATCAACTACTAAATTATAAAAGCTAAGAAAATCTACGCCAATAATAGGTTTCGTTACATTAGCCACAGTAAATCTCCACGGAAAGTTACGCCTTAAGCCTAAATTTAAATTTAATTCTAGAAAACCAAAAGTGTCTATAGCACTACCATTAGCTGCACTTAGTTGAAAGTTTGTTTTCACACGACGTTCGCGAAGCGCAGATTGAGGGTAGACGCAGAGGTCACTACCGGTATCAACCAGATACTGAGACTTCGAGCTGTGATCGGTGACGAAGAGGCGACCTGAAGAGGCGAGGCAACCACTAGTCGCCATTAGCGACTGCCTGCAGAGTTTCCCGCCTTGTGAAAGTCGCATGGCTTGATACAGCTACGAGCTTCCTGTCCGAATTTGGCATGATACCAGCATAAGGGGTATTTGCGGTAGCTGGAGTTTGATCTGGACCTTTGACGTGCAGTTGAGGTACGTCGTCGTTGAGGTCTGGATCGGATGCTGGAACATTGTGCACCGCGAGTATGCTCATCAAGCTTCAACGTGAGACGTTCTACCATCTTCTTCAGTTCAGCTATTTCACTGGATGGCGCATGCGTCACATGAGAAGATGTTGCTACAGCTGTGACGTTGCATGGCGAAGTAATTTCGTGAATCCGGTCAGCGAGGTCAGAAAGCTGTTCTAGAGTCTGACTGATCTGAGATGCCAATACGGTTTGTATATTATTGGGTAGACGGTTGCACCAGATCGTCTTGATGAAATCTTCCGGAACAGAAGGGCCAGCCAGATCTTGTAGATGACGTAAGAATTGGGAAGGCTTACGGTCACCAAGTTCCTCGTGAACCAGTAGCTGACGCACTTTCTTCTCTCGAGAAGCAGATAGACGCTTGATTAGCTCAGACTTAATCTTCTTATAACGATTCTCGGCCGGTGGATTGAGAATAATATCCTTCACGGCTTTGGAATGTTGTATATCCAAGTTGTTAATAACATTTGTGAATTTTACTAAGTCGCTGGTAATACAATTGCTTTCAAACTGACCTTCAAGGAGTGCAAACCAGATCTCGGGTTCTTCAGGAGAAAAAGGTAGCACTCTTAAATTTATTTTCTTGAAATCCGTCTTTGTGTCGGAACCAGTGGAAAGTCGCACCTTACGCGCGTTTGTGTCGGAACCATTGGTGCCGCGCACTTTTTGCTTATGGCGCTTGGTGACGTTGTCGTCGTCATGCGAAATGGCGGTTTTAGTACTATCACTGTCACTGTTTGTACTCATCCTGTTCTTCGTGCTCCAGGGGTCACCAGTTATGGGCAGATGTGGGTGGATGTGTTGTGGTGATAGAAACAAAGTCCAAACTCACGTAGACAGGAAACAGTTTATTTGTACGACACAGAAGATGAAAGTTTATACAACACAGTACACAACACCAGATATAATAGAAGGAGTGATAGATGAAAGATAAGGAAATAACAGTCAATAGCGATAGAACACAAATAGTAAATAAGCAAAGCAAACAAAGCTACGCGAGTACGTGCGGGCGGTAGTCGAGCGACACTGGTTTTTCGTCTAACATTGGTTTGCGACTGGCGGCGCGCGCGCATCGGTATGCGCAGACAGATCGCCGCCCCGTTGAGAACAATAGAACAGGTTTGCGGTGCGCTTCTCCAATGGTTTCGACAAGATGCGTGTCGATTTGATGTCGATTACTGATTTTTAAGCTTTTGTATATTGTGTGTTTATTTAGACATTTATTGTGATTGTTATATTTATTTTAATGTTGTGTATGTATAAAATAGATTATAGTAGTAAGTTTTAATGTTATATATTTTATGTAGTACATAAGTTAATTTTAAGTTAATAATTAAGTTTGTTGATTTTTGTATATAAATGTAAATAATTAAATTTAGATAAATATGTAGATAAATATCTTTATATAATTGTAAATATAAATATGTAGAATAAAATATATTTATATAATTGTAAATATAAATATGTAGAATAAAATATATTTATATAATTGTAAATATAAATATGTAGAATAAAATATATTTATATAATTGTAAATATAAATATGTAGAATCCCTACAAGTAATGCAATAGTACTATTCATTACAGCCGGCAACCGCATGGTTTCATTTTCAGGAAATTGCATTGAAACGTTAAAATACCTTTTAGAAAGTATAAATAAGTTCAGCAATATATAATAAACACTTGAAACTTCCATTAGAACCCAAAAATAATAAGAAAAGCTTGATGAAGAAAACAAGATTTCAAGTTTTTAAATATTTTTTTAATTATGTTGGGGTGTTTTTTATATTTTTTTTCTTTTTGGAAACATCATCTCAGAAAGTAGATCTATCAGAAAATTACTTCAAAACTGTAATAAAATAAGGGCCCAAAAACGAACATCTCCTTTCATCAGTTCTTATTCCTAAAACCCCGTAATTAAAAAAAGAACACGGCGATGCAAAACTATGCTGATAACGGCAGGAAGTGGTATAAGGGTGGTCACAGTTCAGACGGATTCTCACGAAAAAATAATATTAAAACAAAAACAGAGATATGTTTCTAATTTATTTTATTTATTAATTTATGGAGTACACAACAGATTTCAGTAAACATTAATATAAAATTGCAATTGTAATAGAACAGTGCAAGACCGACATCCAGAAAACGGGAACACACAGCTAATCATGCAAATGCGAAAACAATGGAAATGGAAAAAAAAGAGAAGAAAGAAGAAGAAGTAAAAAATAAATTAAAGAACTCTTAACACATATTATGCAGTAAATTTAAATGAAAAAATAATTATTTATTTAATTGCAATGAGTAAAATAAAATAATATACTGATGATAACTAAGCATATAACAATTATATTTGTTTCAAATTCACACAGTCACACGAATTTGTGCAACGTCATCATCAACATCTTTAAACTATCTGTTAGTTACTGGAGTTACAGAAGGGTGAGCCCATTATCACTCACGAAATCGGAGCCGGTGATTCCTCTCGATTTTTCGCTAGCCACAAACAGAATCAGGTCTGCTATTTCCTCAGACTCCGACACTCTTTTTAGAGCGGTGTAGCTGCTAACTTGTTCGGCGGTGTACGAGTGGCCTCCATTCGCCAGCAGGTCAGTGATGACGGGACCGGGACTGACGGTGTTCACGCGCACTCCTGACGGCGCATACTCCGCGGATGCTGAACGGCTGTAGTGGTTCAAAGCCGCCTTCAGAATACTGTACGCACTCACACCAGGCGATACCTTCGTTGCCACAATACTGGATATATTCACTATGTTGCCTTTCGTCTTCACGAGGTGAGGCGCAGCCAAAAACGTAAGGTGTATCACGGCGCGAAGGTTACCATTCACTTGTTTGTCGAACGTTTGTAAAATGCTTCCATCTGAGATATTGTCGCCGAGCATGACCGCAGCATTGTTGACGAGCACGTCTAGTTTCCCAAACTTATTAACTGTATCGTTGACGATTCGCTTGGCATCGGCTTCTATGGAGACGTCAGCTTTGATGACGAGGTGCTTCCCCCCCGCGGCGGCGCACTTGGTGGAGACGTTCCTGAGCTTGGCCTCGTTCCTGCCGACCAGCGCCACGCTGGCGCCCTCCTTGCAGAAGCTCTCGGCCGTCGCCGCGCCGATGCCCGAGCTGGCGCCCGTCACTATCACCACTTTGCCTGCGAAGCTCATGTTTCTTTCAATGATTTCTGGAAACTGATGCCAGTGTTAGCGGCATACGTGCTATTTATACGTGGTCATACCACTTACGTTTCCTTATCTTATCGTTTAATTGTTGCATCACAATAAAATGGCAAAGGGTTCCGTGGAATATCTAATTTTTGGAGGTTGCACCCACAGCAATAGTATGCTCGTACTTCATTGTATGTGGTCAGATGATTGGTATTAAGTGTTTGTATCATATAAATTTCTTTTAAATAATTTTTCATTTTTATAAGGACTATCTTGGTCTTAAGCTTCTCATCAACCCCGCTTATATCAAAGGTATTACTCTGATTTTGAATTTGAACTCTAATTTAAAATTATGACCATGCATTATGTACCAATTCAATTATGTATTCTTTTATTTTAAATAATTGCGTTAGCGTCTCCAATGCTGGTGCATGTTCGTTCCTGTATGTTTGCAGAACTTAAATCAAGATTTGGGGATTGTTTTAGCTCTGATGTCAGGGTTGGCAGATGTAAGGGACTTGGTTGGATTCTTCAGATAGTACTTTAGTACAGTGTTCAAAGCCCCGATTTTAACCGCTGACGAGAAGGGGATTATAGGTTAAAAGGTCATTGTTTGTGGCGATCGACGTAGCTTTCAAACAGATGCACCGCCTCTGTGGTCTATTGGTTAAGACCACCGGTCTTAGACTCAGAGGTCCCGGGTTCAATGTAACTGTTAAGCTAGAAATAACTTTGTTGGGCACAAGTTTGGATTGATTTTCCTACACCCATGAGAACTATTTCTCTTTCAAGTTAGCATTTTATCATTAGAACTTTCAAAAAAGGTTTGAGCTAAGATATTCATTAAAAAAAAACGTTTCATCTACCGTTACGACTGCATCTGATCACAATAAAAGAAAAGCTTTCTAAAAAGTGTACAATTGTAAAGAAGGCAAATCAGCGTGGGTATGGGCTAGCTAATAATACTATATTAGTTAGTCTGTTAGTATATCTATATTTCTTGGCATAAAATAAAAGGTATCCCAAGACCTGTTAATATTTGCAACATTCACTCCAACAGGTAGGGTAGGGTAAAAGACCCAATTATTGACACTTTATATGGAAGTAGGTATATAATCTGCAAAGTTTTTAGTAATTTAGATATATACTCTTGTAATAATAACAACAAATACAGACCAATATTTGCATCTACTATTAAAAAAATCCATTCCATTATATTAATAAAGTTATGGATTTATAATTTTACGCAATTATTGTTGCAAACAAACTACAATTTGGAAAAGTGTTACCAAATTTTAGGTGTGGGTCTTTAACCCGGTTGTGATTTTTTACATTTTTCCTAATTGTACTAATACGTTTGAAGAAACCATTAATTAAAAACATAGTTTACAAAATATGGTGCAATTATTGCAAATCACTTATTATAGCTACAAAAAAGTGCACAATCATCATTGTGTATTGCTATGTCATGCCGCCGCTGGCGCCGCGAGATGCCTACTATGAACGGGTAGTTATTTCATAACTTTTTGCAATACGATTAGGTATTACAAAAAGTCAGTCAATAGATCAATCTATTCGAGTTTTACCCCAACAATCACGAAGATCCGAAATCACCACCACAAAGGCTACGAAGGTCTGCCTATCTGCTAGAGCAGCTCGATCTGCGATTGCTAAAGTTAGGCAACGTTCGCAAAGGCCGGTCATTGGATGGCTGACCAACAATTTATCATCTCAAGTTCCACCGTGCTGGAAGGTCCCGAAAGGCGTTGGTCCCGGCCTACTGAATACTAAATATATAAAAAGTACCTAAACTTTAAACCTACGGGCAGATCTGTTTACAGCTATTAGCTACTTATTTTATAATGTTACTATGTTCTTAAATACTAATGTCATCAATACAAACAAAACAATCAAAGAAATCTACACTTTACTTTAATAATAATAATAATAATAATGATTGATTGATGATTGATAATTGCACACAAAAAATACAGATACATACAAATTGTTGAAAAGAAAAAATGTACAAAATAGGCGGCCTTATTGCTAACAAGCAATCTCTTCCAGGCAACCTTGGGCGAAAAATAATAAAAATGAGAAAATAAAAATGGGTGCAAGTAAAAATAAACTAAATTATAATAATAATATCAAAAAAGAGTACATACAAAAGAAAAAAATAAAATAAAAAATAAACAGAGTTTATGCAATATAAATCATAAAATAAATAAACATAGCTAAGGTGAATTAGAAAATGACTCCGAACCAGACCCTTGAACGACTCCAACTCTTTATTAATCTTATTTAAAATTTTGCACAGTCATATTGTTATCGTAGTAACAGAATACTCGAATACAAAACAATAAGATAAGATAAATTTACAAACGGAATTGTTATAGTGGTTTCTTGAGATTTATACGATATCTCTTTACCATATTTCATATTATCTAGGTTTTTGTAAAAAAATATATTTCACACGTAAAAGTGTAATTGGCGGAGGATATATGAAAACCGAGTATCCGAAGCTAGATCAAGTAATATTTATGTCATGTATCAGAAGAGTGCTTGTGCCTAAAATTCAACCATCTGCCTATAGAGCAAAAAGCTTCAGAATGAAAAAAGTTGATCCAAAACAAACGCTGAAAACATAATTTAAGCTGAGCAGAATTCTTTTCGTCGTAACATTTTCTTTCAAATATACCTAAGAACCGAAGCTCAACTGTACCTCTACAATCAAAATACTAGATTTTTTTGAACTTGAATTAATTATGTATTTTCCTACTCAAATTGCAAGTCTGTCTAGGGTAAATTGTTCCCTTAAAAGACTTTAACATTCTTAATATGGGCATATGGACTTTACCATCTTGCACATAATTTTTTGCCTAAAATAAATTTATTTATTTATTTATTTCAGGCAACAAATTGTTGATTAAGAACAGATGTCATCATCTGTATTTACAAAAGTATCGTATCTTATCTTGTGTTTTTTTAAAGATATCATAGTTCAGTAAGTACCTAAGTTTCAAAAGTGCATTAGAAATGCATTTCGCGGGCAAGGTGGTGATAGTGACGGGCTCCAGCTCGGGCATCGGCGCGGCGACGGCCGAGAGCTTCTGCAGGGAGGGCGCCAGCGTGGCGCTGGTCGGCAGGAACGAGGCCAGGCTCAGAAACGTCTCCGCCAAGTGCGCCGCCGCGGGGAGGAAGCACCTCGTCATCAAAGCAGATGTCTCCATTGAAGCGGATGCCAAGTGAATCGTCAACAACCAGTTCATAAGTTTGGAAAACTAGATGTGCTCGTCAACAATGCTGATGCGGTCATGCTTCCTGACAATATCACAGATGGAAGCATTTTACAAACGTTCGACAAACAAGTGAACAGTAACCTTCCCGTGATCCATCTAACGTTCTTGGCTGCGCCTCACCTCGTGAAGACGAAAGGTAACATAGTGAATATATCCAGTGTTGTGGCGACCAAGGTATCACCTACTGTGGGTGCGTACAATATTCTGAAGGCGGCTTTGAACCACTACTGCCGTTCAGCAGCCGCGGTGTATGCGCCGTCAGGAGTGCGCGTGAACACCGCCATTCCCGCCGGACCTGTCAACACTGACCTGCTGGCGTACTCGTACACCACTGATAATTTTATAAAATTTAGCAATTTAACCGCTTTGAAAAGAGTGTCGATGTTCGAGGAAATAGCAGACCTGATCCTGTCCTGTTTGTGGCCAGCGAAAAATCTCGAGGAATCACCGGCTCCGATTTCGTGAGTGACAATGGGCTTACCCTTCTGTAACTCCAATAGCAAGAGATAATTTGGATGACGATGATGTTGCACTAGTTTTTGTGGCTGTGAATATGATTTTATAGTTATCGTATTTTTGTTATTGTTTTCAAAAATAAAACTTATAGATATATGGTTTGCACTTAATTTTCCTGATATTTGAAGATCTAGGTACATACATTCTTTCAAATGAAACATCTAATGAGTAGGAAGCTATGAACCTAAATCTATATACAGGTTGATTTTTTTATTACCGTCCAAAAATTCTGAGATGATTCCCGTGATACAAACGAACAACTACAAACTACAAAACATTAATATTCATTCGATCAAAATGTATGGAACAGCTGAATTTTATTTTTGAGTTAGGGAGTTGGTTCAAAAGTAAGAGTTGTTCGTTTGTATTACGGGAGTCATCTCAAAAGAAAGTGACCCTGTATATAAAAATCAATTGCTGTTCGTTTGTCTCGCTTAAAGTCGAGAATGGTTGGCTAATTTTTATTTTGAAATATTTGTGGAGGTTCAGGGAGGTTTAAACGGTGAGAAACATAAATAATAAGTAACAGAAAATACTAAAATCGACAATTTAATTTTCCAATACAAAATGTTCCACGATTTGTTTGTTTTGTTGTCATAGAAACTGTCAAAGTGGTACGAAGTCCGCCGGGTCAGCTAGTGAAGTAAGTGAAACGCTGGAGTGTTAGGCACCACCAGGTTCAGAAGAGAGATAGAAATTAAAGATGTAAACTGCTACAATCAATTTATTCCCCAGGGGTGGGTTACGTTGGACGCTATACAACTCAGTACTGTCGCGCGGTTTTATAAGGGGACTTAGCTTCTGGGATCGGTCTTGACACGCGCGCAGGTCGGCGCCTAGGTCAGTCTAGTCTAGACCCGGGCCGTAGACTGCGCCGGTGGACTCAGTAACCGAAGCTGGATCGCCGCAGTAGCTGCCTCCGGAACGCAGGCGGGTAGGCGCGCATGTGCTATGGCGCGTACCGACGCCATAGCACATGAGTAAATATAATAGGTCCTTACCTATGAAATTGACGTTTTTTTCTCACTTATTAATAGGTGTATTACTTCTAAAAGTCAATACCGGTTATTAATATTATTATACAGAATATTAGATAGAATGAATTTTGAAAAAAATATTTTATTTTCATTGACTTTTTTTAAATTTAATTTAATTAATTTAAGTTATTTTTTTATTTTTTATTATTAAATGATGTTATTGTAGATAAGTTACATTATGTTAAGGAAAATTTATTGTAAATGTTTGACTTACCTAGGTTGCGTTATGTAACAAAGGGTGAATAAATAAATGAATGAATGAATAAAAAAACTTCATACAAAACGTCCATAGGGCACACCGAAAAGATCGGGAACGATGGAATACTTTTGAATAAATTAAACTTAAAATCTTTTTGGTAAGTATTTGAAATTTAGTCTTAATTCCATTTTGGAAAAAAAACAATATTAAAAAAAAGTGTGGTAGCCATTTCATATTAAGAAGTCAGTGAGAAAATTAAGCTTACGCGGGAACATTTCCGTGCGATAATTTTTCACAACTTTCGCCGAGGTTTATCTCAAGAACAAAGTCTTGCCGAGCTTGTTTCTATTTATAAAAACGACTATATATCGCTGGTAGGTATTCTGGTTTCGTTGAGGACGTTCACCTTTTACCATAGTTACCTCTACTGGTCGGCCAAAAACAGCGGTAACACAAGAAAACGTCGATGCTGTACGCCAATTAATACAAGAAGATAGAAATGTGACATACGAGCAGATACGGGCTCCTCTCAGCATTGGTATGACAGCCATTCAAATAATATTGCATGATGAACTGAGTGTCAGAAAGTTAGTTTCCCACTGGGTGCCCCATCGTTTGACCAAGAACAAAAGTCGGCTCGTGTTAATTGGAGTCGGTCTGCAACGTTTTGATAGAGGGAGCTCAAATGCTTTTTACAATATCGTCCCGGGTGACGAATGGTGGATTTATTCATATGAGCCCGAAAGAAAACTCCAATCGACTGTTTGGGTCTACGAAAGTGAGGTCAAGCCAACAAAAGTAGGCGCTCTCGTAGCGTGTCGAAAAAAATGTTCGCTTTGTTTGTATCGAAAACCGGACATGTTGGCTACGATTCCTTTACAGGAACGGAGAACGGTTACTGCTAATTGGTACACAACAGTTTGTTTGCCGGAAGTCATACGAGAACTTCATAAAAGTAATCCGAATCGTGGCATAATCCTTCACCAACGATAATTCGAGCTCTCACACCGATCGGCAAACAGCCCCAATGATTACTTTACATTCCCAAGAACTAAATATTTGCTACGTGGTCAACGGTTTCAAGGTCCAAAGAGGCAGTCGAAGCTTACAATTCGGCCGTTTCGACTATGTCCACTTTAGACTGGAATTACTGTTACAATAATTGGTTTGAACGAATGCAAAGGTGCATCGATTGTCACGGAGAAAACTTTAAAAAACAATGAAAATAAATGTTATTTTTATTCCGTTCCCCCGTCCCGTTTTGGTTCTGTCATACTTATCTCAAATTTCAATCATGTATTATCCCTGTTTTTTTTTTGCTTTATGGCACTGGATTTTAGCTTTTTTGGGCATTTTAGCTGTGTTGCCAACATAACGCGGTTGCTTTCAGAGCGTTTTTACGTTGAAAAGTTGGCAACAGAGCTGTCACTTCACTATCCGAATTAATGTTATATAACCTAAAAATTAATTATTTTCAATCATTTATTGTGAGAGTCCTAATTCCGAGCAATAAAAATTCGTGTGCTTGTTCCTTATTATGAGTTCTTTACGCAAAAAAAATACCTCAAAATTCCGCGGCTCCCTTTGGAATACTGAGACGTAAATTGTAGTTCGTCCACGAGATCCCTTAGGAATCACGCTTCACCTCAATACAATTATCTATTCTTGAAAACAACAATAGAACGATACAACGGTTAGCTAAGCATGTGATATAAATATCTTTGCAGACGAACCGCAGAGATTTAAGCGCAAAATATTGCAGTCATTCGCATTTGAACCTGGTTGATTTCTAGTAACCTTTTAAAATTTAAAATTTATTAACAATTATTAAATAATCGAACATAGTAATGTTGATAGTTTATAGCAAAATATTATATTACTTATTCATAAAATGTAATCCACTTTGCATGCCGTGGCAGCCTCTAATTGAGACGACACCTAGCTTTAAGCCTACAATAATGTTTTACCTAGTTATTGCTTGTATTTGTGTCTGTCTTGTTGGTTGTCCTTTAAATAAATAAATAAATAAATAAATCAGTATTAGTTATATATGTTACTAAACTGTAAGTTCTATTAATATTAATACAACATTAAACAAGGGGGAGTTTCTATCAAGTGTCCCTTACCTAATTGTTTTGTTCCCTTACTCGTTAGCATTACATCTTGTATGTTATACACAATTTATGACAGTTAAAATTTATCTTAAATCTTATCTTCAAAATCCATAACAGACCTGACATGACGTTAATTCACATAACAATTTGAATGTTTTATAATAAAATAGGTAGGTATCTAAGACCTAATATTTATTATTTAGGTAGGTACTGTAACGAACTAAAGTTTGATAGCCTTTCTATTATTTATACTAAATTGTATGAAAACACATTATTAATTTAATTCGTATTCTCTAATAAATTATATTTACTTAATTATTAATATAGAAAAGAGTTTAATACTGCTTGGTAAAAATCTCATTATATGTTGGATGGAGGATTGTAGGCCTTCTTATAGCTCTTTAAGTGCCTTTTATGGTTCTAATGGATCACTGAAGGGTTCCTAAAGCCTTTATATTTATGAATGATTAATTTAATAGTTAATTTTAGAACTTATTAAGTATTTCAAGTTGAGTTTAATGACCCTTTGCTAATGTCAATGATAGATAAATGGTGGAGAACAAACTAATACAAATTCTGAATGTTTGGGAATATCTTTCTATTTTATAATACAATTTTATTAGTAGATTCTATTTATATAATATTCTAAGTGGAAGGAAGAAGCTTTGACATGGACAGTTATAATAAATGAAGGAGAATCAGAATTTCATATCCCAGGATCTGGTATTATATTTAGTAGTTTTGTTGTGTGTCTTTGTTTCTGTTTGTCTCTTTAGGTTCAATTAACCAAATGAAATGATTGGAGACCAATTTAAATAAAATCTAATACCAAGGAACAATAAATAATAAAAGATTACATGGTAAGGACAATAATCGTATTTATTTGGTTTAATAAATACTTTCTATTCGGGTTCCCTAATGATTTCTTCCTTTATCAACTTTAATACCCGAACCTTGAACAAATCTTAATTACTTTATTTTGTACGGGACACACTCTTCGAGTCTACATGGAACTTTATGTGTGCTACGGGTTTGCTGAGTGACAAGGTCTGCCATTCATCAACGACTCTACGAGCAGGAGACTTCGGGGTTGCTGACGTCTGGAGACTGGTGTAAACATGAGTCAGGATTTATCGGTACAATTTTATTATTTATAACCAAGGTGACTTTGGAGTTACATTTATTGGGAAGATTTCTCAATATTTGTTAACTTTCAAACATCAATCTAGGTAAGTGTAATGATTATCGCTCTATTTAAAGGACGGTCATTTCTCATTTATCTCAATTATTAATAATAAAGATATAGACATTTTATTATAAAAATTATGACATTTCTTGAATATAAAAAAGGGAGATTTGAAGTTTAATGTCAACTTTCAACTATTTTAAAATAAAGTCATAATGTTCCTTTTGAATATTATTTGACATTGGAATAAAAAATAAATAAACAAAACAAAATTGATAGGATTTGATCACTCAAGTGGTGGTAGCTGAAGAGTGAGGAGCTCTGGAATTTTGGAATTGAACAACTGTGAGTTAAACAATTATAATTGATAATATAACTATTTCTAATAATACCTTTACAAATAATAAATAAATTATTTTAATTATGTAAATTCAAACAGTAGTTTAAATTCTTTTCTTGCTAAACAAAAGTAATACTTTTAATTTGAAATCTTTCTTTAATATTATTCTAAGATTTATTCTTTTCTTTTAATCTTTTGAAATTCAAATAACGTAGTTTAGAAACCTAACTATTCAATCATGTTGAACCTTTTTACCTTTCTTCTGATTATTCTTTTAATTTGAACTCTAACTAGATTAATATATTATATTATACTTTCTTTAAAGAAATCTTTTAATTACATAATTAGTCAGTTGAATTCATTTCATAAATCTGACGTTATTTTCCTCACTTCCGTTTACCATTTAATGATGAAATAATGCTTTTGGTAATCACCAACCAGGTAACCTAATCAGGTTACAATCTACAAACCCAAATCTATCTAATAAACGTAATCACCAAACAGCTCGCGTAAATCCAACAGAAATTAGAAATCTTATTAATACAAATTTAGGGATTTATCTTGTTTGAGAATATTTACAACTTAATAATTCAAAGAGTAATTATTTTCGAAAGGAAGTATGTAAACAGTATAAGTTTTCATAATCACAATTCCATTTAACAATTTATACTGACAACTTCCGAGGCTTAGAGACCTATGGGCTCAGGTATGGTTGAATCCGTGTAGGCACAAATGCACGTCAGTGGGGTCTACTGGGTAGTGCGCGGTGATAGGTGGTTCGATTCCCCTTTGGCTTGCTTCAAGCAAGGCAATAGCTCAATAGTAGAGCCCCGACACATGCTGGTAGATTACCCGCTGTTCGAACCAACCATACAGTGTTCATTTCATTCCTCAAAAGCCTCTCGCGTTCTTTCATAGGATTAGAAATAGGAAAAGTATGAAAAGATGAATGTTTGTAATGTCCCCTTTATATTATTTTATTTGTTTATCTTTTGCTTTGTTAGTTCATCTCCAGGAGAGCTCCAGAATTATATATGTAGACCTTTCATCGCATCAGCCACTATATTTCTGGATGCTGTGTTGTCGTCTTTCGGGGCAGACGGGGCGGGACTCTACAGGGTCACGCTGGCACCACTCTGTATAAGTGAAGTTACTAAGTAAAAGATATTCAAAGTCTTTTGTTATCGTTCTTTCCTTTCGCGTTAAATGTCTAACTTCATGATGATGGTTTGAGAGATAGAATTAGAATAGGGCCAGGTTTGTTTCGGTCCTGTGGGCCTGGTCGGGTGTTTGACCTAGAAGCAGCAGGATAGGTGCGTCCAAGGGAGGTCAGGAGGGGGCGCTTAGTTTAAATTCATTGCTCCCCTATTAGAAACTGAGTTGTGCTCACACCCGAGGACTCAAATAAATTGCCAAATTCCGGCATTACCCCTTTAATTAATTATTTAGTAAATGAACAATATAAACTAGAGTTTGTCTGCCTAATAAAGATCTTGAGTTACTTATTTATAAAAAATTACACAACGTAGAATGGTCCTACCCTAGACTTCACATGCAAATAACAAAGACTATCTTTGTTTTCCTAAATTCAAATATCCTTGTGGTCCCGACTTGAGATCGTCACAATGGTGCCATGATTAGGATGAGTTAATTATTATTCTTATCCTTATCCTTTAATTGATCAAAAGATGAGATCGCCACAGTACCTACTATTATTAGGCATGGTAAAAATCCATAATTTAATATCCGTAACAAAAACAAAGATTTTAATATAGACTCGTTTCCATCACTATAGGGTCTAACAATATCAATAAGCGAACGTTTAAGGGAAGCATATATACATCACACTGCGCATGCTCACCAAATTTGGTCCAAAACTACAGGCTCGTTACCGAGATAATCAACAAAACATTATCATAATTCACCAAAGAATATACCCTTTCCAAACCCGTACAGCTGTACTAGACGCACACAAAGATAGCCGTGTGTGTATGAATGTCATACAATGGTTTTTCATTTGTGTACATGTATGTGTACATTATCTTTTTATTGACGCTTGCGTCAGTTGCGTGTGTATTAGTAAAGATACAGCATGTTTCATGATGTGCATTATTTTAATTGATTTAGTTTGTTAGAAAACATAACTTTGAAAAATCACTATAAATCTGGAGCCCATTTTTTGTCATTGTATTCAGAATGATGTCTATACATCATTCTGAATACAATGACTATCTATATACCGCCCTTAAACGTTCGCTTATTGATTTTGTTAGACCCTGTATATGACAGACAGAGTTATAGACATTACATATAATCTACAGCTTCATGGCTAGAGATAACTACAAATTATATGGACAGGAAGCAGCAACATCTAGTGACAAACACGTGAGACCCATTACTATGACTGACAGACTACGTCACAAACAACAATTACGTGACGCCCAAAGAGTAGAGTTATATATAGGGGAAAAAAATAGCAACTCTATGGTAAAGTTTGCATGTATGGAAAGTGCTGCCGACAGGCGTGTGTTGGGTGAACTAAACTGTATAATAATATATGCCTAGCTATAGCCTATATCTGGAGCTTGTTTATAAGGGGTTAACTAATTAATCAGTTTTGAAGAAACTAAACACAAGATCAATAAATTAATATATTTTAAAATAAATTCAACATAATCACTAGGAGAAAACAGAAAACAGTAACAAATAAAATCTTTAACCAGAAATAACAACAACTTTAACCAAAAACTTAACAGTACCTAACAAGAAAAATCTTATGAGGCGTATCAACATCCAAAAGTCAATTGACAATGAAGAACTTGACGTTGACGTTTTCATTTGGATATTGACATAACGGCAAAATGGCTACCAGTTTTTTTTGCAAAACAGGCACTAGATGTCGCTGTCGGCCATGAAAATTACTGTTGTTTAAAGTGTGCCCCTCTTTGATTCCATTCAAACTGTAGTATATTTTTTTAGCTCTATTTATGAAGTTGAAAAAAGTGCTCGCGTAATTTTTATTTATAGGTTTGAAGATGATAGGAGCTGGCCGTTCGAGGTCACTGCGCTGTTATGATTATCAATATCTACTTGGATAGTACTAGATTATGCCACATCAATCACACTTTGATTTGTATTTATTTATACATTAGTGATTATGTGCTGAGCTTGATGAATTATTTAATAGATAGCGATAGGTATGGTGACAAATGTTGACTACAACTTTAGGTACTTACAATAGATCAGACAAGAATTAATTAGCGATACCTATATGCAGTAAAATAAATAAAAAATCTACTACTTCCGTATATTGTCTAGAATAGAATAGAATAGAATAGAATTTTTTTGTTCAAAACCACTTAAATTAATGTATTAATACATAGACAAAATACTTAGGACTAGTGGTGTTGCAACGGTCTCCACTCAGCATAGTGTCGAGATACCTGGTTGGCACCCCGACGCTGATCTTCCGTGGAAACCAGCTACGTCTACGTAAGTAATTTCGGTGATTATTTTACAAAATGTAGACTAACGTTAAACCTAGTTTAAAATTGACGTTCCTTAAGACGGGACAGATAACAAGAATCTTTGAACTTAGAGGTGCACTCTACAAATATGACAGAAAAATAGGCAGTGTTTGCGAGTTCTTTTATTTGTTTTGCGATTATTTGTATAAGTACGTTGTTAACCTCACAATTGCAATTAATATTGAGAACTTCAAACTGAAAGACTGTCTCATCTCAATAGAGTCGAGTCTTAAGATTAAGAATAATATGACTCGATTTTATTAAAACTCGCTTTTTTTCTCGTCAATAGGTAATTACTAACTACCTCTACCGGCCAAAAAGCTGAAGAAAACAAGAAGAAACTTGTACTAAGAAGGTATACATACATACATTATATATTCTGCATTCGTCTTGCTAGGACCTTCCTAGCAGCAACTATATGGCATTACATAGTAACTTTATTATTATACTCTGAGGTTCATATCTTTCCTTCTTATACGTTAAATTAAAGAATGTTTAGTTTTGAAATTACCTACTAGCAAGCACTGCATTGCAAAACTATATCTGCAAAACGGATGCAGAAATATGAATTGGAAATTAGGATGGACGTCATCTAGTCGGGTTCTGGACGGATATTCAACTATCATGCAAATTACGTGCAAACCTTATAATTATCTATAAGTTTTATTTTTGAAAACAATAACAGAGCTTAAAAATACGACACTTAACTAAAAAACATTTTCTCAGCCACAAAAGCTGGTAAACTATCTCTTGCTGTTAGAGTTACAGAAGCGTGAGCCCATTGTCACTCACGAAATCGGAGCCGGTGATTCCTCTCGCTTTTTCGCTGGCCACGAATAGTATCAGGTCTGCTATTTCCTCAGACTCCGACACTCGTTTTAGAGCGGTGTAGCTGCTAACTTGTTCGGCGGTGTACGAGTGGCCTCCATTCGCCAGCAGGTCAGTGATGACGGGACCGGGACTGACGGTGTTCACGCGCACTCCTGACGGCGCATACTCCGCGGCTGCTGAACGGCTATAGTGGTTCAAAGCTGCCTTCAGAATACTGTACGCACCCACAGTAGGTGATACCTTGGTCGCCACAACACTGGATATATTCACTATGTTACCTTTCGTCTTCACGAGGTGAGGCGCAGCCAAGAACGTTAGATGGATCACGGCGCGAAGGTTACTGTTCACTTGTTTGTCGAACGTTTGTAAAATGCTTCCATCTGAGATATTGTCGGGAAGCATGACCGCAGCATTGTTGACAAGCACGTCTAGTTTTCCAAACTTATTAACTGTGTCGTTGACGATTCGCTTGGCATCGGCTTCGATGGAGACGTCAGCTTTGATGACGAGGTGCTTCCCCCCCGCGGCGGCGCACTTTGCGGAGACGTTCCTGAGCTTGGCCTCGTTCCTGCCGACCAGCGCCACGCTGGCGCCCTCCTTGCAGAAGCTCTCGGCCGTCGCCGCGCCGATGCCCGAGCTGGCGCCCGTCACTATCACCACTGTGCCTGCGAAGCTCATGTCTATTCCAATGATTTCCGTAAACAGATGCCAGTGTTAGCGGCATACGTGCTATTTATACATGGTCATACCACTTATATTTTTTTATCTTATCGTTTATTTGTTGCATCACAATAATACGGCAAAGGGTTCCGTAGAATATAATGTTGTCGGAGGTTGCACTCACAGCAATAGTATGCTCGTATTTCATTGTATGTGATTAGATGATTGATATTAAGTGTTAATTGCAATTATATAAATTTTTCTTAAAATTATTTTTAATTTTTATATGGACTATCTTGGTAGTATCTTCAAGCTTCTCATCGACTCCGCTTATCTCAAAGCTATTAGGTACACAGATTTTAAATTTCAACTCTAAATTACTCATAATCGGTAATTTCTCATTAGCAGTTTAGCATTAGGACTTTTAAACTAGATTGAACTAAGATATTAATTAAAGAAAACGTTTCATCTACCGTTACGACTGCATCTGATCACAATAAAGGAAAAGTTATATAAAAAAGCTTATTAAAAAGTGTCTGATTGTGTAAAGTAGGCAAAACAGCGTAAGTATGGGTTAGCTAATAATACTATGTTAGTATATGTCTTGGCACAAAATAAAAAGTCTTGGGATATATTTGCCACAATCACTTCAGCAGGTAGGGTAGGGTAATTGACACTTTATATATGGAAGTAGGTATATAATCTGCAGAGTTGATAGTATACTTTTGTAGTAATAACAACAGGTACAAACCTATATTTGCATCTATTACCTACTGATAGTTTAAGTTATTTAAGTCAGATACCAGTAAAAAAATCCATTCCATTATAATAATATAGTTCATCATCAGCTCATTTTATGTCCCCACCTGCTGGGGCACGAGCCTTCCCTATGGATGGATAGGGAGAACGGGCCATAAACCACCACGCGGGCCCAGTGCGGATTGGTGGTTGTTAACGACTGCTAATGCAGCCGGGACCAACGGCTTTACGTGCCTTCCGAAGCACGGAGGAGCTCGAGATGATAAATATTTGGTCACCCATCCGATGACCGGCCTTTGCGAAAGTTGCTTAACCTCAGCACTCGCAGACCGGGCGCGTTAACCACTGCGCCATCGAGCTCCTCAATAATATAGTTATGGGTTTATAATTTTACGCAAATATTGTTGCAAACAAACTACAATTTGGCAACACCCGGTTGTGGATTTTTTAACACTTTTCCTAATTGTACTAATACGTTTAAAGAAACCATGAATTAAAAACATAGCTTACAAAATATGGTGCAATAATTGCAAATCACTAATTATAGCTACAAAAAGTGCACAATCATCAGTGTGTATTGCTATGTCATGCCGCCGCCGCCGCGAAATGCCTACTATCAACGGGTAGTTATTTCATAACTTTTTGCAATACGAAGGTATTACAAAAAGTCAGTCAATAGATCAATCTATTCGAGTTTTACCCCAACAATCACGAAGATCCGAAATCACTACCACAAAGGCTACGTAGGTCTGCCATCTGCTAGAGCAGCTCGTTCTGCGATTGCTGAAGTTAGGCAACGTTCGCAAAGGCCGGTCATTGAAGGGCTGACCAAAAATTTATCATCTCAAGTTCCACCGTGCTGGAAGGTCCCGAAAGGCGTTGGTCTCGGCCTACTGAATACTAAATATATTAAAGTACCTACCTAAACTTTAAAACCTGTTTTTTTAAATATTGGCACGTCATAGCGACTACATCCTGCCTGATGGTAAGCAGGCGATGCTGTACAAAATAATGAGAGCGTTCCCCACCGTGGAACAAGCACGGTAACAAGCGTACCCATTCATGACAGCCTGCATAAATGCCGTTTCACGCCCCGCTTAAAAGACCAGGGACTATAGGAACTGGGAAACACATGCGCCGGCAAATAACGAGCCTCGTTGTGCCTGAGCCTGTCACCAAACAAACAAAGCCCAGCCGTCGTGACTACGCTTCTGTTGCTGCATCCAACTTGGATACACACAGAGTGTCAGAGAGTGCCACCATGGATCGAGACGACGACGATGGTTTCGTCAAGGTCCAAAAGAAGAGGGCACGCCGTCACCGGCCGAATCAAAACCGTTGCGGTACCGCACTGGCCGGGCCCCAGTTCCTGCTGCGCGCTGCAACGCCGACTACGCCGATGTACCTGTCACGCCTGCACCACACCATCACAGAGCGGGATGTGATAGAGTACATCAAGACGAAGATTAATTTCCTTGTGAGGGTGGAGCCGCTGGAGTCGCGACACAATGTCAGCTTTAAGGCATTTGTGGCGCGAGTCCCAACAACCAAGCTGCTCGATACCTTTATGAGGGAAGACTTCTGGCCGAAGAGAGTGGTGTACCGACGTTTCCGCGGAAGATTACCCGTCAACACCACCGGAACAGCACAAGCTAGTGCTTAATATACTAACATAGTTATAAGTTATATATCTACTAACAAAAATTGTTTTATATTGCATGTATGTTAGTCTGTAAGGTATTTATTATATGGGCCCCTTTGTGTTGTTACCATCTTTTACATTGCGTGTTGCCTGAAATAAATGATTTATTATTATATTATATTAAAATAATTCCAAAGCCGAATAGACTTACAGAGGAACGACGACTAAGTACTTCTAGAGGAACGACCTACGAGCAGATCTGTTTACAACTATTAGCTACTTTCTAAAAAAAGTTACTATGTTCTTAAATACTAATATTATCTAAACAAACAAAACAATCAAGGAAATCTACACTTTACTTTATTAATCTTTAGTAACAGAATACTCGAATACAAAAAAAATAAGATAAGATAAGTTTACAAACGGAATTGGTAAAAAATTGGTTAAAGTGGTTTCTTGAGATTTATACGATATCTCTTTACAGCTATTTCATATTATCTAGCTTTTTTTGAAAAAAATACCAATATTTTAAACGTAAAAGTGTAATTGGCGGAGGATATATGAAAATCGAGTAGGTACCTAAGTAGATAGATCAAGTAAAATTTATGTCATGTATCAAAAGAGTGCCTATAAAAAATCTTTGTGCTTATAATTCAACTATCTGCTTACAGAGCAAAAAGCTATATGCTGAAAACACAATTTAAGCTGAGCAGAATTCTTTTCGTCGTAGCATTTTCTTTCAAATATATGAACCGAAGCTCAACTGTACATTACTTTTTCTGTGACTGTACCTACTATAATCAAAATATTCGATTTTTTTGTATTTGAATTAATTACTTATGTATTTTCCTACTCAAATTGCATGTCTGTCTAAGGTTTAACATTCTTAATATGGGCATATGGACTTTACCACCCTGCACGTTATTTTTTGCCTAGAATAAATTTATTTATTTATCTCAGGCAACAAATAGTTTATTAACAACAGATGTTATCATCTGCTATAAGTATTTACAAAAGTATCGTATCTTGTGTTTTTTGAAAGATATCATAGTTCAGTAAGTAAGCATCAAAAGTGCATAGAAATGCATTTCGCGGGCAAGGTGGTGATAGTGACGGGCTCCAGCTCGGGCATCGACGCGGCGACGGCCGAGGGCTTCTGCAGGGAGGGCGCCAGCGTGGCGCTGGTCGGCAGGAACGAGGCCAAGCTCAGGAACGTCTCCGCCAAGTAATAAGTTTGGAAAATTAGACGTGCTTTTTAACAATGCAGAGGTCATGCTCGGCAGCAAGCCTCATATCGTACACAACTTTCAAACTACATTTTTTTATAGGAAAATAAAAATAAACCTTTATATATAAAAAAAATAAGTTGATGATGATTGATGATGATGATGTTTAATTTTCAAAAAGAATTACTAAACTAGAACTTTTAAATCAGGACACTGCAATGCAAAACAATGCTGCTTAACGGCAGAAATAGGTATTGGTATAAATATTCTTTAGACAAATTATAAATACTAATTAGATACCCTTGTACCAATTATTTCTTATCTTATTTTATGAAATCAATATTTCAATTATTTAATTGTAGTGACATTTTTTGAGTAATGTATGTCTTTTATATTGATTTTTTATTATTATTTGTTCTAATTTAGGTTCGGTATATTATTGTGTTAAAAGATTGTATACGATTAATTAATTAATTACCTATTTAATGTTGCTGTAGATTTTTTTATTGCTTGAAGTTTGGTTGCTTTGCATGTTTGTAAAGGAGCTGAGGAAAGAGTTGGATGAAGAAGGCACAAGATCGGAGGAAATGGAGTGCACTAAAAGAGACCTACACTCAACATTGGGTGGATAACGGTTGAGAAAGAAGAAGAAAGAGCTAGATTTTAGATTTTTTTTAACCATGTCCTGTTTATAAATCACCTATTGTATGCACCTGTTCTTAAAAGCTTAGTTTGTATCATGTTTTTGGCATTGTTGTAATATTTGCTCTGTTGACTGTTGGTGTGTCAAAAAGTAAAATAATCGCAGGATGTTTGTATATTCGGTTTGGTTTGAGGTAGGGCGTAGGGCATGTTGGTCCGCCTGGCTAGCTACCACAATTTTATCTAAATAATGTATGTCGCCATAACATCAATGTTTGTACCATTGTTGTGTCCCGGCAGCTAGAGATAAAATAACCAGTGCGCTTCCACCTTCGTAGGTACCTTATCACTTAACATCAGATAAGATTAAGGCCAAGTACCCTTTTAAGTAACCCGTAAGATAGGAAAAAATATAGGATGGTCGCCATTCAATCGTATTCTGGGCAGAATCCAACCATCAGGCAAATTATGTGCAAACCATATTTCGTCAGAAAGTCTTATATTTGAAAACACAAACGATAATTTTGAAAACCTTTACACAGTCACATTAATTGATGCAACACTATCATCATCTAAAGAATATCTCCTACTTTTGCTATTAGAGTTACATTAGTAGGCGCCCGTTGTCGCTCAAAAATTCGGAGCCTGTGATTCCTCGCGCTTTGTCGCTGGCCACGAACAGTATCAGGTCTGCTATTTCCTCAGGCTCCGACACTCGTTTTAGAGCGGTGTAGCTGATACGTTGTTCGGTGGTGTAAGATTGATGGCCTCCATTCGCCAGCAGGTCGCTGAAAACGGGTCCGGGGCTGATGATGTTCACGCGCACCCCTGATGGCGCATACTCCGCCGCCGCCGCACGGCTGTAGTGGTTCAGAGCCGCCTTCAGAATACAGTACGCATTCACAAATGCCGCCGACTTCGTCGCTCCAATGCTGGATATATTCACCACGTTGCCTTTCGTCTTCAAGAGGTGAGGCGAAGCCAAAAACGTTAGGTGGATCACAGCGCGAAGGTTACCATTCACTTGCTTGTCGAACGCTTGTAAAATGCTTCCATCTGAGATATTGTCGGGAAGCATGACCGCAGCATTGTTGACAAGCACGTCTAGTTTTCCAAACTTATTAACTGTGTCGTCGACGATTCGCTTGGCATCGGCTTCGATGGAGACGTCAGCTTTGATGACGAGGTGCTTCCCCCCCGCGGCGGCGCACTTGGTGGAGACGTTCCTGAGCTTGGCCTCGTTCCTGCCGACCAGCGCCACGCTGGCGCCCTCCTTGCAGAAGCTCTCGGCCGTCGCCGCGCCGATGCCCGAGCTGGCGCCCGTCACTATCACCACTTTGCCTGCGAAGCTCATGTTTCTACCAATGAATCCCGTAAACTGATGCCAGTATCAGCGAACGTGGTATTTATACGTCGTTATTCCCATTGTATTCGTTTATCTTATCGTATAATTTTAGCATCACAATAAAACAACATAGGGTTCCGTAGCGTTGAATATCTAAGCTGTGGCTGAAAAGCTGAAAATGCCGTTCAAACTCTTCAAAACAAAAAGTCTCATACATACAGGTGTCCCAAAATTAGCACGTCACATTGACATCGAACGGAGGTAGGAGGGCCTCAGATGCGTCGAACAAGCCTAGAGATACCTATGACCAAATTCAGGTATTATTAAAAAATCTCCCTGTGTGGTGCCGGGGATAAAGAATTGCACCACCCCATCTCAACCCGTGGGTGTCGTAAAAGGCGACTAAGGGACCATTCCAGAGGATGGGCAGCAGCATCTCTCTGAGGTTACTTTCAACCTACTGCGATCGCCAACCCGCCTGCCAAGCGTGGCGATTATGGCAAATACCCCCCATCTTGGGGGAGGCCTTTGTCCAGCAGTGGACGTCTTTTGGCTGAGGTGATGATTAAAAAATCACCAATTTTAGATATTTTTGTATCAGTTTTTTAAAGAGCCCTTTATTTATCTTTTTTTTACGTCTACGTCTTTGAGGATAATTACTGATGAAACTGTTATTAAGTAGAAAAGTCATGTGCAAAAACGACAAATTGATAATAATTGGTATTAAGGACGGATAGACGGACACATTATACCCAAACATCGCTGGCTTAGTGCATTTGCGATTAAAATGTATGTAATAGTTTACGGCTTCGCCGGCCAGCCTCAGCATCGGCGGCGGGCTTTTGAAACCACCTGCTCCTCAGCGGCCGCCTCCCGCCTCGTCCCTCCGCGCCTACGCGGGCTTAAATTACACTCTAGGGGTAGGGGCAGACAAGACTACGTGGAGTCGGTTTTGCAGCGATTTGTTTCTGTCACTGACACTGTATACCAACAGATTATTGTCAATTGATTGTTATACCAAGTGAAGGTTATAACAATAAATCATTATTTGAAACGTTATTATCTTAAGTAATAGTTATATAAAATGACGCGTATATCAAACAAAATTATATGATAATTAATGGAATCAGGCGTTATTTTGCGGAAATCCATAGTACAAAAAAATGTAATTTAAATAATATGTAGTGTTAATTCCGCTAACTCACTCGTTTATACAGCTTGGATGCAGTACGCATGCACCGCCCTCCCGCCCGCAAAAAGTATGCACATGCAGGAGAAACAATGCGTGCAAGCGAAAATGCACACCAACACCGATACCCGACACGTGTTTCGCCCCTCCACGGGCATCCTCAGGAGCTGTTGACTGGTCGAGAGCTGCGCACCGACCGTTACGGCTACGCAGCTCCCGGCCCCTTTTATAAAGCGCCATCGTTTGACATTTGTGACGTACTACCCGCGACAATCTATACTAATATTATAAAGCTGAAGAGTTTGTTTGTTTGTTTGTTTGTTTGTTTGTTTGTTTGAACGCGCTAATCTCAGGAACTACTGGTTCGAATTGAATAATTCTTTTTGTGTTGGATAGTCCAATTATCGAGGAAGGCTTTAGGCTATATAACATCACGCTGCAACCAATAGGAGCGAAGCATCAGTGAAAAATGTTGCAAAAACAGGAAAAGAGCCTAAAAAATTAAAAATGCTGCCGAAAGTCACTATTCCACGCGGACGAAGTCGCGAGCACAGCTAGTACGTAATAATGGGGATGGAACTAAATTTAGTTCCATCCCCATTATTATGGTGTGGTGCGGAATTTATTTATTTATTTATTTATTAACATTAACACTACATATTATTTAAATTACATTTTTTTGTAAAATTTAAAAAGTTTATTCGTTATAAACGTTATAACTAAATGGTATTATATAAAATGAACATTATGTACAGTAAACGTTATGATAAATTAAATTATGTTAAGTGTTGGTATAACAAATGATTATTATGTAAAATGAACGTTATTAAAGTTCAATTATATCAAATGTTGTTATATCAAATGAGACGCACCGGCATGTAAGGCCTGCACCCAATGTCCATTATTATGTAGCACTTGTATTTGTATTTCTTTAGGGTTCTATGAATAGTCGGACTACGGGAATCAACTCAAAACCCCCTCGTAGCGAGGGGGTTTTGAGTTGATTCCCGAGCGAAGCGAGGGAATTAAAATGGAGTCCTGAGAGCAGTGAAGGATTTAAGCGCGCCCAAGGCAAAATCAGTTTTATCCCTGAGGAATATACTCTACTTTTCTCACCTTTTGCGAGACAATAAAAACCAAGGCTATTAGAAAAAGTATTTTATTTATTTAAATACTATTTTCATTACTAATTATATATAATTGGCACAGTAAATAACAATAAAAAGTAAATTAAAAATTAAAATTGATGTTTGATACATTAGTCCAGTTATGTAAAGATATGGTTATATTTTTTGGTACGCTTATGTTAGTTGAGGTGGAATTTATTTGAGTAGCAGCACCCAATACATCAGAACCTTGCGTGTGAGGGTCGTTTGGCACAGTAAAGGTTGGGGAAGGTGGTGCTTGAGGCAGTGGGCTTGACGGGATATATTTTGAGCTAGATGGCTGTGGTGGCAAAGGTCTCCAAGGATCATCAATAATGGACGTAGTTTTCAGATGAATGTTGTCACCAATACGACAGCTTATCTTGTTTTTGTTTTGTATGGAATTCTCTATGTAGCCCTCCGCTACTGCATCGGATTTCCAGCCACCATGACGTTTTATCTGGGCCATATCTGCTCCTGAATCTGCCAACAGACTTGCCGATGTTCTCCTCAAACAATGACCCGTATAGAGCTCGGGATTTTGCAATTTGAGGTATTTTGCAATTTCTTTTGGCATGGCGCTGATTTTATTCTTGCCAATGACTTGCCTGGTGCATTTGCTATTACTGTAACCGATAAAAAATCTGTTGGTGTTTATATTAGAGGGGCGCAGAGCTTGGTACTTTTCAACAATTCTTGCATAATCTTTACGAACTATGAACGAACGTTCTCTATTTGTTTTGGTATCTGGTAAGTTAATCAGCAATAAATCTGCATGTTTTTTGATATCATTGACTTTTATGTTTACGAGTTCATTTCCACGACATGCGCCATTCACTCCAAAAATCAAGGCTACCTGTAACAAAAAATAGGATTGTGAGTAAATAGATAGATACACTACTACATTTTTTGACCTTTATATTATAAAAAAAGCTTGCGACAAAACCTTAGAATGTGTATTTTTTAAATGTGTGCCATTTAAATATTCTTTTATTTATTAACTATTTTATAGAGCTATTATAGGTAGGTACTAGAAACGTAACTAAAAAGTAGGCAGTACTCATACTTACTTTCATGGCCAGAAAGCTGTGATCAGGAGCCTCATTCAGAAAAGTTTCCACATCTTGCGCTGTCAATACTTTTGACTTCTTTGCTCGATGACCATCTGATTTCCTCTTTAAAAATGCCAATAACTTGCTATATGTATTTATCTTAATGTCGTGTTTGATGTTTATTGTTAACCTGAGCATCGAATAGATACACCACAGGCTGCTGGACTTCTTTGTACACGATAAATACTCGAAATAAACAAGAAGCACTGACTCCGACACAGACTTTGCTCCTTTTGCAATTTTCCATTTGTGGAAATCGTCGTAAGCTTTCAAGTATTTTTCCTTCGACTTCTCTGGTAGTAGGTTATTAACAATACCTAAGGCGTCTAATTTAATGGACTCCGGAGTTAAATCACTTTCGTCACTCGACATTTTCTTAATGTTTTATTCTATCTTCTTTTGCAGTTTTGTCTGATACTGATTGCACCGTATTGAAATACTCGCGGCTTTTGTTTTAAGTATTGATTTTTTTTTCGTTCGGCTTGCCGTGGCGTGGCCAGCTCGATTTTCGAATAAGTTTTTTCGAATAAGTAATTTCGCCGCCGTCCACCTCCTCGCCGTCGGCCACCAGCAGCTGCAGCAGCCGCACGCCGCGCGATTTTGACGAAATTAGACTTTAAATGCATAACAATAAGAACTAAGAGAAGTGAGAATCACATTACTGCCCGGCGGGTTATAATGAAATTCAGTACAACATTACACCCCGGCAAAAGACAAGGGCTATAATGATTTACTTTGAGTAAGGTTTGCATGATATGGGTGGTGTGAAAAGATACTTAATTGCTCTGGCCTACCGTCTGAAGAAATTCCTGACGCATTTAAAACCCTTAAAGAAAGTGTACTACCAGAAGAAACGAGTAGCATTACAGAGTGGTTTGAAACGTACTATGTTATGGGAAAACATATGTGCCAAGCCAGTAATAGTAGTACTTCAGTCTCCACTTCAAGATCTTCCCCAATGTTCCCCCCACAATTGTGGTCTATAAATACAAACAATGAACTACGATTGCCCAGAACCCAAAATAAAGTTGAGGCGTGGCATCGTAGGTGGAATAGTATATTAAATAATAATCGACATTGCCTTTAAGAAACTATTGGGGAAATGAGGAAAGAGCAAATTGCTACGAACCATGCCGTTGAAAAAGCCTTATCGTGTATTCCGAGGACACCCCGAAAAAAATTGACAGATCGTTCTGCACTTTCGAAACTATGCGAAAAAAGGAATAGTTACTATGGATTTACTTAGGTGTGGCAAACAATACCGAATTGTAAATAATATGTTTGTGCAGATGTACTGTGCGTAACTATAACTTTCGTTTTTCGTTGATTATGTTTATTTCTAATCATTTATTTTGTGTGAATGTGCGTGTAAAGGTACAACTTTAATTTGTTGATTAATACAAAAATAAAATTGATTATGTTAATGTGTTTCATCATTTATAACAAGGCAGCACACAGTATCGACGTGAATGGCTGTAGGTATATTATTCGTATACTTTATTTAAGTGATCTCCCGAAAATATTGTAAACCACAAGTGTTCTTTCGCAGATGACATTCATGTCAGTAATATTTCTTATCACGAATGAAAAAGAAAAACACAAATGTTGAAAAAATTTCCACGAGCAGGGTTTGAACCTGCACCCTTCTGACATACCGGGTCAGGTGCTCTTCCAATTGAGCTATCGTGGTTCTAACCAGCCCGCCGAAATTATTCAACACTATATACTTTTTACTTTGAAAGCCAAAGGCGCCCATTCAATGTTAACAACTACCGTCATTAACATCCGATCATAATATTTTTACAAATACTAAAGATCAGTTAAGAAGTAGGCAAGCTATTTATAAATGTTTATATAATTTTCATTCTAAAAACTAACGTTAGGTATTGTTTTGGAAAGAAAATCTATGTAGGTAACTAAGTACTTGGTTTTCGCAGTAAGATCGTTCAAAGTGAGTTTTGCCTAAGTAACATAACATCGCAGCAACAAGACGTAGATTAAACAAGGCTTCGCAGTATAATATTTTCGCAGTAAAATCGTTCGCAGTATAGTTTTTCGATGTAACGAAACATCGCTGTAACAAGACGTCGATTTAACAAGGCGTCGCAGTATAGACATGTCATGACGATGGAAGGTTTTCGTGCTAACAACATTCGATGATACGGCTTTCGCACTGCGACTCCTATTTTTAAAGCAAGCTTCCAATAACTCCAAGTAAATAAAAAAAATACAACAATATATAAAATACCTACCTACCTACTTAAGCAAAATTTAAAGTTCCCGCCAAAACATTGACACTCCAATGTTTTTTCTTTTTTTTATTGCTATTCGGCCAGTTACACCAAGACCTTTATTTCTCCTTCAAACCTCCATTTTCAAATGAGGTTTATCAAGTCTCTGTATCTACATACTTATTTTAAGTGGGCTTTTCAATTGATTGTTAGTGTTTGAATAATAGAAGTAAGCAATTGCAGTCATCTATAGATAATATTATCGCAGATAACAAAACTTCCAATGCCATATGATATGTAAAGTGGTGTATGTAACAAGTTGCGACACCAGCAAAGAGGCACAAACAAACATAGAGACAATTTTACATGCATGAACTAGTTGAATGTAACAGTGGTCACTTCGAACACCTACTAAAATAAATTAAAGTACATAATTTAATTTATTTTAGTAGGTGTTCTAACTGGGTTTTTTCTCATGAAAACAATGCATTTTATTCATTTTTAACCGACTTCAAAAAAGGAGGAGGTTACTCAATTCGACTCGTATATATTTTTTTTTTTTATGTGTGTTCGCGGATAACTTCGTCATTTATGAACCGATTTTGTTGATTCTTTTTTTGTTGGAATGGAGATATTCCAAGAGTGGTACCATGATAAGGAAACCAGGATCTGATGATGGCATCCCAGAGAAATCGAGAGGAACTTTCGAAAATTGTAGGGGCGACTAGTGTGTTTGTTAATGTTTTCATTAAGTATTTTAAAGCACTACTACTTAATGAAGGTCTGGAGTCGATCTGATGATGGAGCCGAAAGACAGTCAAGGGAACTCCTCAACGATTTACTGCAATTGCATGGTGTTTGGGCTTGATTAATTTGTATTGATGAGAACTTTACACCTAGATGGGTTGTGACTGCCATTAGAGGTCTGATGATGAAGACGAAGGACAGTCAAAGGAACTCCTCAACGTTTTACAGTAGCTACCTTGTGTTTAGTCTTAATTCATTTCTATTGATAAGAACTTTGCACCCATATGGGTTATAAGTGCCATTTCAGGTCTGATGATGGAGACCATAGACAGTCAAGGGAATTTCTCAATGATTTACAGCAGTTACCTTTTGTTGGGCTTACTTCATACGGTTCAATATGCCAAAATGTTTAGTTCGTATAAAAATAATACCTAATTAAGATTGAAGTTTTACATAGGAATACCACTCACTACCTACTAGGCCATCGTTTCCTCATCCGAGAAGCATCTTTGTTAGGTTAAGTCTACCCATCACTAAAAATCGTAAAATAAAATATTTTTTTACAAAAAAAAAACCGACTTCAAAAAAACAGGAAACTTAAAAAAGTTAAAATAGCTCTAAAAAGCAATAAATAATATTTAAATCATATTATTAATTACCTAGATACGCATGTCAGTTTAAAAAAATGTCTACTGAAGTCGGGTGGGGCTTTAAAAGTGAAAATAATGGCACAACTATAAAAGTTTAAATGAAACAAAATTGTCCCCCAGCCGACCACCAACCACCCGACTTCAATAGACATTTTTTTAAACTGACATGCGTATCTAGGTAATTAATAATATGATTTAAATATTATTTATTGCTTTTTAGAGCTATTTTTACTTTTTTAAGTTTCCTGTTTTTTTGAAGTCGGTTTTTTTTTGTAAAAAAATATTTTAGACATCCTGTTTCATAGAGCCATTTACTGCGTAAGACCTACACAATCGATATCTAAATAGAAATAGTGTGTTTATTTTTTTCGAAACAACAGTGTTCGATTCCCGAGTTAAGTACAGGTTTTTTTAAATGAATGCAGTTTTTCTTCTTATTAAAATCGATGACATGGTTCCAAAGAACAGATCTTCGTATGTCTTATAGTTTCAGACTTTCCCATACTGACCAATTTAAATGAGACACCTGTATATTACAATAACAGGTTGACTAAAATTCTGCTGTTCCATACATTTTTGTCGAATGAATATTGATGCTTTGTCACTGTGGTTTTGTGTGGAACAGCTGAATTTTATTTTCGAGTTAGCGAGTTGGTCCAATAGTTAAGAGTTGTTCGTTTGTATATCACGGGAGTAATCTCAGGTTTGTTCAATCTCATGTTTCAATTTTTTCAATTTTGTCAATTTTCATCAAGATCGGTCAAGCCGTTCTCGAGTTTTAAGAAAAAGTTCAAAAATCGTAGAATTGGTTACACCGAGTCATAGAACTAATATTTATCCCAAAATTTGTCAGAAAAATTGCATGTACAGACAGAGCCTACAGATTTATATACCTAGTAGATTTGATTACTTAAGAGGCCTGAGTGAGTTAAAAATTACTTGATCTCGTTTCATATCATGTTTTTACGTTCTCTTTAGATTTAAAAGCACTGAAGCCCGATCCCTTGCTTCAGATGTTAAATGTATATTCATTTCTTACTGATCTTGTTTCATATTGTTTTTGTGTTCTCTTATAAGATTTTATCGTAACTTCGCTTGCTTCGTTATAAGCACTGAATGTGTCAGATACTCACGATTCCTTGCTTTAGTTATTATATGTTAAAAGTAATTTGATTAGGTAGGTACTTATTGATCTTGTTTCATGCCATGTTTTTGTGTTCTATTCGGATTTAAGCCTTTGTTTAGTCAGATGAACAATGTTTGTTGATTATAATGAATTACCATTAATACGAACGTTATTTTTATTTTATTTTATTTTATTTAAGATACATTAAAAAAAATCTCAGTACCGAATTTCCCGGTACCAGAGTTAGCGCATTACCGGGAATTCCGATTTCTTCACAGTACCGGGACCGCAACCTCTACTGGTATGGCCACCCATGATAACTTTTAAACGATACACCGACAAATTCTGATATTCGACATATTGTAATCAGATCTTTGCTACGATCTGTAGTTTTCGAGATACAAGGTGGCCAGGTGGCCATGCCAGGATGAGGCTCATCCTGGCATGGCCACCATGACCCCTTATAACTTTTGAACGGTCGATTTAGTTTGCGATGGTTGCCATGCCAAAATTTGAGAGCCATACCTTATCAGAATTGAAATCACAAATTTTTGCTATTTTGTTAGAAACGTAAAGATTTATGGCCTGCGCAGACGACGGACTTTTCTCCGCGGCGGAGAAAAAAGTACGCTCCGCTAATAAAAAGTCCGCCGCGGATTTACCGCGGACTCAACGCACACGGTGTGCGATCATTTGTTGCCCGGAAATGTAGAGAAGTGAACGCTATGGAAGCAAATATTCAGAGGTTACGTTGTGTTGCAATTTACATGAAGTTTAAGAAAAAGAGACATTTTAAAAGAAAATACTGGGTCCATCCCCATATACGCACAACGCGGACTAAAGTCCGCCATGTGCGTTGCTTCGCCTAGTCATAAGTTCTATTTTTTTCGGGGACTCTTGCGTACTTTTGTCCGGTCCGCTCTCTGCATGTCCGCGGTTATTCGGGGGACTTTTTGTACGCGGTAATTTTAATCCCTCGTTTGCGTTACTCGATACAGTTGTAAGCGATCTATTTTAGCGGATAAAAAAGTCCGCGGACAAGAATCCCTCGTCTGCGCAGGCCTTTATGCAATGGTGGTGGTCAAGGGATTGGATTGTTGTATAATGGCGGTATGGTCATAAAAAATAGGTACCTAACCTACCCACGTAACGTAGTATTGAATACAATATGTACATACCTATTCTGTGGTATTGTCACGCAAAAAACTACGAAAGCCCGTGAAGTTTCACACTTCAGCCAGTGGGTGAAGATTTGGTCTTGAAAACTATTAGAGGGCTCAGATCCAATGCACAGGGTGATGACGGTGTGTCTTTGGATATGTTGCTGCTTACTTTGCCTCAGTCGCTGGGCATCATCACTAGCATGATCAACCGGTCTATGGAGGAATGCACTTTTCCACGGATTTGGAAGACTGCTGTCGTTAAGCCGCTTCCAAAGAATAGCCAGCCCTCTTCTGAGATGGACCTTCGACCTATTAGCTTACTTCCATGTATCTCCAAGGTTTTGGAGAAGATAGTTTGCAATCAGTTCACTAAATACCTTGAATGTCACAACATCCTTCCTAACTACCAGTCTGGGTTTCGCAAGGGCTGCAGTACTGCTACTGCTCTTGCTGATGTTGTTGATAATCTCCTCGCTGCCCAGGACCAGGGCAAGGTGACGGCAATGCTGCTACTTGATTTTTCACGCGCATTCGATTCTATAAATATAAATTTATTATTATCTAAGTTAGCTTATTATGGAGCTGATGCCAGGGCGGTAAGGTGGTTTGATAGTTATCTCTCGTGCAGACAGCAGTATGTGGAGCTAACATTGGCTGATGGATCAAGGCTGAGGTCTCCCCCCCAAATGGTCACACGGGGTGTCCCGCAAGGTTCCATTCTTGGTCCAATCCTGTACATACTTTACAGCGCAGACATAATACAGAGCATTACCCATTGCCATCACCACTTATATGCAGATGATCTGCAGTTGTATTTGTCCTTCAGACCAACAGATCATGCCGTTGCTGCTGCTAGTATTAATGATGACCTGAAAAACTTGGCCCACTGGTGCAAATCAAACTGCCTTGTTCTGAATCCTATTAAATCCAAGCTTATGTTACTAGGTACAAAAAGTAACTTACTAAAATTTGATGATACTGCCACACTTTTTAATATTTATATACAAGGGGAACCCATTGAACGTGTACACACAGCCCGAAACCTGGGAATCACCCTCGACAGCCACCTTAACTTTGAAAGTCATGTCATGGACTGCGCCCGAAACTGTTTTTACAGACTTAAATTACTATACAAAATAAGACCTTATATTAGCATAGAACTTAGAATTAAATTATGTGAGTCCCTTATTCTCTCCAAACTCAACTATTGTGATGTTGTTTATGGTCCATGCCTCCTGTCCAGGTCTGCTGGGCTTGTCCAACGTGTGCAAAATGCTTGTGCTCGGTTTTGCTACCACATCCCACCTCGGTCGCACATCACGCCCTTTCTTAATGCAGCCGACTCCCTTAAAATGGAAGCACGCAGAAGGCTCCACCTTTCAACCTTATTGTTTGGTGTCATCAGCACGGGGAGGCCACAGTATCTTTACAACAAACTGGTATGGGTTCAAGATCGCATCAGATATCAGAAAAGAGCATGTACTCACGTCTTTGTGACTGCCAAACACCGAACAATGGCTTTTAGAGGGTCCTTTAGATATGCCGCCTCTCAGTGCTGGAATGACCTTCCACCACCGATACGTGACCTAAAAACAAAGTACACATTCAAACTTAAAACTAAAATGCATTTTCTTAAATTACAAAAAGAAAAAGAACTTCGTTGACTGGACACTTACTTAGGGTTTCTTCACGACAAGGGTTGATGCGGCTGTAGGGAAGGTTTATTTCTTTTGTCTCTCGCCATGTTGTGGAATTTGCGCATGAGTGAACATTGTGCACTTCATAATATAAGTTATTTTTCCATTGCCACGTCGACGACCAACACACGTGGCAAAGACATAGGGTTAATTAAACCAATAGATAACTTTCTTTTTGATTTGACTTTGACATGCATGGTTAAATTATTAATTTTAATTTTTCTTCTTCTTCAAAGAGTAGAGTTATATTCTTCTTCTCTTTGTTGGTTGATTTTAAAGTAGGTTTATATATTTTTTCTTTCTCTTTTCTTGTTTCTTTTGTTCGGTGAAGGCAAAGGCAAGGGCATAGTGAACATGCAGCCATTCTATATATATATATGTATATTTTATTTTTATTTATTTTTTTCTTAATGTATGTGTAAGTGTTTTTAAGTATATAATTTTCCTATTAGTATTTATGTAGTATATTATTTTTGTCACACCACAAGTCGTCGCCACTTCACTTTCAGGGAGCTGTCTGAAAACCAGCGCTTCTGTGGCACTATGTGTATTGCCACAAAAGCATTGCTGAGACAGCTACCCGTTGGCCTTGCACATATCATAGTTATTTATAGTGTTCTTTCTCTTTTATTTTATTTCTATTTTTTTTTTTTTTTGTGATTGTGTTAATTGTTTTAAGATGTTCTTCTGTTTTATTTTATTTTTATTTTTCTCATCTGTTTGTATTTGTTTTTGTGCAGGTCAATAAATGTTTCTTATTCTTATTCTTATTCTTATTCTTATTCTAAGTTGAAATATTATGATAAAAGGTGCTTATTACGGCAACCCAACGCAACGGCTTCCGATTTACTTATTCCAAAGATGGGCGCTAAGCTAGACCTAGGCACAGTCTTTTAATACTGTGACCTAGGTCAGGTAATCATTACACTTACCCAGCAACGCCTTGCGTTCACGTTAGCATGAACACCGTAAAGATATGACCACCGATCACGTCCATGAATGTTTATAAAATTAAGTTCACCGCTAATGTGCTAATGCCGGTTGACGCACAATATAGAAAAATGTCACAACCCATTGCTTAAGATTAGAGCGCGAATTGAGCGGATAATTATCGTTAGTAATTCATCAGCGTTGAATTTAGTTCGCGAACTAAACAGTGCAGGCGCAAATATACGATCGTTTTTTTTCTCAATACAATATGGCGGCGGTCCCCCAATTATCTAGAATCCAAATCGCAGCTTCTTCTTAGTGGCTGGTTAGCATCACGAAGGTGACACCGTGGTGCTACGAAGGGGGACTTATATGGGGACAACGGCAAAACAAGACTACAAATTATACACAGTAGTGGGTAGGCACCCAGAGGTCTAGGCTGATGATGACGAAAAAAAAATATTTCACAAACTAGGTCTTCAAAAATAAAACTGCAGAATGTACTTTCTAGCGAATATATTTCATAGAAACATATCCACCGTCATGTTACGCTTACACGATAAATTGGAATAACAACCGCGTACGCCACGCCCTGTGGACAAACATATTACAATTATTAAATTATTAATTACACTCTCTACATACTAGCATTTAAAAAAAATTCCAAATATTTTTTTTATGTTTTTAGTTGTTTTGAGACCCTAGAAAATTATGTTGTTTTTGTGGTTCATACAGTCACAGTATGTCAAGCACTCACCTTAGTAAAAAATTAGTCAAAAAGTCCGAAGCCCATGTCCTCATCTTCAGACTCGGTCTCCTCCTTCTTGGTCTCTTTCTCTTCTGTAAAATACAAATACAGTCCATAAGAATAATGCAAATCACAAAGGACCTTGTTCTGGAAATATAACAAAATCAGTGATTGTTTTGACAGCATGGTTGCTCAGTCGAAAGATGGTGTTGTTTGAAATCATCATTGAAAATAAATTAAAATAATTAATAATTAAATAAAATAAAAAAAACTAAAATGTTTCCCACACACACCTGTTATCTATCCCCAAGAAAAGCTTCCTTATGAAACTCGAGAAATGGTTAACTAGACAACGGATAAACATACTTAATATACTTAAATACATACTTTTACATTACATAGGAAACACCCAGACCCGAAACAAATTAGGAAAACAGGTATTTCTAAATTGGTCCGACCGGGGATCGAACCCGGGACCGGGACACCATGAAAACCGGTGTGCAAGCCACTCTACCAAGGTCGTCTAATATAAACTACAATCAGCCATGAGTTGAGGAGTGCAATCAAAACCATAACAACCACCTATATAGTTCAGGTTAGTGTTCACAGGTCTTCAGATCCTTAGTTCGAAGTTCGAACCCCAGCCGGGGTACAAATTATTTAAATCTGGTTGGTGGTAAAGCTTGTTTTAAGTTTGCCTTGCTATCTACAAATAGTTGTGCCTTAGTCTTAGCTAACATTACCAATGTTATCTGAACCAATATTAAAAATCTTTTAACTTCGCCGGTTGGTACTGCACTATAGTAGTTGAGAATTTTGGGTGAAGTATGTTTCTACATTTGGCATTAACATCTATCACTTACCATCGGCTGAGATAAAGATACTTTCCTGTTGTAGATGTAACTATCAAAGTGTAATTTTATTGCTCAGACCAAGATCAGAAATCCCTTAGTACTCTTACAAAATAATAGCAGTTTGGTGTGGGACTGCTGCAGTGTGTTCCTAAAGACAGCTGAGCCACACTCGCGTTTTAATTTGGAATACAGAGCAAGTCTAATGCCAAATGTCTAAATTGAAAAGATCCTTAACTTGGTGTAGAATCTCTCATTTCACAAAGAGTATTGGCATCCACTCTCAACCCGACAACTAGGACTCGAGTCCCAGACGACCCTATACAACAGCACGGTTGGCCTACCAAATAACGTTTTTATCAGAGTCACAACGTACCTTTCTTCTCCTCAGCGGCGGCGGCGACTGGCGCGGCGGCGGCGGCCGGCGCCGCTCCACCCGCGGGGATCGACGACAGCTTCTCGCGGCCTGTCGAGATTAACAAAGCACATGTTACTATGGCCTCGGTACAAGGGACGCACACTAACAGCTGGAGTTCATCAGTGACAGAGGAACAGCAATGTTGTTCAGACGAAAGATGGTATTGTATTGGATCATCATAATGTGAGTCTAAAGTTTCTATTTTTAGAGTAAGAAATATTTTTTTTTAGATTAAGGTTGGCAAATTACTGTCTGCCTGATGTTAAACAGAAGCAGAGTTCAGTTGCAAAGACAGCTAGTGGACCAGGATTCTATTTATTTATTTATATAAGGTACACTTACAGTATACACATTATTATATTAATTCCTTAATTATTTAGATTCATAGATTCTAATATGTATTCCAATTATTAGTGCACACAGCTGTCTGACACTACAAATTATATACACTGACCAATTAAGAGATTATAAGACAAATTGTAATAAATAATTCAATTGTCAAATAATAAAAAAAAGATTACTAAAACAATGTCATAAAAATAATAATAATAAAATAAAAACAACGACAATAATACGATTGTGCCTCACAAGCCGCCCTCGCCTTGCAGACTCGCAAGTTGCTTATTCACATCTTGTTTAGAGGCCCCCATGTTGTAAGAAAAGGAAAATTCATGTGCTGGGAAGGAATTCCACACTATAAAAATTTGCTAAATTTTATGGGGATTAGTCAAGTTTAGTTATTTTTCTTACAGTTTCAACTAAACATTGATGAAACTACTTTTGTTACAGGCGAGAACAGATGGACACTAGAATGATATGACAGAATAAACCAGTTCTCTGGGTTATAAAAGATTTGTTTGTTTAGTTCCCATGGAGTGGCCACTGTATCATTATTATTTATTATTATTATTTCTCTTGGGGACGTCGCCAGCCGGACGGACGATCAGCCTGCGTTGTTGCGGGCCATTTCATCCTTTTCCCCGTTCCCCCTTTTAGGAGTTTAAGGTTCATCCAGCTTTTACGGCGCCCCGTCGAATCTTTTGGTCTCTTTGGTAAATCTTGCTATCTGCTCCACCTTCAGATCCTTTAGGTCCTCTATGTGTAGTGTGTCCGACCCCCAGAGTTCCCATCTTATCAGTGAGTACATCGGGCATTCAGCTAGTAGGTGGAGGCTGATCTCCTCGCTTTCCAAACACTCCGGGCATATGGGGTCGGTTTTCACTCCTATCACTGTCAGATGTCTGTTCAGCCGACAGTGTCCTGTTATGATTTCTATGACTAGCCTCATGTTCTCTCTTGAGAGTCCCATTAGTTTGCTGGTCTTTTTCTTATCCATACCCTTGATGAAGATCTTCGACTGTCTCATACCATTCGAGGACCTCCATCTTTGGTTGGTTTCTGATGTGATACTGTGGCTGATTACTCCCTTGGTGATGTTGTGCGCTATTGGTAGCCGGGGTTCCGGTCCCACCAAGTTTTCCTCTGCTCCCATTCTGGCTAGTTCGTCGGCCTGTTCATTTCCCGTGTTTCCCTCGTGTCCGGGGACCCACGCTAACGTCAGGTCCGTTCTTTCGGCCAGTCTCTTTAATGATTCCTTGCATTCTTTGACGATTGCTGATGTCGTCTCTTCTCTACCTAGTGCCTTCAGCGCCGCCTGGCTGTCGCTATAGATAGCCATCTTTCCTGTACTATTAAGGTGTTCGGCCATCTCAGCGCATGCCATTATTGCGTATATTTCCGCCTGGAAGACACTGGCGAATCTTCCTAACGGTATCGACTTGTTCATCTCCGTCCCGTCTGCACATTTAATGTTCACGCCGGATCCAGAGAGCTTTGTCGACTCCTTTCTGGAGCCGTCTGTGTAGCAAGTGATGCCATCAGTTTCTATGCCCCAGTTTTCTCTTGAACCTATGTGTATTCTGTATTTTTTGTCAAAGATCCTTTCCTTCCGTATTAAGTCATTGTTGGAGACTGGAGGCCACTGTATCATTACAAAAAGTGACAGAACTTCTAAAAAGATCTAGGCACTCTGTAAACTGGGTGTTAGATTTTTCATCAAGCTAAATGTAAAAACAAAGTTATATTGAATAAATTGTTTCTAATAACTATCAAAAGTACTATACCTTCCGCGATCAGCTCATCGACGCTCTTGCCATTGAGCTCACCGATGACCTTCTTCAGTTTCTCGGAGTCAGCCTCGATGCCCACGGAGCTAAGGATCCTCTCCACGTCAGCAGCAGCCGGGGATGCCTTCCCGCCGAGCACAGCCAGTAAATACGCGGCCACGTAACGCATTCTGCAACATCACACAATATAATTAACTTAGGTACTGTAAATAACCAACCTAAACATTGCAAGAATAATTTTTGAAACTGTGCCAATGATTTTCATAAAGATAATGCAGGTTTGTTGAAGTCACCGGTGTGTGATAAAAATATTGCGTCCGCAACCGCACAACAGTCCCACAAACAGACGTCAAATGCACTGCATGCATGTGCAGGCAAATTAAATAAGTGTCTAATATTGCTATAGTAGATTTAAATTAGTTTAAACACGTGAGCATAGGGCAATATAGTATCAACTCTGACCTATCATTGTATCAGACATGATGCGGTCGTGCTTTTAGGTTGGAACTGGTGATGTGTTTTATTAGCTAGGAGTCAATAGGTACACAAAATACATAGCACATTGTACAAATTAAAAAGAAACACCCAAATTAGTAGTAATGGCCTATTTATCAAAAGAAAACGGCAAGATCAACATTACGCGGTCTGTACATGAAAAGACGCACTTTATGCATCCAAGTTTATCTTACCCAAAAACATGAATATATCATTTTATTATGCTTAAAACTTAATTATTACACAATATTACAAAATAAAGCACTTATATTTTACAAAATAAACTTACTTTTAAGTCTTAATGACACGAAACGTGTGTTTGCCGTAAAGTAAACGTTTTACGTTCGTCTTGAACAAATTGACAAGAAGAAAGAATTAATGTCCGCTGTCAAAGTGACAGCAACCTAGATATTCTGTTCCAGTGTAAAAATATTAATTCTATAATTATCGCACTGGGTTTTAAGAAATTATTTTGAATAGCAACTTAAAAAATTTAATAATATGCAAAAAGTTATTTAGCAGTGGAACAAGCCTAAGGCGTTTCATTTTACGTAGTTGGCGTGATGGATGCTTGATAATGATAACGTCACTAAATTCGTGTGAATTTAGTGATGTTATCATTATCATCAACACCGTTATCATTATCATTTAGTTACAACGTTATCTATCATTTAGTTCGTTACTTAACGATATATTTTAAAGTTAAATACCTACACTGGCAGCCTTAGAGCATAGAGCAACACGGACCGGAGGGGAGTAGCCATACGCAGGCGTTCCCCTCTGTCAAAGTACAAGTCCACGCGGTCCTATGCGTACAATAAAACTAGTTGCAGCCGCACTATTCACTAGACTGAATCTAGTTGCGCGGTTAAAACGACGTCCTAGAAAAATGCCGAATTGTTCAGTTTTTTGCTGCAAAAAGAGATCTGCCACGTCAAATTTACAAAAAGATGGCGTTACCTTTCATATGTAATTAATTTAGATCACATTATTACTATGTATTTCTCTTTATTCAAAAAAATACAATAATAAGCGGCCGTGTTGTTTCGGATTTGTTTACCAACTGAGGCCGCTTGCCCTCGTACAATATGTGGATCGGTCAAACGACTGATCCGAGTCTGTATCCAAGTTCACGCTGTCACTGAGCGATAGTGTTGTTATCATTTTCATCGATAAAAATGACAAAGGTAAAGTCTATACAGCCACGTCTCTCATGCATTTAATCATTTTTAGATTAGGTAATGTTTTCTAATATAGTGAAATATATTTTAATATAGTATAATAATGATACGTATCTGTTAAAATTGATTCAAGTTAAATATAAAACTAATTAAATATTTTTTTCTAAAGTTTTCGCGAACACTACACGTTGAAATGAAACAACTTTTACGGATCTACTCGCACTTATTTTACGCGTGTTATTTCGCGTTTTTTTGTTTTATGGAATGACATTTACTACCTGCAAGTAGAGGGTGTTGCCATGGGTTCCCCTGTTTCGCCCGTCGTCATCGATATCTTTATGGAAGACTTCGAGGAGAGTGCCCTGAGCACAGCACCGGTAACCCCTAGGTTCTACAAGCGGTACGTAGATGACACTTTCACCAACTGATAAAGTATCTGCTTTTCTAGATCATCATAACTCCATACATCCAAAAATATAATTCACAATGGAGTTAGAGGCAGATAGTAAGCTAGCTTTCTTGGATATTTTAATCATCAGGAATCCGGAACATAGTTTGAGTCACACTGTGTATTGTAAAGTAACCCATACAGATAGGTACCTCAATGGTGATTCTCACCACCATTCTAGACAGTTGGCTACTGCAGGAAAATCTTTGTTTGAGAGAGCACGCGGCATCTGTGACACCCAACACCTGGCTGCTGAGCTTCAGCATGTCAAGCACGTACTACAGGATAATAAACTGAAAGTACACACGGCGGCAGATCAACCTACCCAAAACTGTCAAATTTCTACAATCAATTTTGAACTTTATCGTTTGGTTATAAGGAATAATATTCATTGGAGAAATTTGACAGATTTGGGTAGGTTGATCTGCCGCCGACTGTACCACGGCTTTGTCACAGAAAACGCAATAAACCAACCACAGTCAAGCGCCAACCTGCTGTACTTCCATATATGAAAGGTATCACTGACAAGATTGGACATATCTTAAAGCGAGCTTCAATCAACACTTACTTCAAGCCGCCGAAGAAGATCAACCATTTTTTACGACCTGTCAAGTGCAACATACCTCTTCAAGATGCAGGCGTGTACAAACTGGACTGCGACTGTGGGCTCTCTTATATCGGGCAAACAAAGAGAAGTGTAGGAACCCGAGTTAAAGAAATCAAGCATAGGCGCGAAAATAAGTCTGCAGTATGCGAACATTCCCTAGAAGGGCCCAACCATTACATCAGATTTGATAAACCACAAATACTCGCTAGAGAACAACGATTCATCCTTAGGATGATGCGCGAAGCTATTGAAATTAAAAAACATCCTAATTTTAATAGAGAAAATGGTTGGAATCTACCACCAGCCTGGGATCCCATCATACAAAATATTAAATCCAAGCCCCAACACCATACTGCCAGACCAAAAGATACTGTAAGCTCTTTCTGCGTAAAACGCAACGCACCTGATTAAATTTAAATGAGGGTATACAAGCTACCAACTAATTATGAGATGACCAACACCTCAGTCTCCCAGTGACCACGGACCCTGCAAAGGGTCCGAAACGTCAGGATAAACATTAAATAAGTAATGTGTAAAATAAACGCGAGTAGATCCGTAAAAGTTGTTCCTAATTAAATATATTACTAAAAGACGACCTCGGTGGCCCTGTACATAGTGGACTACTGACCTCGGGGTTGTGGATTTGATTCCCACAGAAGACAAACATTTATTTGATGAACTTACCTAAGTTCATCACATAAATGTTGTTTGTCTTCGGTCTAAGTGTGTTTGTTTGTATGTATTATAAGTTTGTTTACAAAAAAAGTATAAATATATGTATTTAATATCCGTCGTCTAGTATCCATAGCACAAGCTTTGCTTAGTTTGGAACTAGATGACGCTGTATGTAGTGTCTAAAGATTTTATAATATAAGTAGTTGATGTTATTATTGTTTTGATACATTATATCATTATTACATTATATTATAAAAAGTCAGTTTACATGAGAAATTCAGCAGAAATGAAAATCAATTAATTTGTGCATAGTTTTGTTTTATTAAAATCGGATTCTAGGTAAAACATCAACATTCGATAATCCTTTCATATTTCTTTATTTAATAACTTTTGTAACTTACCCATGTAAACTGACTTTTTGAACAGATTCTGAATAATATCGTAATAAATAAATCCTTTTTATAACATCTCACCTATGTTCCACTTTTAAACCATTATCCTAATCGAGTTCTCGAACTTATCGATACATGCATATCGACAATGTCGCAGCCACGGCAGTCGCAACTTGTCAATGTAGCTGCCTCACCCCCCGCAAAAAATTACAGACAAATCTGTATCGGGAATAAACGCTATGGCTACTCCCCTCCGGTCCGCCGGAGGCCCGTGTTGCTCTATGCCTTAGAGCATGTTACCTGTCCCGCCTGCATCACACCACCACATCGCAGGAGGTAGCAGAGTTCATACGAATGAAGTCTAACTTTTATTGAGGATTGGACCGCTGGAGTCACGCCATAATACGAGCTTCAAAGCGTTTGTGGTGCGAGTCCTGACATCAAAGCTGGACATCTTCATGAAGGAGGACTTCTGGCCAAAGGGTGTAGTCTACAGGCGCTTCCATGGAAAGTTGCCTGTTGCTACCAAGTTAGCACAGTAGGTGCTAATCAAATAATACTAACATAGTTACTAAGTTATTTTTATACTAACAAAAATTGTTTTTATTTTGTATGTATGTTAGTCTGTAAGGTATTTATTATATGGGCCGCTCTGTATTTTTACCATCTTTTACATTGTTTGTTGCCTGAAATAAAGATTTATTATTATTATTGTTATTAAAGTTGGTTTAATGCTCTAAGCTGGCAGCTGTAATGCAGGTAACGTTATCTAGTTTAAGTACCTATCCTTACTTTTCTTGTTACCTAAATGCGCTATTAAAGCCAATTCATAAAGATTAGTTAGTTTACCGGTTAAAAATACCACCCAGGTAACGATATCAACGTTACCTTTGCTATTACTTAGTCTTGTATTACCGATAACGTTGTTTAAACGTTTAACAAAGATTGTGTGAATTAAGTTTAGTAGTGTTTAACACTTTTATCCTATAATTAAAACTAAGGGTCAAAAATCAACAAAAACTGATTTTCAGCATTTGTGAAGTTTTTTACTGATATTCCAGTTTCAACTACAAAGGCTTTGGACTCCTCCCCTACTGTAGCTGAAGCGGTTCTAAAGGAAAATATCAAACCTAGTGAAAACTATTTTAGTTTTCAAAAATTGATTTTAGAGATATAATTAAAACTTTTATCTACACTAATGTTGTAACATTCTACTTATGTTTCCAATACTTGACTTATAATTACTACTGTTATAGCGCAGACAACAAAACATTCAATTTAAGCAATTTCACATGATGGTATAATATCCACATCGATATCGTAAAATCTCATTATAACATCAATAAAACGCGACCAATTAACCTGGCGAGCCGAGATGTCAAAATCCTCATACTAGTTGTATAAAATTTTGATATTAGGCTGGCTTTTGAAAACAGTTGGGTTATACGTGAAAACTTCGTCGAAACTACTAAACTTACATACACAAAACTCTTTGGTAAGATCTTGTGCCAATTAAATAAAAAAAGAACAGCGCGCGCTCGCTCCTGATTGGCCCTGCGCGCGCAGCTGGACTCTCATTGGTTAGATTTTAATGGCGGCAAGTTCACTGTGACAATACACGTACGCGTGAATTTAATGTTTCGCAATGTGTTTTGTTTTTAAAATACAAATTAAAAGTTAAAAATGGACAGCGACGATGATATTTGTACGCCTCCGGATATTCTAGAATTGGCAACAAAAGTAACTCACAATCTTGTGAAGTGCGTCGATCAAAGAACTGGTATTAATAAATTTGGTGCTCTGGGAAAAACTATCGCAAGTTTTTTGAATCTGCCTAACCCAGCGTTGTACACGGGGCATTGCTTCCGGCGCACCTCGGCGACCCTTCTCATAGATAGCGGTGGTGATTTGACCGCACTGAAACGACACGGGGGGTGGAAGTCTTCTACTGTGGCTGAAAGCTACATTGATGAGTCTTTAATGAATAAAATTCAAGTCTCAAATACGATCTTGAACAGTATAGAAAACAAGACGAATGAAGTAATTATAAATATTCCAACTCCGTCTACGAGCTCTACTGTTTGCCCCGCGACCGCTACAGCTGCTGGATCAATAATTAACATTAACTTTCAAAATTGTACCATCCAAAATTTGAACAATTATTATAAATAAACTATTGTCAGCTTTTACTCTTGTTGTTTGACTAATTGCATTAGTGAAGATAAAGTAGTGTATGCAACTGCATATAACACGGGTATTAAAACACTCGTTACTATTATGAAACTCGCTGCGCTCGTTTCATAAACTCACACTCGTGTTTTAATACCCTTCATTATATGACAGTTGCATAAACTACTATTAACATTCTTAATAAAAATAAGCTCGTAATTCCGTCGACGTCACTAAATCCGTTAATGAGACAATGGCTCCAGTTTTAAATTGAAGCACAGTAAAGTAATTCCATTATTCAAATCAGGTACCTAGCACATGTGACCCCACTAACTTTAGACCAATTTCTGTGCTACCCACATTTAGTAAAATATTTGAAAAGATAATTCTAGACACAATTCAAGTTCATTTTTATAGAAATAAACTTTTATATTCTAGACAATATGGTTTCCCTAGGGGTCGCTCGACTACTGACGCTGGTGTTGAGCTTTTACTCCTAATAATTAATGCCTGGGAGGATTCACACGATGCCCTGGGGGTTTTTTGTGATTTATCCAAGGCCTTTGATTGTGTTTTACATGAAACCCTGACCAGGAAGCTCTACCACTATGGAATTAGAGATACATCACTGAATCTTCTTATCTCATATTTGAGTGATAAGATTCAGATAGTTGATGTTAACGGTAAAAGATCTCCGGGATAGGTGGTTACAATGAGAGTTCCACAGGGTTCAATTCTTGGTCCTTTCTTATTTTTAATTTATATTAACGACTTGCCTTACTTTGTAAAAGACAACCATGAGATAGTGTTGTTTGCAGATGATACCTCACTTTTATTCAAAGTGAAACGACGACATCCGATTGATGATGTTTATTGATAGTTTATTAGTTTAGTGTTAACAATTTGCTATTGAATAAACGAAAAACTAAATGTATAAGGTTTGTATTACCCAACGTTAAGGAGATAAAAACCAGTGTAAAATTAAAGATAAGAATGTGGACCTTGTGGACACCACAGTGTTTCTAGGCATTACGTTGGATGCAAAGCTACAGTGGGGCCCACATATAAATAAATTGTCGAGTAGACTGAGCTCGGCGGCTTATGCAGTAATGAAAATTCGTCAGATCACTGACATTGAAACAGCTAGACTTGTTTACTTTAGTAATGTCCATAGCGTAATGTCGTACGGCATTTTACTGTGGGGCAATGCTGCCGATATTCAAACTATCTTTGTGCTGCAGAAGCGGGCTATTCGAGCAATTTATAACCTAAAAGCTGGTAATTCTCTCAGGGAGAGACTGAAAGATATTAATATAATGACAGTTGTATGCATCACTATATATTTACGAGAACCTAATGTATGTTTATAAAAATATTGAAACTTTTTCTAAAAACAGTGATATTCACAATGTAAACACCAGAAATAAAAACAAACTAGCAGTACTTACCTTGTACTAAGCTCCACAAAGTAAATAATTCATTTAGAGGCCTGTGCGTACGTTTTTACAATAAAGTTCCAAGTAATATCCAAAAACTTGATATTAATAAATTTAAAATCGCCATTAAAGAAAATTTATTTATTTATTTATTTCATTTTACATGCTAGTTTACAGATTATGCGTCCAAAACACCGACATGTCATACATCAAATAAAAATGTCAAATCTTAAGAACTAGAGTCACAGATAGGTTACAATAAAATTATATCACAAAAATAAAAAATAATAAAAATAATAATAAAATAAATAATAAAAAATAATAATAATAAAAATAATAAAAGCTTTATAAAAAAGCTTATTATAAAGTGTCTGATTACATTGAAGACATAACAGCATGGGTTTAAAATGCTCCAATCACTCTAGCAGGTATTTCTTATCTAAAATATTGATAAGGTTTTATAAACTGTATAACTTGGTAACGGCATATAATTTTGTAAATGTCGTTACATATTATTTTAAAGCTGTGAAGTTTCTTGCGCCCATTCTTCTCCAGAGCTAAAAAATAGACGTCCTGAATGGGTAGGTAGTAGGTAAAAAAATTTTGGACGGTTCAAAAGCAATTTTCTAAAGTTTATTTGAATAAAAAAAATATTTGACATTTGACTTTTGGACTTTCGACTTTAGCGACAAATGAATACAGACCACTTGCTTTCTATAGCTTAAATAAGAATAAAATTAGGTACATATTGTTTTTCGGCGACAAAAACTGGTGGCTAACACTATTGGGTTATTAATAATTATGGTCCGTAATCTTAAGCAATTTTTTATTTCGAACAAATTACAATTTTTTTTACCCCTTTTTCAAGCTGTAATTTGTTTGCATCAAAATTTGCGTAAAATTGTAAATATTTAACCATAGTTCTAAATATTCTTGACGGATGTCGGTTAATGATGACGTAGTAATTATCGACATTGAATTTATGGCTCCTTCTCATTGAGGTATTAATACCTCAGAGCTCCTTCTACTTGGCTTACAAAATAAGTAAGTAAGCTTAAAAGTAAGAGTAGATAGTGTTTTAAATTTCGCCCTCAAATACTTACTCAATGTTTAACCAGTGATGTATCAAAAACCTCTCACCTTCCAATAATGTTTTGAGTTTTGCTATACCAGGCTTCGAGTTCCACAACTTAGCACTTTTGAGAGCGAGCGTAATCTTCTGAGCACGAACTATTCTTAAGTTCATGGAACAGCCACTAACTAATGCGTCCTAGCGCTCTTCAGGCCGCTCGGCCACAAAGTAAAGAGACCCCAGAACGAAACCTTCATACATTCCGCGCTCGAGTAACGCACACATACACCTTGTCACAGACGCAGCATCGGCATCTCGCAACAGCTCGGAACAGTCCCTGCACAGCTGCTGCGAGATTCCATGTACGGGTCCGGGACAGTCCGGGTGTAGAAAAGGGGGCCCCAAAAAATAACACAATTTTTTTTTGACGAAATGCCAAAATACATATCCTACGAAAAAAGTTTGAATTTTTTTTATTTTTTATTTTAATTTTTTTTTTTTTGTATGAAGCTATATTTCTGTTGTCTAATAAAAAGAAATTACCTCGAAATTCAAGACAATCACTACGCTGCGCTTCGAGATTGTGTTTTTCAAACCTATCACGTAACCTACAGCAAAAAGTGAAAAATTTTACAAGTCCTAGCTCCATACAAAACATGATCGAAAAATCGGCTATTTCTCAGACCCCCTTTACACCCTAACTCATGAGGTTGTTTAGGCTTCTATCGGCGCTCTCACCTACTGAGCTAACTAAGGTGCCCGCCCGGTCTGCGATTGCTGAGGTTAAGCAACTTTCGCAAAGGCCGGTCATCGGATGGGTGACCAAAAATTTATCATCAAGAGCTCCTCCGTGCTTCGGAAGGCACGTAAAGCCGTTGGTCCCGGCTGCGGCTACATTCGCAGTCGTTAACAACCACCGCACCGCCGCGCCGCGCCGCCTGGGCCCGCGTGGTGGTTCATGGCCCGTTCTCCCTATGCATCCATAGGGTAGGCTCGTGCCCCAGCAGCGCGGACATAAAAATGAGCTGATGATGATGATAATGATGATCATGAGAGGTTGCAACTGTAATTGACGCAATTCAGGATGACACTAACTTAGACCAGCTTGGACGAACTGGCGTACCTTGAGACGGCTGACCCCGTGATAGATTGTCGGTAGATATGTACGTTGACACGTTGTTCGAGCATGTTTTAAAGCATACCTACCTTCTGCAGCCCTCTTATATAGTGGGTCAGCGTCGGCGCTCTGCTGGCTCGCCCGTGCCCGTGGACTGAAGTGGATTAAGGTGCCTACGATCCGTATAGGAGTGAACCAAGTTTTTAAACTTAACCGACGAGAATGGGATTATGTTCAAGAGTTTCCCTCGTTAAGTACCTAGCTGTTCATCATTAAAATGCCACTTAGATTTTGGGAGCGACTATTCTGAGTGGATAAATTTAGATTATTAATGGAATCTGATTTTGACATGGCACACATTATTTGGATGCAGTACGCATGCACCGCCCTTCGCCCGCAAAAATATAGGTACACATACAGAAGAATCAATGGATGCAAGTAAACATGATTACATGCACACCAACACCGATATCGGTCACGCGACTTAAACAAAGTATTAAATAAAAGATGGTTATAAATCTCCAAGATTTTTAAAACAATACTGTTATGTTGTATTGTACCTACATATCACTACAAAACATTAGGTTGAGGGCGGCCAAGTGATTTATTATTATAAATTAGGGTCCACGTCTCTATTTATGCTGCAGATAAGATTTTCGCAAAGCCTGATAAATTTTGTCTGGCCCGATAACGCCATGGAAATTAATGCTTCTGAATAAGTCTCGCAGGGAAACGAATAAAATTTAAATTTAAAAAAGCAAATACCGCTAATTACGGCCATTTGTATTTTTATTCGTGCATAAAAGATTTCTGTGTGCAAATTAAGGTAGTGTTTGTGCATTTTTATTGCTTTGAAAGAGTGTTTGCGTTCGTAGGTATCTTCTATTGGTATTTAGACAGGTAGATACAGGTCGTTGATATGCCATGGGCACAAACTAAGTACGTGTGTACTGCGCTCAAAACAATAACTAAACCTACCAACTACATCGCCGAGCCGAAACCGCTGAAGCTAATTAGATTAATGGGGTTTGATATGTAGGTTCGGAAACTGTTCTTGCGAAGCACGCTGCTGCTGTTGCTAAAAAAATTTCAAGTGGTACGCCGGCGCCGCGCCCTTTCGAAAAACCGCTGTCCGCTGAAAATCCTTTTATAATGTGGTACGCTAAATCGATAGTAAAGATATCGAAATCTTTTGTTGCGATTAGAACTATTTAAATCTATCGTATGGAAATCGAACTCACGACACGAAAAATAATATTACCAAAAATAGGGATTTGAACCCTTTATGGCCTAAAGCAGGGGTCGGCAACCTTATGCTATAGCCGGGCCACATATGTTGCCAGAGTATCAGTGCGGGCCGCACTTATATTTATATGTTCGGGCATGTATTTTTAATATTTGAAATAAAACGCATATATATTCATACAATTATGTCTTTTTTAATTGAACTACTATACTAACATAAAAGTAAGAACTAGTGAGATTTTTGAGGCTGCATTTGACTTGCAAGTTTTTTAACGTCTGCTTTCATTTTAGTAGTAGACACGCGCAGTATCGCGTCTAAATGTTCATCCGTTAACCGCGAACAATTCTTATTTTTGCGGTAGTTGAGAATTGAAAAAGTCTGCTCACACAAATATGTACTACCAAACATAGTTATTATCTGCTGAGCAAACTTTTTCAATTCTTTGAAGTTTTCAGAACTCAAACCTCCGTAGAACTGTATCAAGTCAGTGCTTTCCTTAAATGCCGTTTTAAGTGTGCTATTACTTTGCAAATCTACTATGTTCATTTGCAAATTGCTTGGTACCTCACTAATATCAATTGCAAAAGGGTTTTGGAATATTTCCATGTTAAGGGAGCTCTTTTTAAAGTCGGTGAATCGATTTACAAACTCAGTTTGTAGTTGTGTTAACACGTTTCTCATTGTAATATTTTGCCACACAAAATTATCTCCAGCTTCTTCCACGGCTTTCTTGCAATTAGGAAAATGGTCAAGCTTTTTTTCATCAATATGCTTGATAAACAGTTTCAGTTTCATTTCAAATGACTTTACATCTGTATACATATCGCAAATCAATTTATTTTTTCCCTGCAAGCGTTTGTTGAGCTGATTCAGTTCCTTAGTCAAATCAGTCAAAAAACCAAGATCGATAATCCACTGTTTGTTAGTAAGCTCTTCTACTGGCTTTCCTTTCATCTCCATGAAGTTGCCAATTTCTTTCCTCAAATCAAAAAACCGTTCCAAAACGGCACCTCGACTGAGCCACCTCACTTCACAGTAGTAAACCACGTCACCATGTTCAGCTTCCAGATCTTCCAAAAACTTTTGGAACTGACGGTGTGTGAGCCCATTTCTTCTTATAAAATTAACAGTGGATGTTACAGTATCCATTATTTCTTTCCAGGATATAACTTTGGAGCACAATGCCTCTTGATGGACAATACAGTGAAAAATCAATGGCACAGTAGATCCAGAATCTTTCACTTTGCTGATGATTCTCCCAACAACACCTTTGTTTTGACCGCTCATGTTCTTGCCTCCATCGGTAGTGACACTTGTTAACTTTTCCCAGCTTAATTGCAATGAATCCAGAGCTTGTTCCACATGGTGAAATAAATCTTCTCCCGTAGTTGTACCTTTCAAACTGCACATTTTCACAAGCTCTTCGTAAACAGTAAAGTTTTCGTCAATGCCGCGTACAAATATGAGTAGCTGTGCTGTATCCGACACGTCCGTACTTTCATCCATCGCTAAAGAGAAGCAGTCGAAAGACTGCGCCTTATCCCTGAGTTGTTCACACAAATTAGCACCCAAGTCTTCAGTACGTCGGGTGCAAGTTCTTGCAGAGAGACTAAGACTTTCAAACATTTTTTTCTGCTCTGGGCATATTTCTTCTGCGATAGCTAAGACACACTCTTTTACTAATTCACTATCGGTAAACGGACGTCCACTTTTTGCAAGAATCTCTGCTACCCTGTAACTGGCCCGAACATTCGATTCGCTGTTGTCTGCCACAACCTTAAATATGTTTTGTTGATTTTGTAATGACGATTTCAAAGTGGAAATTTTCCTTTTCCGTATTTCTCCTTCAAGACAGTCAAATTTAGCTTTGTGCTCAGTGTCGTAATGTCGCTTCAGGTTATATTCCTTTACTACAGAAATACTCTTTTGACAAATCAAGCATAACGGTTTTCCTTTAAACTCGATAAAAAAGTATAATTCTGTCCATAATTCGTTAAAAACTCTTTTTTCTTCTTCTATCTTCCTTTTTCTTGAAGCCATGTTTATATAATTATTCTGTAACAATAATGAAAAAAATTAAATTCGTTGTAAAATTATATGTTCTAGTTAGCACCTACAAATTCAACTCCACATTCAAATAATAATTAAAACATGACACACTCGTAACTAACTTCATGTCATGTAACTACTATCCCCGTCCTTATAACATTTACCCATCAATCTGAAGGTTCACATTAACAAGCAGTAAATAAAATAAAACAAAATGCTCGCGAGTGCATACAACTTACCTCATACGTCGTGCGTGAGAAGCTATCAGCGAAGGGAAGAAAGGTGAAACGAAACGCGTAGCTAGCAACCAGATGAGACGTGAGTTTCCGGCGAATTTCCACAACCGAATGTGGCGAGAGCTGCGCGCGGCTGTGATTTTAACTAAAACCGGTCGCTTTGAATTTTTTCGCCGCCGCACACCTGCGTCTAATCAAAGACTGCCGCCCCGCCTATTGTCTCAAAGGAGCCGCCCGCCGCCGCACGTGCGGCGGATAAACGCAAAAGAAATTGCCAAGAATTGAATAAGTACAGCAAATATTTATTTTCGGTAGAAACAATACATAACATCACAGTCTTGATAAACAGTTCTTAAGAAATGAAATAGAGGTACATTTTTATCACCCCGCGTGGGAGCGAGCTTTCAAGAATACTCTCATGGCCCAGCAGCATGGCCGTATAAATTCTAGTGAATTTATATGGCCTTTTGCTTCGGTATTTTTTTCTTACGGACCTCAGGCTTGCGGGCCGCCGGTTGCCGACCCCTGGCCTAAAGGGTTCAAATAAAAAGTTGTATGGAAGTCAGGTCAAGTTAAATACCTACATGAAAATTGGTATCATGGCTTTTTGAAAAGAAATAATGATATTAATAAATAAAGAATGACATGTCTCACGAATTTTGTATTTTTTCCTTTAAAGGTGCAAAAAAAGGTGAAGGTATTTTTGGAGGCATCGTTATTTTTAAAAATAAGAATTTCGCGTTAATTTGATCTACCGACGGCGACGTGTGTACTACCCTCAAACCTCAAAGCAATATCTAAGGTATATAATAATAGTACTTAGGTAGTAGGTATACACCTTAGTTACATTTACATTCGAACAGAATATAGAATAAGACAAGAATACAGAATGTTTCGTTTATGAGTTTCATTTTGTGTTTTTATTTGTGATGGAAAGTGTCTTTATTTTATGATAGGGCATTTTCCAATATTTATGACGCTGTAAGGGAGAAAAGAGCTGGACACTTGCTGAGTTTCTTGCCGGTTCTTCTCAGTACAAGATCTCCCGCCCAGAGTAGATAGACTTACGAACCGATGGCATAAAATGACGTTCATAAGAGCTATTTGTAGCCTAAACTGAATAAATGATTTTGAATTTAGAATTTACAATTTAGAATTTTTGAGTTGTTCATCGACAGAACCTTTCAACTACGAACGATTTGCCGACAGGACGATTTATTCATGAGTGAATCGACTACAGGGTGCCAAGTGCGAGTTTCATTCGCCATTCGATCGCGTTAACGAAAACAAGAATTTATATGGCAAAATGTTAACTCCTTTCGTATGCCGCCAGGAGGCACTGCTTCAATGCCATACTAATTTTCGTTTTCGTAAACGTAATCGAATGAATACGGATAGTAAACAAAACTCACACTAGGCACTCAGAACCTTTCCACTACGTTTCGCCGACAGAACTTTTCATTCATGAGCGAATCGACGACAGAATCATTCACCAAAGAAGGATTCGTCGACAAAACTTATTTAGGCATGGTGTGACACTACTAGTGATTAAATCTAATGATTAAAAGGTTCAATAAAAAATATTTGCAAATGAAAATAACTTATATTACAATTATATAAACAACATGATTGTTGCCAAAAAAACAACAAATCAACTATGGATAATAAAAACAATTCTAAAGTTCATAGGACACATTATTTTGTATTAATTAAATGAGAAATGTACTTGATTTATAGCATTTTCACTTATTTCTAAACTAAAACAATTACATATTAAAATGTGGGTAGTTCTCAAATTTTTACCTGTCAACGTACCTCATTCAGTGATCGGATAATCGGATGCAATTTACCTAAAGTTAATTTTTGGCTAGGAAATTATGGAAGCGGCTTCTTAAAACATGTTTTTTAAAATACTAATCCCGGGATTCCAGAAAATTCGGCAATGTAAAACTATTCTGTAAAAAAATATTTAACTTTGACTTATAATTCTTTATTTAACCTTTTAATCTTTAGATTTAGTCACTAGTAGTGTCAGACCATGCCTAAATAAGCTTTGTCGACGAATCCTTCTTTGGGGAAAGATTCTGTCGTCGATTCACTCATGAATGAAAAGTTCTGTCGGCGAAACGTAGGAGGGTTTCAAGCTTGTTTCAAGGCACGAAACGCAAAACAACTTTGCTGCCGAGCAAAACACACAACTTTTCACCTCACTACTGCGAGAAAATGGTGGATGGAAGAAAAACAGTTGAGCTTTATTATAAAACAGTTTTATTAAGAATTCATATAATTTTTTAAGAAAGAAAAGTTAGTTAGCTAAAAAGTTCTAAATTCTTATTATACTGTCTCTTTTACACACCTATTAGTGTGAGCGGGACGGCACAATACGAAGTTCGAATTTCTTATTCCGCAATATAAGAATAGTGCGCACCATTAGTGTTTCATAGTCACGTTCTGAATTCAAAAACCTTTTCCACCCAAGCGGGGAAAAAGCGCTTTTTCTCCCAGATTTTGAAGAAGGAAGTAGGTAAGCCTTTTCGAGCAAGTGAAGTGAAAAGCTTTTTTTATCTTACCTGATGTAAACTACACTTACAAAATCCTCAACCACTGAGAAATGGCTATTATCGTCATTGGTGATGCCATTCCCTGGAGATACCCTGGCGGTGTTGTGTTCACAAGGCTCGAGGAGCCCTTTAAGTTTCTCGTCGCCCCAAATAAGTCCGGTGACGCAGTAAAAGACGTTTGGGGCCAACAGTAAACTCTCTCAAAAAAGGTAAGATGGTGGTAGTTAGCCAGGCGGACCTACGTCTAACAAATAAAAAATTCTGATTCAATCAGAATCAGAATTTTTTATTTGGGAGATTGAGTGAGAGTGTGAGTGAGTGTGAGAGTCAGATTATGTCGTAAGACAAGCCCTTTCATATAAACGCAAGAAGCTCCATAAAAAGTTTTTAATTTCACAGGAACTAACACCTAAGTACCTATACTGTCTTTAGCAACTTGCAAGTACCTATCAATGGTAATTTAATTAAGATTCTTCAAACGATAGGCGTTTCAAGTAAATTTGCTGTGTCAGTTTAAAGGTAACCTACTTACATGCTAAACGTAGTACACGGTAAAAACAGATTATTTAAAATAAGACAAATTTATTCCAGTGAAAGCAAGTTTATTAAATTCAACAAAATGATTCACTCATATATACTGAAAATAATATTTTCTCAAATATAAATTTAACATAATCTTGGTTATATTATTTTAGAATGAGTTTAGTTTTGTTTGTTTCGATTAAATATTTTATTCTCTATTCAAATTATTATTTTCTTGAATCCACATATTTACTTTCTTTAATTGAATCCTTGCCTTTGTTGACACAATAGGTGGAAGTATTATTCCAAGATAAGATGCAATTTATAATAAGTTAATAATAATTTGGAATAAGTAAATATTTTCTTGGAATGAAAAAATGGTTTTTCTTTATTTAATTCTATAAATTCTCAAACTAAATGAATGTTGTTTTTTTATTAAAGAAAATGTGTTTTTCTTTTAACTACAATAACGCCTTCTCTCAATAACTGTTGTAATTTATATCAAATCAACTCTATTTCTTGTTTTAAGATAATACAACTGTTTTCTCTGAAGACGTTAATGTTTTGAAATAACATGATAAATTCTTCGGTCAAATAGAGAGATGTTGTTCATTCAAAACGTTTTATTTTTGGAAGTTTAGAATGTTCCCGCACCTTCTATTCTTAAACACTGTTTAAGATTGCATTGCTATGGCACTGGCAAGTAATGTCATACTACCCATGGTATATTAAAAAGACTGAAGGTGCAGGAACATCCTAAATTTTCATATAAATAAATGTGTTACTTACAAATTTGATAAAAATCGATAAAAACCTCTTTATACAAAGCTATAAAACGTTTTAAATGGAACACTTACAAATACATATAATAATTGAAAGTCATTATTACAAATTTACTGTTTATTTATAATTTTACTTATACTTAATTAATTGCGTTTTGAACTTTTCATGTCATGTAAATAATAAAAAATATCTATTGATATCTCCGGGAACATTATCTGCTGGTTTTTTCAAACATTTCAATGAAGCCTTTTCTTTCTGTAGGTATGGCAATCATGTTGTCAACGTCACCAGCAATATGTAAATAATTATGTTTATTATTCACTAGCTAATTTGATTATATTAGCACGCACTAGTTTTGCCTATGAACTCAGTAGATAATTGTAATAATGTAAAATCTATACTAATAATATTATAAAGCTGAAGAGTTTGTTTGTTTGTTTGTTTGTTTGTTTGAACGCGCTAATCTCAGGAACTACTGGTTCGAATTGAATAATTCTTTTTGTGTTGGATAGTCCATTTATCGAGGAAGGCTTTAGGCTATATAACATCACGCTGCGACCAATAGGAGCGAAGCATCAGTGAAAAATGTTGCAAAAACGGGAAAAGAGCCTAAAAAATTAAAAATGCTGCCGAAAGTCACTATTCCACGCGGACGAAGTCGCGAGCACAGCTAGTAAAATAATACAATACACACCTTAGCAGTTTGGCACTGACAAAATATGCTATCGATAGCTTTTTTGTCGAGAATTTAACTTTCTTCGTGAGCCTTCCTGGTACTTGATGTCCCAACTTCCAATACATTTTTGAGGATCATTTGCTGAAATAAAAAGATGACCTTCATTTATACCAAATTAACTACGGCAATATTATTAAAGAGTTGATTTTATAAAAAATAATAAACCAAAGATTTGCTAAGCTAGCTGTGAAGCGAGGCATGTGTACATGATATCCACCAATAGGATCGTTTGATTTTATGCTATGCTATGAGAATAATAAAATATACTTACAAACGTCACTTCTTTGGTCAAAGAATATTCGATTCTCCTAGGACATTGTAAAGAGTGTCATAGTCAGTCTTCGTTCTTAAAACAAAGCTCTCCATTTTTGTCCACTTCCTCCCATGGCTCTGTATTGTTTTGCAACCATAACTGCTTGATTGCTTTCTGCAAAATAGATATTTTTATTATAAAAAATAAAGAGTATAAAAATAGATAGGCGCAGCACCAGCTACGAATCCGACTTTTCCGCAAGGGTGACGGGTTCTATTCCTGCATCGGAAAAAACATGTCTTTTATTTAAACATGCATTTGTTTCAAGTCGGGGTGGATGTGGTGCCTTGTTGATTCTAATTTTGATAGCACAAACGCTTTAGCTACTTACTTTAGATCAGAGCAATGTATTTGATGTTGTCTTACATCTATATTAATTTAAAATTACATCCTTTACAATACTTTAAATGACTGAAGGACATTAATTTAAACAGTCTTTTGCATTACTTAATAAAATTAGTTTAGATTACTTCCATCATTAAAAAACAGCACTAACATTGGCTTAAACCTTGGCATAGGTACAACACACAACAACAAAGGCATATAAACAGCGCGTAATCTGATGGATGGATACGAACTGAATATATCAGTAAATATTTTTGTTTTAAATACTAGGTTTTGGAAAATAAATTAGGTAGGTACTTACCTATGAAAGTTTTAACAATTTCATCGGGAACTAGTCACGACTCACGATCGTAGCAGCTCCGTAAGTTCGTTCATTCTAACGTTCTTAGGTAGGTAAGGCACAAACTACCAATGTAGTACTGACTGACACACACTTTACACTCGGTGAGTGCATGCGCACAGCGCGCGCGTCGAAAAGCGGCCGGCCGGACTGAATGTAAAAGCCTCATAACAATAATAAATAAGTAAAGGTAAAAACTAACAGCGCATCAGCACCAACCAAACCCAGAAAGCTCAAGACAGTGAATAACGACTCGTGGAACCAGTTCAAAGCATTTTAATCTTAACTACAGGCTAATGTTATTTCGTTTTAGTATTGTATAATTTAAGTCAAAAACATGCTTTATTATATCAAGAGACATATGTTATATTAATTTAAGATTTCTATTGTATCAAATCGAATTGATATCCTCTAGGTTTAAATAAATAAATGTTAATTGCAATAGTCTGATCTTTTTGTAATCACAAATAAGATGTTGAATTGAAATAACAGGTTAATTCGATTTAACAAAACCATTTTTGTGGATTAAGATATTGTCTTTACTTGAGGCAAAAAAATATATTCTTGCAGTCCAGAAAGCTTGAGCGAAAGCAATATTTAGTTGATCCAATAAAATTGCTATTTAGATTCAAGAAAAGAGTTTATCAGATTGAATTAAATATTTTTATTTGACTTCAGTATAATAGTTCTGAATGCAAGTAACTTATTTCTTGGTTTTAAAAAGTATTCTTTATTTTGACGAAATTTCTGGTTTTGGTTTAAAAAACTCGATCACACTTCAATCAAATAAACAAGCAACTCAAATTAAATATGTTGGTTTTAAATTTAGAAAATCAAACAAGAAAATATGGGTTTTTGTTTCAAAATATTCAGATTTTTGATATAATGCAAATATGCTCGAATTGAGCTAATATTACTAAGAAAATCACATTTCTTGACCAGAGAAATCGTTTTTACCCGTGTAGGCACATAGATAGGTACTATTATCAGTCTATTAAGCGTGCGCCGACAAAAAAATGCCAAAAATGCAGTTACGGTTAAGTAGATATAATTGAAAATACTATCGTATTAAATGAACAAAATATATATTTAGTATCATAGGGAACGTGTTTACAATTTGTCAGAACCATAAATTCATAACACGCTATAGTTTTTTCTACAATATCATTTAAAGTTGGGCAAAAATTATGAAAACGAGTGGCGGCGTTTAGTAGATTTCGTATAGTTTATCTAATTATTGTACCTCTGATTTTGTCTAAACTATCATCAATGGATAAACTACAAATTGCTAGACTACATTTTCGATTCATCAAGTGGTTATTTAAATAATTATTTTTTATTAAGCACCTTAAATTCCCCATACAAAATTAGTATGGCCGCGCGGCATCAAATAAATATGGACGACGACATTTCAAATAAAACATATGACACTTGTCACTTATGGACGGCGCACCCTTAAGTATGTGATGTTACTTAGTGTGTATAAAATAGAAAATTACTTATTGGTACAGTCGTTAACAACCACCAATCCGCACTGGGCCCGCGTGGTTGTTTATTGGCCCGTTCTCCCTATCCATCCAAAGGGAAGGCTCGTGCCCCAGCAGTGGGGACATAAAATGAGCTGATGATGATGTTGATGCACACTGTACTAAATTAAAATAAAAAACATTGTAAATATCATCATCATTGTAATATCATCCATCATCATGGTCCTACAAACATCCACTGCTGGACATAGGCCTTTCCAAGTACACGTCCACTGAGCACGATCGGCGTTTAAGTGACGAGTATCTGTTTTGACAAATCAAGGACTTGACGAATGTCTAACTTGACCAATCAAGGATTTGACAGATGTCTGCGAAGTCCTCTCCTCCAGCTCTTGCCATCAACTTTATGCCCTAATAGGTACTTATACAAACAGATCGTTACTACTGTGTCTTTACGAACTACCATAGTTAGTTGGGTTATAATTCATCTCATCATCATCATCATCATCTCAGCCAAAAGACGTCCACTGCTGGACAAAGGCCTCCCCCAAGGATATGAGGGGTATTTGCCGTAATTGCCACGCTTGGCAGGCGGGTTGGCGATCGCAGTAGGTTAAGGGTTACCTCAGAGAGATGCTGCTGCCCATCCTCTTGAATGGTCCCTTAGTCGGCTTTTACGACACCCACGGTAAGAGATGGGGTGGTGCAATTCTTTATCCCCGGCACCACACGGGGTTATAATTAATAATATAATAAAACATATTAAATAGTACAAAACAAAAGTCTTTTATTCATGTTTACAACAACAAGTTGGCACCTATTAAATTGAACACAATAATCTTAACGAATTTGTTATTGCAACCTTTTATGCCCATACAATCGTATCTATACTTACTTAAAGATAATTTAACATTAAAACCTAATTTTAAGATTGATACTTATAAGTTAGGTTCTTAAGTAACTAATGTTTACTAATACTATCTATATACAAAATAATGCTCGTCATATGAAATCGATCGGTACGCTATTTACTTACACGTGCTTACACATAATATTTTCAATGTCTCGTCTTTATTTTCAAAATTATACAGCGAAGAACCAAAGATGTGTTTGGTTGCACAGGTTTTTACAAATAATACCTAGTTATTAAACTAAGTAATTCAAGACGAAACAAGAGACCAAAGTACCTACCTAAATTGGTAGGTAGGTAGGTATGTGAATAGTCTGCTAGTAACGGGCCAATGTCAAGCTTAGTTTTTAGTAATTGTGCTTCTAAGTACCAAGTCCGACTTTTATTCACCATTCAATCAAGTTAACGAATATCTCATCTCGTTTTTCACCAGAAGGCGTTGATTCAATGCCATAATTTGTCGGTGGAAAGGGAAAACTGCTAAACAGCCAAAAAAGCATTTTAAAGTTTAAAATATAAAATTCATTTTCATTGCATGCCTTTTTGGCGCTTTAGCAATTTTCTCTTTCCACCAAAAACGCACAAACACTCGATTTTTTTTATATTGTCACGTCATAGTGACTACATCCTGCCTAATGGCATAAAGTAGTGCTGATGATAAGCAGCCGATGCAGTCCAAAATAATGAGAGCGCTCCTCACCGTGGCACAAGCACGGTAACAAGCGCACCCATTCATGACGGCCTGCATAAATGCCGTTTTGCACCCCGCTTATAAGACCCGGGACTATAGGAACTGGGAAACACATGCGCCGGCAAAGAATAAAATTTTGTTCAATGGCTTTGAGTTTGACATGCCTGAGAGTATGGGCTTGATAGAGTGGGTAGTGCGAGTTTTCCCCGTTACGTGACGAATGGTGAAACTCGCACTCAAGTGAGCCATTCGATCACGATAAACGAGAATTTGTATAGCAAAATTTTAACTCTCTCGTATGTCGCCAGAATGCGCTGCTTCAATAATGCCATACTAATGTTCGTTTTCGTCAAATGAAAGTCACACAAGGCACCATGATGACGAACGAGTGGAGAGTAAAAGTGTTGCTAAAAAAATCACTTTTTCTTTAATTGACCGAAAAGCAAATACTTAAAGCTCACACTAGGCCCATTTATGGAACAGTGCCGACGTACTTTTTTGTGCTTTAAAATATACACGTTCTACGTAAGGTGCAGGACGCCTGCACACCAAACAGTCTTTATTCTTCAATAAATGTTCAACTTTATGCCTGAGATATAGAGTTCAAAGTATATTAAGGAATATTTACAGGTTGTAGTAGTCTGAGTGCAGGCGTGTTTACCAACTCAAAGTACCTACCGTGAATAAGTCTAAGTGATCTACATATTTGGACAGACAAAGGTACGCGGTCGCGAGGACAGTCCTTCGCCGGTTTCGATCATTATCTAACGGTCTTAAAGTCGCGTTGAAGGATGAAAGTTCCGAAAATCTATAAGATTACAATAGACTCGTCTCGTAGTCGACACAAGACCGTGGCTGAAGGATTTCGAAGAGATGATGTGTCATCTCTTACAATGGCAGATACGTTTCATGGCGCGCTTCAGACCGGCCACGTAATGTATCACTTGCTCCTGCAATTGGACAGAATTAATATTAAACATAGTGGTGGTGAATTATGTTATCATCATCACATCATCAGCAGCTCATTTTATGCCCCACTGCTGGGGCACGAGCCGTGGCCGTGGACGGAACACCAGAGGGAGAACGGACTATAAACCACTACACAGCTCAGTGCGGGGGTTTATAGTCCAAACGGGACCAACGATCGAGTTCTATCTAACCAATATTGTAACAAATCATGTATACTTATGGAGAGCAGTAAATGATTGAATTGAATTGCATTGGGTTCCTTGTTCTTAATTGAGGAGCTCGTTGAAGCAGTGGTTAAAGCGCCCGGTCTGCGAGTGCTGAGGTTAAGCAACTTTCGCAAAGACCGGGTGACCAAAAATGTATCATCTTGAGCTCCTCCGTGCTTCGGAAGGCACGTAAAGCCGTTGGTCCCGGCTGCTTTAGCAATCGTTAACAACCACCAATCCGCACTGGGCCTGCGTGGTGGTTTATGGCCCGTTCTCCCTATCCATCCATAGAGAAGGCTCGTGCCCCAGCAGTGGGGACATAAAATGAGCTGATGATGATGATGATGAGTTCCGCATAGAGTAGGTAATATATAAATGAATATACGAGGGCTGATGGTTAAGTCAGGCTCGCCCTTCCAGCAACTGCTTCCCAGCCCATATTTTGTAGCCTCGACAGGGATTCGGGAGAAGGAGGAGCCGACCCACCAAAGTCCCTAGACAAGTGGCATAACGCTAATAGAATAGAAACAAATATAATGATTATTGCACGGGATTGACTTAAGTTAACGATATGTATAAATGATGTTTATGTCAATCCCATAAAATAATAATTCTATTTCGTTTCTATTCTTTTATGCCACTTGTCTAGAGGGGCAGTACATCCCTTCACTAGAATGACTAGGAACAACGGTTTGGCAATCACCAACATTCAGGCCCGCCAGCTCTAGCATGAGCCCGAGGATGTTTGGGCGTGCTCAAACTTCATGTGGCTAACGGACAGATAGTAGACTAGACCAGTCTCGGCAGCTCACCTGCATCAAGTTGAAGCACATGGCGACGAGGGCCATGCCCAGCATCAGGTACAAGGAGCACACGATGAAAGACGTCTCGATGCGCGCCGTATAGATGCGTTCGCCGGGAACAAAGTCACCGAACCCGATGCTGCAAACAGCAGTATAAAGAATAAGTATCAGAGGGTACAGGTTTGTGTAGGTACTCGGTTTGGTGGGTGGTAGGACTTTTTTTTCCGTCTGGCTAGCTACCACCATCTTATCTAAATATGTCGCCATAACATGAATGGTTGTAGCATTGTTGTGTTCCGGCACCTAGAGATAAGATAGCCAGTGCCTCAGTAGTCTGTTGAGGTTTCCTGGTGGAGTGCGGTGACACCATAGGCCTTATCATCATTTAACATACGTGGGGTGAAGGCACTGTGCTTACCCGTAAAATATATAGGTACAGTAAAGAGGGGGAGAACAGATGGCTCAACCACTGAACACCCTTCTGTTGCGTTTTTATTCAACGAATGTATTGAGGAAAAGTATTTTTTAATAAAAGCTTATTTTACCACAGAAGACAGATATTTTACTAACAAAATGGTTAGAATATCTAAAACAAATGAATTATTGTTATAAGTGAGAGCTTTCTTTAATTATATGAAAGTTATATAAAAAGCTAGGTACCTATTATCAAGAATAAAGATGTAAATAGCTACGGAAAGCCATTTAAAAGTTGGTACCTACCCACAAAAAGCTTTTAACCATTGTGCATGCCACAAATAAATAAAGCTATCACTGATAATATTATATAGATAGATAGATAACACTTTTATTGCAACACTATAAAACATAAACATGAACAAAAGAAAAAAAATACAAAGTTACAATTTGGCGGTCTTATCGCTTTAAAGCATTTCTTTCAGACAACCAGTCGGATGGAGAGAGATAATAAACTGTAAGATCAGAGGTGAAACTATGAAACATACTAGAATAATGTGTATTTTATAAATGAAGCAAAATAATAATAATAATGGTAATGATAATAATGATAAACATATATACATAATATATAAACTTTTTTTTTTTCTACACTCACACCAATTATCTAGCCCAAGAGAAGCTTCGTTATGAAACTCGTTATACGGTTACATAAATATATAAATACCTTATATATAAATAAACCTACTGAAACATAATAGGGGAGTCGGCCTTAGTCCAGCAGTGGACGTCTTTTGGCTGAGATGATGATGATGATGATGAAACATAATAGTAGTCTCAGGTAGGAAAGTAGCGGATATGGCAGTTTTGCAGCAGGACAGGGTTATTCGGAAAGGGTACAGGGTTAATAATAATAACTATTAAACTCTATTGTGGGTTGGTGCATTACTATACAAGCTAATCAAATATTGTCCTTTTTCTGAAATCTAATTTTAAATCCAATATCAACACAACAGCAACATTTAATTTTGCACTCCGCGATACCGCGATGCAGAAACGGACAGCGCCATCTATGATCGCGCTCAATAAACTATTTGAATGAGCATAATTTGATTTTTAATTGATTTTCTATCTCTAATTACTAGATATGTTTTTTTTCATTAGTGGCGCTAGTGTGTGGCGTAAACGCTCTTAAACACAAATTCGTAGGTACCTGCTGAGGGATATGAAGCAGAAGTAGGCGCCGTCGAGCTGGTCCCACTGCTCCCACATACCGAAGAGCATCGACCCGAATATTAGGTAGCTATAGCAAACAAACAAACATTTCAATTGAAATTGAAACTGACATTCTTTAATATTCAATGACTATTAAATACCAACTCAATATTAACCTTTTCACCGCCCAACTATCCTGCACGCGATGTCTAGCTGTACGCCAACGTATAAATGTATTTTAATAAAGTAGGTACAAAGAAGAACTTCTATAGAAGTGCTGGCGTGGACGGCACGAAAATCTCGAACTTCTATAGAAGTTGTTGGCGGTAAAAAGGTTAATAGCAACCAACTAATGTTCACGTTCTACAATAACTTTATCGGGGATAAACAAATAAGTAGGTAAGTAGAAATGAGTCTAATGCTATTCCACTGCTGGGCGAAGGCCAAAATCAAAACCGGTCAACAAATTAATACCTAGTAAAGTTAAGTACCACCTACTTGGTGCTCAAAATACTATATAAGTCTTCTCCAAGTTGCTGTGTCTTAGACAGGGTTTGCAATGATCATAATCATAAAATTAACCATTGTCATCACGAAAACACTAATATTAACAGGTGTTTTTTTTCCTTTCAAAATTAAATGTGTATTGGAGGTAGCATTAAATGCATACTTATATTGATATATTAGGGAGCTCAATAGCCCAGATAAGCTCGATGGCGCAGTGGATAACGCTCCCGGTCTGTGATTGCTTACGTAACTTTTGTAAAGGCTATATAGTCATCGGATGGAAGACCAACAATTTTTCATCATGAGCTCCTCCGTGCTTCGGAAAGCACGTAGGTAATGCTGTAGGACCCGGCTGCATTAGTAGTCGACAGTCGTTAACAACCAACGCACCGCACTGGGCGCACGTGCTGGTTGATGGCCTATTCTCGCTATCCATCCATAGGGAAGGCCCCAGCAGTGGGGACATTATATGAGCTGATTATATAGCATTCATGTGGACATTGTGGACTCACCCCACCATGATGCAGACGCAGACGCTGATGGGCACGGTGATGGTCTGCGCGTCGAACGTGACGAAGCTGAAGTCGTTGGAGGGGGCGCTGGACTCGCTGTCACGTGCGGCCCAGCTGTGGGCCTCAGGCCTCCGGTATGGTGCATAGAGGTTATCTGATCTTCTGTAGAATGAGAAAAAAGTTTTTACTAGCAAAATTACTGAACAACCAACGCCATCTAGTGACCACTTTTGAAAACTTCAGGCCCTTCAGTACATTGCCAAAATGGCAGTCATTTTTACACAGGAAGAAAAGTGGTAGGATGAGTTGCACAAAAAAAACCCGAGGGGTCGAAGTGCTATTGGGAAAGGGGAAACTTTGGCAGATAAGACCTATTGGTGAAACCAACTTGTCACATAAGTAGCGTTGCTTTGATCTAACACAATTATCAAATTGGGAAATAGAATACTTAAGAGCGTTTACGCCGCACACTAGCGCCACTAATGAAAAAAAAAACATATCCAGTAATTAGAGATAGAAAATCAAATTATGCTCAACAAACTATTTGAATAAGTAATTTAGCATTTTTACGTCACCTAATGAACACCTCACATGTTATGGTTTAGTTAAATAAGACGTTACGGCCACTTTTAACTATAACGCCATATTTAACTAAACCATAACATGTCAGGTGTTCATTAGGTGACGTAAAAATGCTAAATTACTTCATTCAGATAGTTTGTTGAGCATAATTTGATTTTCTATCTTTAATTACTAGATATGTTTTTTTTTTCATTGGCGGCGCTAGTGTGCGGCTTAAACGCTCTTAATCGGGCCCTTTAAATTACTTATTATTTTTTATTAAATACCAATTATTTAATTTTTGGTGTAAGTACAATAAAGTACATTTATCTTTTCTTATTTATAATCGTGCTTTGGGTTCTGAGTAGCATAGCGGTCAGTGCAGCCGCCCGGATTGCGGAAGACCCAGGTTCGATTCCTGGCTGGGTCGGGTAGGCGTTTAATTTTTTCACTGTGTTTTATAAATTTTATAAATATTTAATTTAGCTTCAGTGCAGCAATTAGCACTTGAAAATAAAAAGTAAAAATTTTCTGAGTAAGAGTTTTTTCACCATTCAATCAAGTTAATATGAAGGAAATTTTTGTATGGCAACATTTTTAACTCACCTCGTTTGCCACCAGATGGCGGATTTCCAATACCATATAAATTCTCGTTTTCGTTAACGTTAGTTAAGTGAATAAAAATCGCACTTAACACCCTGATTTTAATTAAGTAGAGACACGAGTACATCTAATGTGGAATCGAGTGTAAAATTACAACGACGACGATTAAAACGACGACCTCCTTGGTCGAGTGGTTTGTTCATCGGTTTTCATAGTGTCGCCATCTCTGAGGTCCCGGGTTCGATCCCCGGTCGGGTCAATTTAGAAATTATTGTTTTTCTAAATTGTCTTGGGTCTGGGTGTTTTTTATGTATAATATTTATGTATTTAAGTATTTTAAGTATGTTTATCCGTTGTCTAGTAACCATTTTTAACGAGTTTCATAACATAACATAAAAGGAAATCAGTGTAATATACCTACCTAGGTCCATAAGGCCGGGCCAGCCTGTCGGGCGTGATATCCGAGTCGGAGTAGCGCGGGCCCCACGGCGCTGGCCGCTCTATGCTCTCAGCTTCACTCATGTCTACCTGAAAGCAAAGATGCAACCATCTAGCTAGGTAATAAAACAACACAGAAACTATCTCTTTATGACGACACCTCGATTTGTGAACATTTAAAAAGGTTGATCCTTATTGGCGCTGTCATAAAGTCGAAAATACGTAGCGCCTGCGACAATAATTGAGACCGCAAATCAACAGAATCTATCTATCAAAATATGCAGCTGCTAAATTACGAATACTGATGTTGTCAATGTACCATAAGGTCGAGACAAAATTAAACAATCGTGTATTTGAGCTAGCATATCCTACTAATATTATAAACGCTAAAGTTTGTAAGTTTGTTTGGATGTTTGTTACTCTTTCACGTAAAAACTACTGAATGGATTTGGATGAAATTCGGCATACAGATATTTTATAACCTGAATTAACACATAGAATAGTTTTTATCCCGATATTCCCACAAGAACGGGAACCACGCGGGTGAAACCGCGAGCGGCCGCTAGTTCAAGATAAAGACATGAGTTTGCTTACATCAATATATGAGATTCGTTAGTCTTATTACAGTATAGAAATAAACTATTTTTTTTTATATTAGAGGGAGGCAAACGAGCAGGCGGGTCACCTGATGGAAAGCAATCACCGCCGCCCATGGACACCCGCAAAACCAGAGGAATCACAGATGCGTTGCCGGCCTTTAAGGAAGGAATAGGCTCGTTTCTTGAAGATTCCAAAGTCGTATTGGTCCGGAAATACCGCCGCTGAGAGCTGGTTCCACATCACTGTAGTTCGTGGTAAAAAATTACGTGAGAAACGCACAGTAGTAGATCGCCATCCATCAAGATGGTGTGGATGGAAAGACAGTCGATTGCGTGTAGTGCGGTGAAGGAAATCAGCGGCAGAGATCAAACCGAACAATTCCTCAGAGCACTCCCCATGATAAAGGCGATAGAATATACAGAGAGACGCAACGTCTCTCCGAAGGGCCAGTGGATCGAGCCGACCAGAGGTTACCACGTCGTCGACAACTCGAGCAGCTCTGCGTTGAATGCGGTTAAATGGGAGGAGTTGGTACTGGGGCGCTCCAGCCCAAAGATGGGAACAGTATTCCATATGAGGCCTGACCTGTGCTTTGTAAAGCTGTAAGCGATGGGTCCGCGTGAAATACTGTCCCGCTCTATTGAGCACACCCAGCTTTTTCGAAGCTAATTTAGCTTTACCTTCCAAATGACCGCGAAACTGAACGTTACTCGAAATATCGACGCCAAGGATTCCAATGGTCGGTTTGGTATCAAGGGGAGCTCCTTCAAAGTTCAGAGATACGACGAAGGGATGTTTTTTTTAGCGGGAAACACGCAAACTTGTGTTTTGGAGGGGTTAAAATGGACTAGATTAAGTCGGCCTCAATTCGAGACATGACTTAACATGTTCTCAATGTCAGTCACAAGTTTTTTTCCGGTTCTCGATGACGCTTTCTAGAGAAATATTAGTACGTCCGGTGTAAAGTGTATCCCCAGTACTGTCGTCTGCATAGCAATGAATGCTGTTGTTATGCAACATGTCATTGATATGCAGAAGAAACAGAGTAGGCGACAGCACACACCCCTGCGGGACTCCAGCATTCACGAGCTTCAGGTCAGAGCATGATCCGTCAACTACGACTTTGATGCTACGCTCAGAAAGAAAGCTGGCGACCCACGCACACAATTTCTCAGGGAGCCCGTATGATGGAAGTTTCGAGAGAAGAGCCCTGTGCCATACCCTGTCGAAGGCTTTCGCTATGTCCAAGCTAATTGCCAGTGCATCCTCTTTCCTCTCGATTGCCCTCACCCATCGGTGAGTGAGGTAAACTAAAAGATCACTAGCCGAACGACCGCGGCGAAAACCGTACTGGCGATCGCTTAGTAGCTGATTCTCTTCTAGGTATCTCAAGAGCTGGCAGTTTGTAATGGACTCCATTGTTTTGGAGAGCAAAGAGGTGATGGCTATAGGCCTGTAGTTGGACGGATCCGAGCGATCACCTTTTTTGGGAATCGGGTGGACAAGGGCTGTCTTCCAAGAACTCGGGACAACGCCAGTCGTGTAAGAGAGCCGGAAGAGGCGCGTTAGAACCGGCGCCAACTCAGGAGCACACGTCCGAAGCGCAATGGGAGGGACTGCATCAGGCCCACTCGACTTATGAATGTCAAGGGAAAAAAGAGCCTTACGAACTGACCTTTGCAGGAACCGAACGTTTGGCATAGAACAAGCGCAATGCGGTATTGTTGGTGGCGAGTTTCCCCCATCGTCCAAGGTCGAGTTTGATGCGATGACTATTCGACGAAAGTGGGCGCATTTTTTCAGTGTGTCGCCTTGCTGGTCTGGGTCGTGAAAAAATGGATCAACTGCATAACTTCCCGTGCATGTCGTTAGAGCCGACTAAGGGACAAGGGTTCCAAGACGCTCGCACTCAGCAAGCAGCCTGTTACTGATGTTTATCTCTTTCACCTTGGTGCCCTATTTTGATTATGCTAAATCTGGCGTCGTGGCCACTAACGGCGAGTTAACTCAAAATTGGTGATATTAATAAGATAGATTGAGTCCACAGACCGAAGCAGATCTGTGGGTATTTTAAATCATAAAATCATAATTAATAAGTTGCATTTTATTATTTAATAACTTAATTAAATTAATTTAACGACCTCCTTGGTCGAGTGGTTTGTACACCGATTTTCATGGTGTCGCCATCTCTGAGGTCCAGCTCGATCCCCGGTCGGGTCAATTTAGAAATTATTGTTTCTCTAAATTGTCTCGGGTCTGGGTGTTTTCTATGTGTAATATGTATTTAAGTATAAATATTATGTATAAATAGTATGTTTATCCGTTGTCTAGTAACCATAACGAGTTTTATAACGAAGCTTCTCTTGGGCTAGATAATTGGTGTGAGTGTAGGAAAGTTTATTATTATTTATTTGTTTATTAATTAAATGATAATATAATATTGTTCATTAAGAAGGTATTTTAATGTTGGACAAGACCGGAAATAAATATAGAGCCAGTGTATACGACGACGACGGACGGACGGTGTGATGTATTGTATACAGTTTCGTAGGTGGTTGGCTGTCTATTAGATTAATATTATATAAATGCTAGGTATGTATGCATAGGTCGAACGCCTCGGTGGCCGAGTGGCGGAGCGCTCGGCCCGATACCTGAAGGTCCGGGGTTCAATTCCCAGGTCGGGCAAAATGTAATTCGGATTTTTCGATTCATAGCCCGGGTTTGCGATCACCAACCCGCATTTAGCAAGCGTGGTGATAGTGAGTGATATTGTGAGTGATAAATTATGTGGCGGCCTGCGGTCGCCACATAATTTCTTATCTTCACGTACGGTTAAAGAGTTTGTAAACGCATTCCTAATCGCGTGTAGATCTGATTAAGATTAGACAGCATCCTCCCTCCAACATCTACACAGTTTATATTGTATAAATAGTCTTGTAAGGTTTAGATAATAAGTCAGTCACAATGTAGTCACTGTAAATATACAACATCACATATAGAGACGCAGTCGTTATTTACCATCGCCATGGACCACTCCATCACCATCTCAACCGTCACCACCTCACCCTACGGAACATATCCCATTGAATGGATTTACTTTTTAATCGAGTGTATAATAAGTTTTGAGACACAGAACGCATGAGACACCTATTTAAGCAGCTACCTAAGGATCTTTAGCTGTCTATAGAATCAAAAGTAACCCTGTTCCGTGATACTCGATCTCCAACGTACTTCGGTCCGCAGCCTGGCGACCCGGCGGCGCGTGAACCCGGGACAGCCGCGGCACAGGCACACCAGCGCGTACAGGCACTTGAACCAGCGCGCCAGCAGCTCCCCTAGAAACACAGACTGCGTCAGACACACAAATAATGGAATGCTTTTCAAGATGGTGTGGATGGAAAATAATAAATAATAAATTTTCCTACACTCACACCAATTATCTAGCCCAAGAGAAGCTTCGTTATGAAACTCGTTATATGGTTACTAGACAACGGATAAACATACTTAAAATACTTAAATATATACTTATTATACATAGAAAACACCCAGACCCGAGACAATTTAGAAAAACAATAATTTCTAAATTGACCCGACCGGGGATCGAACCCGGGACCTCAGAGATGGCGACACCATGAAAACCGGTGTACAAACCACTCGACTAAGGAGGTCGTCAAAAGACAGTCGATTGCGTGTAGTGCGGTGAAGAAAATCAGCGGCAGGGATCAAACCGAACAATTCCTCAGAGCACGATGAAGGCGATAAAATATACAGAGAGACGCAACGTCTCCCCGAAGGGCCAGTGGATCGAGCCGACCAGAGGTTACTACGTCGCCGACAACTCGAGCAGCTCTGCGTTAAATGCGGTCAAATGGGAGGAGTTGCTACTGGGGCTCTAAGTAATATAAATGGCAAATTAAAGTATTTTGATTGTTCTATCACCGTCATTAGTCATACGTTCGGTAGTCGTTCTACAGCTTCAACAGACGTAACACAAATACAGATGTTGATAAGAACATTAATCCAATAGCAATTTATGTAAAGGTAATTAATTCGACAAGGATTATGCAAAACCGGCTCGCACTAACTTCTGCCGCTAGAGAGGTCCTAATGAAACGAGATATGACGAGTCTGTACCTTTTGTACAATAGAAATAGAAATAGAATATTTTTATACATAACCACTTAAATTAATGAATTAATACATAGACAAAATACTTAGGACTAGTGGTGTTGAAACCGTCTCCACTCAGCATAATGTCGAGATACCTGGTTGGCACCCCGACGCTGATCTTCCGTGGAAACCAGAAAAATAATAAGATAAATAAATAAATAAATAAAAGGTAGGTGACATCACTGCACGCCAGCGCCACCAATCACATCAAATTAGATACATTGTTAAAGCTCTAGTATAAAGAAAATCGGAAATGCGAAACCTTGAAAATATTTTACTTACAGCGATTTATCATTAGAATGCATCAATACTACCTATGGGGTTGACTTTTGGATATGTAAAAGATATTCCTTAAATTTACGTTTGAAAACTGGACCAATACCAATTATTATTTATTTATACATACAGGGTTTCGGTAATACTTGTATAATCCCGCATATGGCATATAAGGTACCGCTCATAGAACCCTGGAAAATAATTAGAATAACTGAAAAGCACCACATGACCGTGATATTGAGGATCTTTGTTACTAAGCAAAACTGTAAAGTGGCAACCTTAGGTCAAGCTGATACGTTGTTCTTGGTCGTCTACCTCATGGTCAAATGTAAACAGAAGTTAAAACATTGCAGGTATGAACACAAAAATTGTAATAAAATAAATTATAGTTTTTGTATGGCAAAATAATCTTCTTAGATAAGATTTTGCATGTTACCACGGTGTTATTTATATTTGGTTGCATGGCTATGTTTCGGGATTATACACATATATATTATATATATATTATACACAAACACCCTGTATATGTATAGATATGTGGAAAGTCAAACACATAAAAGCAAGTTACATAATCATTGAAAATTTTAAAATTACTTTTAATTTAATACGTACCTATATTGGAAGTTGTAACTTATTTTATGGGGAAACTTACTTAAGTCGCGTCGTTGGAGCAACTTTGCATATTTGATTTTTCTAAGCTCAAAAGAATAGGTAGCTTATGCTGAGCAGTTGCAGTGAGCTTACTACCACCTCAAACTCCCACCCCGCATCCGCATCCCGAATTTTTACTGCTTTGTTGCAAAAATCTGGGATGAGGATGTGTTTCTTCATCCCCTGCTTTTAGTAAGGATAATTAATTATACAAAGTCTGTCTCGGATTTATTTGTCACCGGGCTTATTTGGGGGCGGCGAGAAACTTGAAGGGTTCCTCAAGCAGTGTGAAACGAAGCACCGTCAGAGGATTTCTAGAGGGCACGGCATCACGCACTAGTATGTGTCCCCGCGCCCTACTAGATTCTCCGAGGGGTTCGGATAGGGTCGGGAGCATTCAAGCCGCAGCGCCTCCTGGCCAATGAGGTAAGCGGATATTTTGGTATAGTTTTAGTTTTTTTAATGGTGAATAGTACTCGAACAAAACTAAGCGACAAAATAAGAAATTCAGCCATCCGGAGTCGCACTAAATTAACCGACGTGGGGCGTATCATTGCGCAAAGTAAGTTGCGATGGGCGGGTCACGTAAGCCGCAGAACTGATGGCCGGTGAAGCGGGAAGTGCTAGAGTGGAGACCACGGACTGGCACCAGAAGCGTGGGCCGCCAGAAGGCTAGATAGGCGGATAACATCACGAAGGTCACGGGAAAAAACTGGATGCAGAAAGCCCAAAACCGAATAGAATGGCGTGCATATGAGGAGGCCTACATTCAGCAGTGGGTGGTTATATAATAAGGCTGAAGAAAAGAAGAAGACTCGGACTTAGCACTCAGATGACAGTTCCCATCTAAAACATAACCACAACCCAGCAGAATCACTTTAAATATAAGGGTTTGATGATTCTCTCCTAGCTGTATTGAAAGTGATATAATTCAAGATCGCTTAACGCTGTAACGTGAACGTAACGAGCCTGAGAGCCTGTAAAGTGCTTTTGTTATACCCAACTTTTGAAGTCTGAAATAGGATTTCGTAATATAATTTCAGCTGTAGCGACAACCGGTGTGGTTTAAATGTTGTACAATATTGTCGAAAATGGCGTTAGAGCGTTGATAAATTTTATTTGAGCGTTTCTTATTAAGATAGCGTGTTTGTGAAAGCCCAAAATGCCCAGAGCTGAAATTCACTGAACTTTTTATTTCTTAAAGTCTATAAACAGACCCTCGGTTAGTATGGCATCCAAGAACATAAAGGTGCCAATAGTGACAAATGAAAACCAGCAGCGTCAGGTTTCATAAACCTGACATATTACGCTGAATTGACCACCTATTTTAACGCAGCCATGAGAAACTTAAATGTCTTTTTTTCTTTTTTGGTAACTTCTTTTATTTCCTATTGTCTTTTGTCTGTGTTAAATTAAATGTTTTTTCTTCTTCTTCTTGTTGTATACTAGGCGGTGTAAAGCGGTTACTGCAGTCCATGGAGGCTTGCAAAACCAAAGGTTCCAGGCTGCGTACTCTGAAACTTCAGTGCTTATGCCTATTTGTATGCCTTAAAACTTTAAACCAAAATACAGCAAAGCAAAACAGTGCTGCCTGCCTTCAGAAAAATAGGTTGTATGCTGTTTTTCCATCAGCGCTATGCAAAGTAGTGGCGGTTCTTGGGTAAGTTGGGTATATAGCTATAGAAGGCATCGTTAGGGTGGTTGCCACCCATTGGATTCTGACCAGGCATGAGAGTAGCCGCGGGCCGTGCTCAGTGGCGTGCATTTGGAGAGGCCTATGTCCAGCAGTGGACGTGTGTGCTGATGATGATGATGATAGTGGATACTCGTCCGCTTCCGTGATTTAACTGCGTCTGTGGTCTAGTGGTTACCACCGGTCTCAAACCCAGAGATTCTGGGTTCGATTCCCAGTGGGGGTGCATGATTGTGTACTCGGTTTGGTTGGTGGTAGGGCTTGTTTGCCCGTCTGGCTAGCTACCACCATCTTATCTAAATATCACCATAACTGCCTCAGTAGTTGAGGATCCCGGGTGAAGTGCGCTTCCACCATTGGCCATAACTTAACATCAAGTGAGGTGAGATTAAGGCAAGGCCAACCCGTAAAATATCTTTATATATATAAATCTTCTGTGCGTGCTGTACCGACTTTTATGACATATTTTGTGTTCAGTGGATTCGAGAATGGTTTAGATTTACAATTGAACCCGGTAGGTGGCGCTGCAATAGGGGTCCATCATGGGATACGGATGTACTTAGGCGGGCGAAGTCGCGAGCGGGCTACTAGTGTTTTATAAGAAAGTGTGTTTCTGATATTTCGATGCCTAGCCTGGATTAGTGATCACCAACCCGCTTTTGGCAAACGTAGTGATTAAGCCATTACCCATCAATTGTAATGATGACTTGATTTCAATGGTGTATTTCAATTTCAATGGATGGCGGAGGCCTTTGCCCAGCCGCGGGACAGTTATATACACAGTTATATAGCACATGAGTAATTCACCGGGTATATACTCATGTGGTTATAGCTCAGTTAGTGGAAAATCAGCCTTATTGTGGTCTTCCAGTCAGATTTGGTCAGAATCCTACCAGGCTTGATGGTGGATACTCACCAACGTTGCTGAGGTACAGCAGGAAGAGCGGCATGCCCAGCAGCGCGTACAGCACGGTGGTCACCTTGCCCCAGTTGCTCCTCGGGGACAAGTGGCCGTAACCTGTCAAAAATTTCAAGAATATTAGTTACCTTATTTACTTAGGTATACTAGTGGTCGCCCAGTGGTCGAAATTCGACCTTAATTTTATTAAGGCTGCACGGATTGTATCATATGCAATGAGAAATTAAAAAAGATAGAATGTGAGTTTGGATTGGCATTGACAGATTTCGGTCGCACCTCTTCCATTTTTGAAATTTTTGAAAAGAGTATATTATGCGTGTGTGTCCAATACATGGTGGTGTGTGTAATGCTTGTTTTATTATATATTTAAAAAAAAAATTTACATTCTGTACTCCTTCTCTATGTAACTATAAGTGTGCGAAATTTCATACTCCTCCTTCCGCGCAATTTTCGTAAAAAGGGGTAGGTACAAAGTTTTTGCTTCACGTATTAATATATAGATAGTCTCGCTTTTAGCCGTGTGGATAAGGTAGCATTGTAAAATTTTGATCATCTATCTAAAAGAGGACTCGAGTTTTCAAATCAAGTCAGTAGGTAGGTAGTTGAAAATATTATTTGCAGGTTTGTATCTTTTTAACAGCAACATTACACAAATCAAAGAATCAGAAAAGCAGGAAAATAGTATGTTATTTAATACAATTTCGTTTTGCCCTCATGATCGTTTGTTATATGTAGCAACTATTTGTTTGCAGCTTCGATTTTAGTTTATATGCTCTTTCTATCCGCCTGGTTGTCTGGAAGAGATCGTTTTAGGCCGCCAAATTTTAACTTTGTAAATTATTTGAAAAAAAAAAGTGTTGAAAAAATTCCACGAGCGGGATTCGAACCCGCACCCCATGACATGCCGGATCAGGTGCACTACCAACTATGCTATCGTGGCTCAATCCAACTCGCCAAAATAAAATTATATTTTCAAAACTTTGCCTTTTTTCAAATTGTAATTTGTTCGCAACAATATTTGCGTAAAACTATATGTACCTAGGTAAATAATTTGTAAATTATGTTTAATGTATTCTTGCATGGTTGCCATAAAAATATTATCTTTATTATCTAAAAACAAAGTAGGTAGGTACTATAAAAATAATAGAAAAAAATTGTTGGACGTAACTTTTTAATTTCTACTTAGTGATTTTCAAAGCATACGTCACGTCCGATCGTCATACATGTCAGAGTAAAAATCTCCGATCAAATTCACAAGAAGCTTTTTAATTTTTTTACGAACGCCTAAAATTGCCTCCAAAACGGTTGAGCACTTTTCACATCCAGCGTCCAGCTGTTCCTTTGAGGTCCTGAGCTTAAGTGGAGTTGTGAACTTCGCCAACACGTGGACTAACGATATTCCGCAAGTTCGAGTTTTTAATCAGAGCTTTGAAAAGAACTCTGAAAGCTCCGGAGCTTGGTCACGAGTTACGACGGAAAGTTTGAGGTATTAATGAAATAATTGGTTCCCGTTTTATCTGGTAGAGGTTTTGTATTAGTTTTGGTGTGGAATTTTAATGTGGAAATTATTTTTGTTTATTTTCCCCCTACCTATGTAGTTTTGCATTTGAATTTACCTTAGCAAACTGCAACTATTATCGACCCCATCAAAATGGGCTCCTAGTAGGTACCGAGGTTTTGTTATTACACAAATTATTTGACAATTGAGCATATTTTTCTGGAAAATAATTTATCACACTAATATTATAAATGCGAAAGTTGTGTGTATGTATATTTGTTGCTTTTTCACGCTGCTGCAACGGATGGATGGATTTGGATGAAATTCGGCGTACAGATAGTTTATAATCTGGATTAAAACATATAATACTTTTTATCCCGATATTCCCACAGGAACAGGAACCACGCGGGTGAAACGCTAGTAAGAAATAAAAGGTTTAATAGCAAATTGCAAGTGCCTTACTTAGCTATACAATATTTTATATTTAGCTTTAAAGTGATGAAACTGCGAAATTATAACTTTGAATTGGTTCTAAGTTATACTTAAAACTCGTACCTACCATGTATTTTTCCTGATGTTGCAGTAAAAATCATTTATCTCTGTCTTTATGTTTTTACGGTGCTTAAAGCCAATACCCGCTTCGACCGGGTATTACCGACCGCAGTTAGACCGTTGTAGCATAAGCAGACAATCTCAAAGAAGTAAGAAAACTTTATAAAGATGTCAACATTGACTTAGAATAAGTTTTCAATTTGGTATACTTTTAATTTTTTACCATTCTATGTATATAATTAGTTTTAAATTGAATATAGTTTTATATAAGGTAAACTTTAACATGTACGCTTATTATTAATCGTGTTGTGTACACATGTTTTAGATAGGAATTTAGCTCTTATACAGTTTATCGTGCTTTTTTGTTATTTTTTAATTTCTATCTGTTTTGTGTACCTAATAAATAAATAAAAAAATGTTAGCAATCACCACTATTAATTTAGGGGGAGCTTCATGGCGCAGTGGTTAAAGCCCCCGGTTTGTTAGTGCTGAGGCTAAGCAATTTTCGCAAAGGCCCATCATCGGATGGAGGACCAAAAATGTATCATCTCGAGCTCCTCCGACCTTTGGCAGGCACGTAAAGCCGTTGGTCCCGGCTGCACTAGCAGTCGTTACCAACCACCAATCCGCACTGGGCTCGCGTGGTGATTTATGTCCCGTTCTCCCTGTACTGTTTCCATGCATAGGGAAGGCTAATGCCCCAGCATGGGGACATAAAATAAACTGGTGATGAATGCCAGTAGTAGACGACCAAGTAGTTTGAATTAAGCCCTGTTAAAAACTTTGCTTAAAACGGATCGCGAACTGGGCACGTATATACGTACCGATGGTTGTGATGACGGTGAGCGAGTAGAGGAAGGCCGAGGAGAAGCTCCACTGGCGGCTGGAGCGGCCGCCGTCCCAGCCGCGTCGCACCAGCACCACCACCTTGCCCTGGTACCGCTGCAGCTCCACGCTGATCCTGCATCAGGAACAACACAGTTTTTTATGTTACCGAACCGACACCCACCTTCTCCCTTCCTTCATAGGAGTACACGTGCTTGTAAATTCCATTGCACAATTAGAAATTTGGTGACTCGTTTCTTTGTCGCACCTACAAAAGATGGAATAGTCTGCCAGACGTTTACCCTCCTTCCTATGATATGGGGTCCTTCAAACGAGGCGTGAAGAGGCACCTTGTGGGCCGGCAGAGTGTGGGTAACTGATGCTGCGTTGTTTTCACGCTGCACCATCGCATCTGGACTCCATATTCACTAAAAAATACAAACTAAAGGCAAAAGAGAACATAGGAAACAAAATAACGTAGGATGCCTTGTCAGATGTGGAACGGGCTCTCTTCAGCAGTGTTTCCCAATCGCTATAACTTGAGGTTCTTCAACAAGCTTCTTAATAGGGGTCTTGAAATCGGTTACGCCAATGAAGCTTCTAGTTTGCTGTTAAGTGACTTTCCCGCTTTTTGCGTTTTTTTACAAAAAATATGATAATAAAAGGAGCCGCTGCAGCTAATAGATGCTTGCACTGAAGGGTCATATGTCCACCGACCCTGGGGCTCCAATTCTTATGCTTCTTTTCCTTGTAATTTATCTAGGTTTCGTACTCTTTAAATCGAAACATAGCAATGCATAAGAATGCTGCTTGGTGGCAGAAAAAGGTATTAGGGGTCACCCGTCCTGTCTTATTTTAGAGCTGTTTTGAAAACATGGTTACAGTGGTTACAAGCATTTACATTTAGTAAGAAGGTCAAATGCTACCTGTGTAGTAAAAAAAAGAGATAGAGGTTAGAGAGAGGTAGTTAATGCCAGGATTCCCTGGTTTGTCAAAAATCTTCAAATTAGTGTGACACTTTTCCTGGTAGTTTGGTTTCCTGGTTTAACAAGCATATTAGTTTAGTTTGGAGCTTAGAAAGTTAGAGGCTGGAGCCTCCAACTTTCTAAGCTGTGGTTTTGAGGAGCTAAAGGGATGGTTTGGCAAAGTATTCCTTACAAAACATAGGTAGTTTTTTTACTAGACAAAATCAACCAGTCTTAGTAAGCTCAAGTGGGAATCAAACCCACGACCCTGGATTAACGGTCCAATGCTCTGACCACTGGTCTATAGAGCCCAGAAGACTCGTTAAATTTTTCTAGTAAGTACTTTGTAATTTACACTGCAACTGCAAGCCAGCGGTATTCTATCTAAAGTTTATCTTGTACAAATAGCATTGTAAATGCAAAAACAAACAAAAAAACTATTCCTTGTAATTATTATTTTAAATGCTACACATTGCATCGTTTGCTGATTGCCTCAAACGGCATTTTCAGCTTCACCGGGCTTGTTTGGGGGCGGCGAGAAACTTAAAGGTTTCCTCAAGCGTGTGAAACGAATCACCTTCGGAGGGTTTTTAGAGGGAACGGCATCACGCACTAGTGCGTGTCCCCGTGCCCTACTAGATTCTCAGATGGGTTCGGATCGGATCGGGGAGCGGAACAACCCGAGGGCGCCTCTAAAGGCTCTGACCTCGGCTCGGGTTGACCAGGTCGTGTTGGTGGAGAGAAGCGCCCACCGCCCAGGTACATGTCTGTACCTTGTATAGAGCGCGTGTGAACCGGCTCGTCGACCCTTCTTCTACGAGTACGGTGTCTTGGGCCTAAGCTAGTGTGCACGTTTAGTGTATTCTGTAAATGTGTAGTGGCATTTAGAGGATCGGGGTATTACATCTCGGCACAAGGTTTCCATCGTAGGGTTTACGAAGTCATGGCTTTGAATTGACGTTCAAAAAACACTGGTAAAAGTTCATTTTGAAAAAAATAATTGAATTTTGAATTTTTGAACAGCACAGCACACTGCAGAGGAATAGCATGGCTAGTGTAAGTTATATTTCTCATTTGTTTTACGTGATCGTAAAATGGTTTTGAAGCATCTCCTCCTGTCAAAAACGAGTACATAACCCACCAACCACCCATGGCCTTACCGACCTTCCGGTCATACAGGCCGAATCGCGGGAGATGCGCGCGGAACTTGCTAGGTGCACTCCGCCGCGCGCAATTCTTGACTCCCTACAAATTATTTCTACGTCCATGTCCCTATGCCGTTTCTCCCCCTTCTGGGGCACGAAAAACGAGTACAGTCAAAATGTTGCCGCATACAATTCTCGGTGTCGATAACGTGGTCGATAACAAAACTCGTACAAGGCACCCAGTTTATGTTGCTTGCTGACCACCGGCTATCTTTAAAGAACGGAACATTTCAGAAGCATCATTTTTGGTGTCCATCGCAAAGCCCCCGTGACAATCACGATTAAGCACCCACCTCCTCTTGAGCTCGGTTTCATTGAACAGATTGAGCGTGAGCGTGACGTTCTGCCACAGGTACTGCGCAGTGCTCTCTCTTTCTCGCACTATGATGGTCTCCCTCTCCGCCTCGCCTGCACCTTCGATTGCTTGAAACATGAAGGCACCTGTAAAAGAAATTGTTGTTTTTTAATTGACCGAAATTTGAAAGTTTTACCAAATTATCATCATCATCAACTCATGTCCCCACTGCTGGGGTACGAGCCTCCCTATGGATGGATAGGGAGACCGGGCCATAAACCACCACGCGGGACCAGTGAGGTGCGGTGGTTGTTGTTCCCGACTGCTAATGCAGCCGGGACCAACGGCTTTACGTGCCTTCCGAAGCACGGAGTAGCTCGAGCTGATACATTTTTGGTCAACCATCCGATGACCGGCCTTTGCAAAAGTTGCTTAACCTCAGCACTCGCAGACCGGGCGCGTTATCCACTGCGCCGTCGAGCTCCTCACCATCATCATCATCATCTCAGCCAAAAGACGTCCTATGCTGCTCAAAGGCCTTCCCCAAGGATCTCCACAACGACATTATTTATTTCTTGGGCTAATACTTAAACAAAAGCATCAGGCTTTAAATCCCAAATTGAACAATGATCCTAATTGTAAGACTGGGAGTGCTTAGCTTGCTGTTTCATTCACCATTCGGTAACGGAGAATTTGCATCAATTCATGGCATAGAGGCGCCTACTGGTGTCGAACTTGGTGAATTGCAATTTTGTCATTCAAATTCTTGTTTCCGTTGACGTCATCGAATGGCGGATAAACTGACACTAAGCACTCTGCCTCCTGCTCAAGGGGTTTCGAATTGAAGGCGTTATTTATGATATTCAACATTCACTTTGTATAGTTCTGAAAGGTTGTCACAAAATCTTTGGTAATTATAATTCAATCTCGGGGACGAAGACAAAATTAAATTGTGCCTTGACCACCTTTCGGCAATTCGCCTCCAATACAAAGAAGGAAAATACAGAAGGTAAGGTACAGACGCCTGCACATCAACCTATACAAAACTGTCAAATTTTTTCAATACATTTTCAACCTTAAGCCTTAGTCATAAAGCTCAAAGTCTATTGAGGAAATTTGACAGTTTGTGGAAGGTTGAGGTGCAGGCGTGTGTACGTACTAACGCGCTCCAGCCACGCACACGTACACAAGCTTCTTTTTTTGTAATTGATTTGTTTGAAATTTTACAAAAATATTTGACCTTACATTCTGCCAAACTGTAATACAGTTTGTCGGCAGCGTTCTCGTGGAAACACGTTAACTTCATACTTACTTAGGATAAAGAGGTATGAGACATAATATTAACTTATTAATAAACTAATTATAGGTCGTTATCTATTGACACAGCGTGTAGGTGTTTATCAAAATCTGAGAGCACACCCAAACCAAACAGATAGAAATTCATTCATAGCAATCATTCATTGCCATCATTCATTTCCATCATTCATTCCCATCATTCATTACTATGTAAAATTTATTGTTATTATTACAGTTTTTTTAAACTTCTCGAGTTCATGGAATCTCGCAAAAGCAATCCAATTCAATTCAAAGTTATTTAATATTCAGTTTAGGCTACAAGTAGCTCTTGTGAATGTCACTGTCATCGGATCGTAAGTCTACTCTGGGCGGGAGATTTTGTACTGAGAAGAACCGGCAAGAAACTCAGCAAGTGTCAAGCTCTTTTCTCCTTTACAGCGTCAAAAAAGTATTGGAAAATGCCCCTATCATAGCAGGACACTTTCCATTACAAATAAACACAAAAAATATGGAAGACAACCACAACATGTAAAAAAAACAAAATAAAAAATTTAATATTGTTTTCTAAAGTTTACGCGAACACTACTTACACTTTAAAATGAAACAACTTTTACGGGTCTCCCTGTGACTACGGACCCTGCAAAGGGTTCGCAACGTCAAGATAAACATTTAATAAGTAATGTGTAAAATAAACGCGAGTAGATCCGTCCTGTTTCATTTTAATAAAATATTTTTTAATAAGTTAACAAATTTACAACAGGTAAAGGTTTCAATTTCCACAATGTCATACAGTACCACTACACAGTACTCTAATAAAAGTCAAAAATTGTTTAAGATAAACAAATTCAAACTGTAATGGATAAATACTAAAAATAAGATAAGTATGCAAGAGCAGACTAGCCTCCACAGGCGGCAACTGCGCCTGCGGAGGCTGGTCGGTCTCAATCCCACTCCTTGCGAATGTGTCGGAAAATTTTCCCTTGGTGAGAAAGTTTGTCTGTACGCCACAGGTGATTGCGAACGGTATGAAGTACGGTCGCCTTGTCTATCGGCTACTGGAGAATGTGGGCGATTCGAGAAGAAGATGGAGATGGTCAGATTCCGTGTCCGAGACAGGGTTTACGAATCCGCCTGCTTTGCTCGAGCGCTGCGTGTATAAAGCTTCCTTCTGCAGTCTTTATTTTGTGCCTCCACTGACGCTGGTGATTAGTGTGGAAACCATTTATCAACGACAAAAGTGAAATGTTAAATTACCGGAGCGCTTCCACTCATTAATTTATTATGAAAATGCGCTTTGACGATTTTTTATTCGACTTTTAGTACTGACCGCATAGACGTTGGCTACCAAGAAAGAAAGGATTTGTTGGGTGACTTCATTTGCTTAGTAGTTCGTACAAAAAATCATTTTCATCATCAATATTTTCAGCCCGTAACCACCCACTGCTGAACATAAGCATTCCCCATGTTACGCCATCTGATTTGAGCTGATCACAATATGACGGTTTTTCCCGCGACAAGTTTTATAACTACACAAACAAAAGACAACATAAAATTGACAATAAAAATGGTTTACTGGAGTCACAGAACAAACTGGAGTATAAATAAATGGAGATTTTAACCAAGACAAATTATTGTGACTAATGCTAAAATCAGGAATAGGCTTCGGCATTTTTTTCCAACATTGAATTACTTCAAACGTTTCCTAAATATTAGAACTGCAAGAACGATAGCATTTAAAGTTATGATAGCAAGTGGAGCGATGATTGTGGCCTGCTTAAGAAAGATAGGAGAAACGTTCTAAAAGTTAACGGTAGGAGAAGATGGATAGAAAAGAATATTGTGCAGAAAACTATTCCCTACTATCACACTAATATTATAAATGCGAAAGTTTGTGTGTATGTGTGTATATTTGTTGCTTCTTCACGCTGCAACGGATGGATGGATTGAGATGAATTTCGGTATACAGATAGTTTATAACCTGGATTAAAACATAGAATACTTTTTATACCGATATTCCCACGGGAACGGGAACCACGCGGGTAAAACCGCGAGCGGCCGCCTAGTGCATTTTAAATGTGAAAGTTTAAGGATGATTGTTTGTTACTTTTTCACGCTGAAACTACTAGATGGATTTTAATGAAACTTTATAATAGTATAATTCTTACTTATAATTTATAAAGATTGTATATTATTATTATTATTTATGCGTGCGCTGCAATTACCGTACGAGTTATACGAATATCCTTATGGTGGAAACGTGTGTCCTTAATTGTTTTACAAAAAAGTCCGCGACAGCATATATCTATCTTTTATATTATGTAAGCCATTATTGCCAAAACAGTTAGCCATAAACAATAAATTTTGATATTATATTTCCGTTGCACATTTTGTAGTAACAAACTGGTTTTTAACAATATACTTAAATACTTTTTTCGCTTCTGATATTTAATTTAGATAAACTTTTTTTTTACGTGATTTTGACAAATATTTAAAAACATACGACGATGAGAAAAATAGTTTGGTCCAGCGGCGCAGGGTAATCGGGCGCACTGCGAGCGAAAACTTCTCGAAATTGGTAAGTGAAGGCTATCTACAAAACAAAAGTCAAAGCTGAAGAGTATAACCAGCCTCTTTGATTAGCGATTGTGGACTATGAAAAAGCTTTAGATACGATTGAAACACGGGTCGTGCTACAATCTATTCAGCGATGTTAAATTGACAACCAATATATCGAAATGTTAAAATGTTTGTATAAAAACGCCACTATATCCGTCCGTCTTCAGGATCAGAGTTCGAAACCCATTCAGTTTTAGCGAGGAGTGAGACAATGATACGATATATCTACGAAACTTTTCACTGCTGCACTGGAATGTGTCTTCAAGCTTCTTGATTGAAAAAGACTCTGCACCAACGTCATTAGCGTATACATCACTCAGCTTCGCTTTGCTGTTGATATAGTTAGTTGTCATGTTTGACACCCTGGTAGACCTAAACAAGTAGGAAAGTTATGTCGAACTTACTTGTCGTACCCATTCCTCTGAACATTGGAGACTCTGCCTTTGAAGTTGTGGACGATTATGTTTACCTGGGACAAACGGTCCACTAAGGTAGGTCCAACTTCAGCAAATATATCAATCATCCAATTAGGCTTTAGGGCAGCGATCGGTGGGCTACGAAATATCTTTTCACCCGATATACTGCAGGATCTTAAGACGAAAGTCCTTGACCATTGTGTGTTGCCAGTGATGACACCCGGGACTGAGTCGTAGTCACTCACTATGGGCCTCATAAGAAGTTTCAAGATCACCCAAAAAGCAATGGAGAATCAGAAATCAGAAATTTCGAAATCCGTAGAAGAACAAAGGTTACCGACATAGCCCAAAAAGTTGCTAAGCTCATATGGCAGTGGGCAGGGCACATTGTTTGCAAAGCTAATGGCAGCTGGGGCGGAACTGTTCTCAAGTAGTCACTAGAAAATGCAGTGTCAGTAGGTCTTCAACAAGGTGGACGGACGATCTGGTGAAGGTCGCGGGTAGCCGCTGGATAAGAGTAGCACAAAACCGGTCGTTGTGAAGGAAGGTATGGTTCTGTTACACACCACTTTGTCATGTAGTGGATTCAAAATACGACGAGGATGTAGTGGTTCCGATAAACTTGAACGCTTATTGCAACAATACATTCCGTCAAAAATTGGTTGTTTGATACTGGCACCAAAAAATTAGACTGTTCCGAAAATAAATAATTTTATTCTTATTTTTTAAATGCAAATTGTCTAATGTGGCCTAAGGTGGTCATGCTTAGACAGGAAATGCCTATTCACACTTGCTTTGAAGAGACCCAGGTCGTAGTGAACAGGGAACACGTGACCAGGCAGCGCATTCCACTTTTTGGCGGTTCGCAAAAAATAACTAGTGAAACATGAGTGTACAACTCCATCGATAAAGTTATGTCATCCGTTGACACTATACGAGCTATTCCATGGAGTTCCTAAACCATAAGATGGAATTAAATAAGGTATGTATGCCTACCCGTTTTGTTAATGCGTGACTCGCGCTAAGGTTAGTTATGCTACGGTACTCGATAGCGAGTCATCTTAATAGTAGGTATCAGAGTCACCTTAAACTGAGTCATCTTAACTGGAGAAACCAAGGAAAACAATGTGCTTAGACCACGCATCTCAATTATACCAAATAATTAATTTTTTACCATTTATTTTTAAAAGTCTACAGTTTCCATAAAAAGTTACATTTTTAAAGTCTATCAAAAGTCACAGGGCTAACCCTTAAAGGTAGCAGGAATACATTTGGACACGCCATGTTTTTCCTACGACGACGGTCAGCTCTACGTAGCTTGCACACGGGTATCTAAAAAAATTATAGGAGTATATTGCAGTAAATAGAAGAGTAAAATTATAGTTATAACTCATGTAACAGAATAGGCCATCATTTCTTAAGATATATACGTAGATGAAGTCACGGGTAGTCGCTAGTACATGATAATTCAAATCGTTTCTGTACTCGGAACTCGGATATATGGTCATACTTACAAAGTCTAAAGACGAAGCGATACATAATGCACTTGTGTTTAAGAACTCAGAACTATGAATAAGTAAACCAACCACCACTTTAACCGTTGGCTGCTATCGACGGTATCAGTATAGATGTTTCAGAAAGTCAAAGGAATACCAAAGCAAATAGAATAGCAAACATAGCAAAGGCGAATAGACGTGTTTATTAATCAAACGGCGAATAGCAAAGGAAGGAGAAAATGTTTCCGGAAAAACTGTTGAAATAAAATCCTGGATAAAGTCAATACGTTTTTTCATTCATTTCATTCATTACCAGCTTATTTTATGTCCTTTCTGAGCCTTCCCTAATATTTTTTTTTATACTAACTTTTCCTTTTGCCTATGAATGTTGAGTGTACCTACAGTGTTAGTCAAATAAATACCCATTCTAAATATTTAGAATAGGTGAAAAAAGTGAAAAAAATAAACGCCAGGAATCGAATCTGGGTCTTCCGCAATCCGGGCGGCTGCACTGACCGCTATGCTACCGGGAAGGCTGACGTAAGCGCTGAATTTTGTCACTGCTTTTTAAAAAAAATTTTGAGTGCTAATAGCGGCACAGTGCGCCATCTATCCAACGGCTATTGCAACCGATGGTTATGCAGATTCATCTTTGCAGATGAAATACCACAAATTTGATATGATAACACAACGCTATAGTAAATTTTTACTTTTTATTTTCAAGTGCTACTTAATTGCTGCACTGAAGCTAAATTAAGTATTTTATAAAATTTTATAAAATACGGTGAAAAAATTACCTGATTAGCTTCAGTGCTGCAATTAGCACTTGAAAATAAAAAGTAAAAATTTAAATACCTATTCTATACTATTCTATTCTATTCATTGGCAGAACGGGCCGTGAACCACCACGCGGGCCCAGTACGAATCGGTTGCTGTTAACGACTGCCATTGCAGCCGGGATTAACGTCTTTACGAGCCTTCCGAATCACGGAGGAACTCAAAACAATAACTTTTGCCACCCATCCACAGGCCACCTGCACGCAGCAGCAGCATCTTTCAAAAAAGAAGTCCTATGAACAGCTAAGTTCCTTCCATCGCCACTCTAGTCGCACGCGTACGGCGCCACTTAAACTCCGCTCCGAAATAAATGACTCCGAATAATAATGTCTCCTCGGGAACATGACTTTGAATCCGCTCCTTTGATGTCGGATGAAAAGCGGCGTGCACATTAACACTGATTTATTAAAATCTAATTTATGAAAAAAAAAATATGACAGTATTTGTGCTAATTTAATTTAGTTATAGGCTCAATGAGACTGTTAATGTCTGGCGAAATGATAAAAGACTGGTCACGGCCATTTCCTCTTTAAATTGAAAATGCTAAAACACTACAATTTTATTATGCAAATGTTACATTTAATATAATTTATAATAAGTACCAAAACTATAATGAAATGAGAATATCACACTAATATTATAAATGCGAAAGTTTGTGTGTATGTCTGTATATTTGTTCCTTCTTCACGCTGCAACGGATGGATGAATTTGGATGAAATTCGGCATACAGATAGTTTATAACCTGGATTAACACGTAGGAGTTTTTATCCTGATATTCCCACGGGAATCACACTATAAATATACTAAAAACGACAATTTAATTTTCCAATACCAAATGATTTGTTTGTTTTGTTGTCATGGAAACCAAAGATAATTTGATCACTTGATGGAAACTGTCAAATCGGTACTAAGTCCGCCGGGTCCACTAGTCCTAAATAAAACTACCAACTATAATTATTACGCTCAAACATTTTGCTCGAGTAATAAATTTGTAAATAATTTATTACCACAATATATACAACTATCGAAGTCACAGGTGACGATTTTGACACTAAAAGGTAAGGTAAGTAACTATATTAACACACTGTAAATTAAGCATTAAGTTTTATCCGTGCGGAGACGGAGAAAGAATACTATTCTCCGCCCCTCTCCTCTGGTGGGTGTCGTAAGAGGCGACTAACGGATTTTCGAGCTTCCATATGCTCCACTGCGTGGTAGGGCTTGCCCGTCTGGTTAGTGACCACCGTACGCATGGTGTAAAACCCGTCAAGTGACCGCTTGTCGGTCGCGTTTCGGGATCAGCCAGCGTATAACCAGAGCTCGAGTGGATGTTACTGCGATGCACTTGGTCTGTGGAGGCTTCCGTCAAACCAGTGCCAGGAGGACTTCGTTAACCCGCCGACCAGGGAGACCCGTAGAAACGGCTGTCCCGCTGGCCGCCCGTGGCACAGTACAGGGGCCCAAGTGAGCCTAACCAGCTCGTGAGGCTGCCTCACCATGCCACGCATAATCTCGGGGTGGTCCGTCGTGCCGGTTGGTGACCGGAAAGTGGGGTCCCGGCGGCCATTCCCGGGGGGGTTCGGGGGCCCTTCCGTTCGGCGGGTTAATTATACTCTTCTGTAGGCAGATCCCTGGTGAAACAGGCCGCTGCACTTTGACTATTTGCATCGCGGTAGCATTTCCTCGATTCACGCCTCCCTCCTTTTCTCCACCATGACAGCGCCTCACAATAAAACTGGTCCTACAGCGGTGCACACCCCCACCACAACTATACCGTTTGAGGTCGAGTTCGCTAACATCCGCGGACTCCATGCAATCCTCAATGCCGTCCACCACCATCTTGAGACGGCACGGCCAGCAATGTTGTTTTTGACGGAGACGCAAATAATCTGTCCGGCCGACACCAGCTACCTGCACTATCCGGGCTTTGTGCTTGAAGAATCCTTCAAAGCCAAAGTCGGAGTTTGCTTGTTCGTTCGGACGGATGTTTGCTGTCGCCGTCTGCGCTGTCTGGAGGACCCTTCTTTTTCCCTCCTTGTGGTACACGTCGACTTGGACTCACATAGCCGTGTCTACGTCTGCGTCTACCGATCCCATAATGGCGACATGGAGACAACTCGACTTTTGGACCATCTTAGTCGGGTAGCAGATGATGCGCAGGAGCGGTTTCCATCGGCGGAATTGGTGTTTTTGGGGGACTTCAATGCTCACCACGAGTTGTGGTTAAGTTCCTCCAAAACTGACCATGCTGGTAGAACTGCCCATGCTTTCGCTCTCACGCACGACCTGACTCAACTGGTGAACCAGCCCACCAGGATCCCAGACGTAGTCGGTCACGCGCCCTCTTTGTTGGACCTTCTGCTGTGAGTCGCCCAGCTGGCTACCGAGTGGAGGTTCGAGCTCCTTTGGGATCTTCGGATCACTGCTTGGTATCCAGTAAAGTGCCTCTTGCTCCGCTACCGCCTTCAGCGGTATCGAAACGCCAGATTTGGCACTACTCGTCGGCAGATTGGGATGGTATGCGGGACTATTTCGCATCCGTTCCTTGGGGGCAGCGCTGCTTCAGTGGGAAGGACCCGACAGCTAGTGCGATTGCAGTTGCTGATGAGATATATTTTTAGGGATGGAATACTATATTCCGCACTCCTATCTCATCAGCAAAGGCAGGCGCAACCGTTGGTTCAACCGCGAGTGTGCCAACGCTGCTGATAACAAGCAGGCGGCATACCGCGCTTGGATCAGGGGTAAAGCTCTTGGGGATCCCGAAACCCGCTCGCTGAAAGCAGCCTATAATAATGCCACCAAGTCCTGCAAAAGAGCTTACATTAGAGCGGATGCCCAGCGCGTTGCACGAGTCAGCCAAGAACTACTGACGCATCCTACGGGCAGCCGTAGCTACTGGCGTCTGGCCAAAGCCGTGCAATCGAACTTCTGCCAACCCTCGCTGCCACCATTGAGATGTCCTGATGGAACTTTAGCTCACAAGCCGCAGGAGAAAGTCGATCTCCTGGCCAAACTCTTTGCGGCTAACTCCCGAGTCGATGACTGCAATGCACAGCCACCTACAATTTCTCACTGTGGCCACACAATGCCCGATTTTAAAATCAGGCAGCGTGACGTCCGTGCGGAGCTGCAGTCAATCGATGTCCAGAAAGCTAATGGTCCTGATGGCATCCCTCCAATAGTCCTAAAAATGTGTGCAGCGGAGTTGTCCCCCGTGTTAACGCGCCTTTACCGTCTCTCGCTCTCTTCAGGTTGTGTGCCGGAATCTTGGAGAGAAGCTAATGTGCAACCGGTCCCCAAAAAAGGAGATCGGTCAGATCCATCGAATTACCGCCCCATAGCCGTAACTTCAGTTTTGTGCAAAGTAATGGAGCGCATTTTAAATAAACAACTTGTCCACTACCTAGAAGAACACTCCATAATTCACGATCGCCAATACGGGTTTCGGCCGAAACGGTCAACGGGTGATCTTCTAGCGTACGTTGCACATCTTTGGGGTGAGGCTATTGACAAGCGTGGTGAGTCGGTGGCTGTTAGCCTTGACATAGCCAAGGCTTTTGATCGGGTCTGGCACAAAGCTCTTCTCTCCAAGCTCCCGGCATACGGTCTGCCTGCTCAGTTCTGCAACTGGGTCGCTGGCTTCCTGCATGAGCGCAGAATCCGTGTTATATCTGATGGATGCGCTTCGCGGCTCATGTCAGTGAACGCTGGTGTCCCTCAGGGGTCCGTTCTATCCCCCACGCTGTTCCTTCTGCATATCAATGATATGCTTCCACTTGGAAATATTCATTGCTATGCAGATGATAGTACGGTCCATGGAGGATATAACGGTCACCCAGCGGCTGGGCGGGTCGAAACCGAAGTGAATCGAGTTAATCTTGTCATTGAGCTCAATCGGGTATTGGACCTCATATCTAATTGGGGCACCAATAATCTGGTTGAGTTCAATGCCAAGAAAACACAGGTGTGCGCGTTCACGGCAAAAAAGTCACCATTCCTTCCCCTTCCATCTCTTCAGGGTACATCTCTACGCCTGCAGAGCAGTATCAACATGCTCGGTATGACGATACGCTGCGATCTGAACCAAAGGGACTACATCGAAGCCGTGATCAAAACAGCCTCACAAAAACTCGGAATTCTGAACAGAGTGCGGCGATTCTTTACGCCGGACCAGTTGTGCCTTTTGTACAAGACACAGGTACGGTCTTGCGTGGAGTATTGCTCGCACATCTGGGACGGTTCCGCTAAGTACCTTCTCGATGCCTTGGACAGATTGCAGCGTCGCGCTGAACGCATTATCGGCAATGCAGAAGTGGTAAATACTCTCGAATCTCTGCAATTGCGTAGAGACGTTGCGTCACTCAGCGTGTTTTACCGCTTATACCATGGCGAGTGCTCTGAAGAGCTCTTTGACCTCATCCCACCTTCTCCCTTTCTTCATAGGAGTACACGTGCTGCTCTTCGGAGTCACCGATTCACTGTCTCAAGTATCCCATCACGCACAAAGAAATTTAGTGACTCGTTTCTTTGTCGCACCTTCAAAAGATGGAATAGTCTACCAGCACACGTTTTCCCTCCTTCCTATGATATGGGGTCCTTCAAGAGAGGCGTGAAGAAGCACCTTGTGGGCCGGCAGAGTGAAGTTAACTGATGCTACGTTTGTTTCCACGCTGCACCAGTTGTCTTCGCGTCTGGAGTTCATTTCCACTTAACATCAGGTGGGATGGAGTCATTTGCCGAGCTAAGTATAAAAAAAAAAAAAAAAAAAAGCAATCAAAGAATTTTTGTAATGTCGCATGCTGCCCATTAGTTGGACACAAAAGGTCACAAAGGAAACCGTTCTTCGGCGTGTTCATTTGCCTCGGAAAATTATACCAACCATTAAATAGCGCTAGATATTTTTTTAATATGTCGGCCATGTACTCAGGCACGACAATTACATGTTGCTTCAAACTGTTATGATGGGCAAGGTGGAAGGGAGGAGACGCGTTGGACGAAGGAGGAACACGTGGCTGCGGAACATCCGGGAGTGGACCGGCATAACTTCTGTCGAGCACCTGGTCCCTATGGCCTTGAACAAAGAGGATTTCAAGAAGCTAACGGCCAACCTTCAATCTTGAAGAGGCACAAGAAGAACAAGATATTAAGCAACAACATTTATATTTCATAGTGCATGAAGTTTTTGGTTTCAACTCACACATACTCACACACTCGTCTGAGTAGTAGCGCAGATTTTGTCAGTCAGTTCGTAAATGTACCTAATATTTGGAACACTAAATGAGTGACGTAGGCATTGTTTGTACTATTTGTTGGACATGCGTCACTTACTTACTTTTTTTACTTTTTGGTAAAACATTTTGTGTACAAAAATATAAGTACCTACAGAGCGAGCATCTATTTTCTTAATGTCTCTCGACAAACTTCGTGTTTCGGCTGCCGTCGGATTTCTATCAGTTATAAAGTATAATATACTTTATACTTAGTCGTCGAACTTAGGTACTTTGTTCGACGACACTACTTTCCGCCTCGCTGCTTCCCTACGTCTAGGAGCTCCATGTTGTTCTCCCCATCGCTGTCACTGTGGCGAAGTTGTCAACGGCCTCGGACACCACGGCCTGTCTTGCATTACCGACACATTATCCGACGTGCTCTTGTCACCGTCGGCGTTCCAGCTGTATTAGAACCCAATGGATTGACACGCGACGATGGCAAGAGACCGGACGGCATGTCTTTATTTCCATGGAAGGTGGGTAGGCCTTTAGTGTGGGATGCAACTTGTGTCGATACACTTGCGCCATCCCATCTTCCTAGCACAGCGTGCTGTGCTGGTGCTGCTGCTGCGGCTGCAAAAAATCTCAAGCGGCGAAAGTATAATAACCTTATTGGCAATTATATTTTCGAGCCGTTTGGGGTTGAAACCCTCGGGCCGTGGGGTCCGAGTGCTCATGTTTTATTTAATGACATCTCCAAACGGCTGGTTGACTCTTCCCATTACCCAAAGGCTGGCTTTTAACCTAAGAGCCAAAAGCTATGCATTGCCATACAACGAGGCAATTCCGCCAGTCTCTTGGGTACATTTCCAGTCGACAACGACACGGAGGAATTTTTTGACGCCATATTTTAGTTTAGTAATAGTTTTAGTAACTTAAGTTTCTTATCAAATTGTTTTATTTCTTATTATAACCTAACATTTGTAGTATTTTGGATTTATTTTATATTTCTTACTCTACATTATAGAGATGCTACTACTCCTTTTACTTATTATTAGTTTATTTAGAATCAGGGGAAATACTATTGCGTAATTAAATTGATTTACGATTTATAGGTTTACCTCTTTGGTCGAGTGGTTTGTACACCGGTTTTCATGGTGTCGCCATCTCTGAGGTCCCGGGTTCGATCCCCGGTCGGGTCAATTTAGAAATTATTGTTTTTCTAAATTGTCTCGGGTCTGGGTGTTTTCTATGTATAATTAGTATGTATTTAAGTATTTTAAGTATGTTTATCCGTTGTCTAATAACCATCTAACGAGTTTCATAACGAAGCTTCTCTTGGGCTAGATAATTGGTGTGAGTGTAGGAAAGTTTATTATTTATTATTTATTATATAGGTCACACGAAAATCAAAAACAAAAAAATAATATAGAAAACTAATAGAAGCACTGTACCTCTATTTTTCTTAACTTGTCATAACAAGATCCTGTTACAATAATGTTATAAGAGCCAAGTCCATATCGTAGACGCCGCCTTAGCCCACCTCACATCTGCCGTGAAATAACAAAGAGTGTTCACAGAGCTTTTAGCCGTGAAAAGGCGCGCCCGACTGAAATTTGCCGATAATGCAAAACGATAGAGATAATTCCTACTATTAACTCTTAAGTTCATTTTACGTCAAAATAAAGCTTGAATGAAAGAAAATGAAATTTTGAATTAAACGTTTTAATAATAGCCTTCAAATTGTTCTACTGTACTGCTGACAACGCCCAATAATCATTTCAAAAAGTAGCAAGCCTCTCTAATCTAGTTAGTTATATTTACAAAATTTGTAATTCTCCTAATTAAGTTCAACGTCCTTAGCCCTTATAATTAGAGCAAAATGCTAATAGGCGGGCAAAGAAAATTTTAATATTAAAGTTAATTTGTGCAAACAATTATCGGAACAGTGTGAGTTAAATTCTTTGGAAGTTGATTATCTAAAGCATGGGGTTTTATTTTCTCATTTATGAGAATCCGTGAACCTGAGCTAATTATAAATGTGAATTTTTTTACGGTAGGTAGGTACTGAGCCGAAAACGAGCATACAAACGGCCCTTTTGAAGAAAAGCGGCCTCCGCAGCGCAGGAATTCTTCAGTTCTTATGCTCATACGAGTATATGCACTGTAATTTCTCTGGATTTAGTACTTTTCTACCGAAACATGCAAAACAATGCTATTTGAAGGCAAAATATTTAAATTTTTTATTTTTTATTTTCAAGTGCTAATTGCTGCACTAAAGCTAAATTAAATATTTATAAAATTTATAATTATAATACAGTGAAAGAAAGAAGCGCCTACCCGACCCAGCCAGAAATCGAACCTGGGTCTTCCGCAATCCGGGCGGCTGCACTGACCGCTATGCTACCGGGAAGGCTGACGTAAGCGCTGAATTTATATCAATAGCAATGATTGCATAGCCATCGGTTGCAATGGATAGATGGCGCGCTGTGACGCTATTAGCACTCAAAAATTACAAAAGCAGTGACAAAATTCAGCGCTTACGTACGACCCAGGTACGATTCCTGGCTGGGTCTGGTAGGCGTTTAATTTTTTCACTGTATTTTATAAATTTTATAAATATTTAAAATTATTTAATATAGTAGCCCCCTGTGTGGTGCCGGGGATAAAGAATTGCACCACCCCATCTCTGCCCGTGGGTGTCGTAAAAGCCGACTAAGGGACCATTCCAGAGGATGGGCAGCAGCATCTCTCTGAGGTTACCCTCAACCTACTGCGATCGCCAACCCGCCTGCCAAGCGTGGCGATTACGGCAAATACCCCTCATATCCTTGGGGGAGGCCTTTGTCCAGCAGTGGACGTCTTTGGCTGAGATGATGATGATGATGATGAATATAGTAGCCGCCATCCCATTAGATTCTGGTAAGAATCCTACCACTAGGTACCGTCATCACCAGCTTAATTTATGTTCGTAAGAACATCAGCAGAACAGCAGTAATGCTGAATCACGAGTCTTCCCTATGACTACAAACATCACAGCAAAAACAAACTATAAACCACGACGCGGGCCCACTGTCAAATCACCACCACCACCAGCGTGTGCTCTCACCGGCTATAGTGTAGGCTACCACCAGCCCGATGACGCCGACGTTGCTGAACAGGAAGGCCAGCAGCTGCCGCGCGCAGTCGCGTGCGCGGGCGGCGAGCCTGCGCCGGCGCCGCGGCATCACGCGCGCGGCATGGCGACGAGCGGCGCGCGCCGCGCCCGGCTGCTACGGGCAGTCATCAAGCTGGCGTGCCGGTCTTCATATTGACTGCGGTTATCTGAAAGAGCAAGACATTGTGAACTTATATAAATTATATAAAACTGTCTATTTGCCGAAATGAATGTACGAGGACTGAAACAAGTGGCGGTCTCAGATATATGTATATCCCGGGTTCGATTCAACAGCTACTACCATCTTAACTTAAAATGTCGCCACAACATAGCATTGTTGTGTTCCGACAGAATAGTATAGAATAGAATAGAATACAAAAAATAAATTAAAATAATAATCTATTAAAAATAACAATAACAATAGAAATTTTATACATGTGTGCTGCAGAAGCACAAAAGGGCGATAGCTCAGTGGCTGATTTTGCTTATACACAAAAATACAAAAGTGAATAAGCAAAGCACTGGTATTCTGCTAATTACCCAGAAGAGGGTAGACAAACACAACAAAACAAAAATGTAGACACTAAACGACACAATATTAAAAACAAAAAGTGAAAATAGATAAAAATAAAAATAATATATATAATAAATAATAGATATAATATTTGAGGTGTTGTGGTCATGCAGCTATTACAAAAAATGTGGGAGGTGACGTCCACTGAAATCATCCCGATTGTCATATCAGCGAACGGGCTAATCCCAGCCACGTTGAGTAAACATCTGAAAAGGCTGGGATTCGGCGGCGGCGGTTCGCTTCCAGCGAAAATGCAAAAAGCGGTGGTACTTGATACCGCGCGCATTGTCCGCCGATTTCTCTTCCTCGTGCCCTGACTCCGGCCGATTGTGCTATTGCCGGACTTAACCGCCATAGGCGAGAGGTATTTAGCTACTACTATAATAATAATAATAAAATAATAATAATAATACAACTAAACGGAGTGGGGATTGGCCGTGACCGTGACCTAAACGGCGAAATCCGCCATACCGAGTACCCGTTACGTTGGGTATACCCACGCATTGGTTCTCTAAAAGAAAAGATTTAATTTTTTTTTTAAAGTGAACTTAGAAGTTAATATTCTTAGCGGTGGGGATATGTTGTTCCAACACTTGGTAGCTAGGTAGCGAAAACTACCAGTGAACGCCACGGTCCTATGTGCATGAACCTCCAAAAGACACCTAGTTGCCCTAGTGCCATACCTACCTATTATGGAATGGAGATATTTTAATTTTTGAGTGCAGGTATGTTGGCTTTTTGCATTTTAAAACATCAAATAACAAACAAGCTAGGTGTAAATGTCTCCAAGATGCCATGTTTAGCATTAGAGCCTTGTTTAAATATGGAGTGACATGAGGAGGAATCTTGTAACAGAAGCGACAACAGGCGTTCTGTACACGTTGAATAAGGCGACGGGTCCCTGACTGAAGCTGCGGTCCATAGACCAAATCTCCATAATAGAGTTTTGATAAAACAAGCGACTTACACAAAAGGACACGTACTCTTTCGTCTAATAAGTCGCGAATTCCATATAAAACTCTGAGACGGTAAAAACAGGATCTAGTCAAATTAACTACATGAGTCTCAAATCGAAGCTGACTATCAAAAACTATACCCAAATTATTTGCCTCTTCTACTCTCTCAATAGCCTGCCCACAAATCTGAACATCAGGGTCACTATTAAGGCACACCGAGATTTGGTTTTTGGATTAAGAACTAGACCATTATTATCAGCCCAAACAGCAATTCTGGTCAGGTCCTCATTAAGTTTGTTAACAACCTTAGGGAACTCATGTGTACGGCCCAACAAATACAACTGTATATCATCAGCGTACAAGTGATAACTACAATACTTAACAGCATTTACGACATCAGCAGCATGTATGATAAAAAGCAGAGGACCCAGTATAGATCCCTGAGGAACTCCTCGCTGCAGTACCCTGGGCTCAGACACAGCGAAAGAACCGTCCTCATTAACAAGTTTAACAGATTGGCTTCGACTACTTAAATAGCATTCAAACCATTTAAGAGCCAAAGAGCTAACACTATAGTACTTCAATTTAGCCAGGAGCAAAGGAATACTTAAAGATAAGATAGCCAGTTCCTCCGGCTACAGAAGTGCGCCTTCGACCTTATCATTACTTAACATCAGGTGAGAAGAAGGCCACGTGCTTATCCGTAGGGAATATTTAAAAAAAAACTGCACTAATCGGACATTTCATTACAACAAACAATACTCGTATTTTAAAACTTTAGATTATACTGTCTTTTATGAAAGTAGGTATTTATCATTGTCAGTCAGTTGTACGTAGTATATTAGTGGCACATAACCTAATTGGCTGGAAGATTGACGGAAACATACAAAGAAAATAATGATCAATCAGTTTATTTTAAAAACAGTTGACAAGCCATCAAAACATGTGAAATACACCGCTAATTATGAAACGTCCGGACCGTCCGAGCGTCCGAGCTATTCCGGACAGCTGTCCCGGACGGCGCACGAGGTATCGGCTGTGACGAAACAATAATCCCCGAACACTAATCAAAGAGTAACTGACAGCTGACGGTTCTATATTGAGCCCCCTCTAAGTCGGGTTGGTTCGCACTATGAGCGATTTCTTTGAAAATTGCAGGAGTTATAAGCATATTTATTCTGTGTTATAAGTGTTAATGAAACATAGACTAATTAACGATTGACGCTAGTAGAGTAGAAATGAGATAGATGAAAAAACGTATGGGATTGACATCAAGCCAATCAAATGTAATTCTTGCGTACTTCGTCTTCTTGGCTTATGTCAATCCCATACGCTCATCATTCCTTGCGATCTCAGAGATCATTGACAATGCTTGTTTAAAGGCATTTCGCCATGTTGGGAAAATTTGACTACCTTTTATTTTGATTTGAGTTAGATCGTTGATCCTTACATTACATATTCATTCTTCGTAAATACAAGTTAACTCACTTGCTAAGTTAGTACTACCTAAGTTTTATACGTGTTGATAATAATGCATTGTAAGTGGTATCTACGTTACTTAATTTTGAAACTAAGCTTAGCTGTGCGCACATCTTTTATGCACAACACAACATAACCACCTGTGCTCTGTAAACATGATCATGACTAAACTGACTTTTAATACTTACTGTTTATTTAAATTTAATTTTATTTCGTACGTTTTTTAAGCGCTTTTCTTAAATGTTTTCTACAAACTATTTAGATTTCTGTATTAACATTAAAATTGAGTTATTGTTTTGAAAAAATTAGGATTTCGAAATATATAAACGCTTTTAATCGCTCCAACTGCCACCCAACCCTCTGCTAACATAATACAAAGAGGCAAAATGACAAAGACGAATGAAGGATCTTGAGTTCTGTTTGGCCAGCGTGTGTCGACTGCCTGGAGGGCCATCGACGCTGCTTTGATTCTGCTGCCTCGTAAAACGCGCCTCTGTGTGCTGTCTCTCGAAACTTCGATGGAACATGGAATATTGGCTTTCCTAATGCGAACGTTGGAAACTTGGAACTTAGGTAGATTTTAAATTTATTTGCCTAGTCGTGATGTTTGATTGAATGTTGTTTAAGCTTACCTATGAGACATTCTCGAACGTTTTATTAATATAGTAGTAGTTGAAATAAGAGTTGTAAATTAATTTATTACGCCCTCAAAGTCCTATCGCCATAAAATATACATATATACAATACAAACCCATGATTATAAAAAGACACGATTGTGAAAAATGGGGCCCCTCATCGTCAAAGAAAAATGATGTTAATTTTCAATTTAATTTCTGAATGTTATCTTTTGAATTTGAATTCATATTTGAATACACATTTTGATTACAATCTTTGAATGTCAAAGTCAAAGTCAAAGTCAAATATTCTTTATTCAAATAAACTTTAGAAAAGTGCTTTTGAATGTGATCTTACCAATTCATATATAACATACATATATATATATGTATACATTCAGGCCGAGAAGAGTGAACATATTTGCGCATTCCAAAGAAATTAAAAACTAAATAATATATTATAGTCCCATTGCACTAGGGGAAATGTCTCCATCATTGAAGTCATCGGTACTATATTGATGGGTGTTGTTGCTTAGTTACCTCGAATCACGCGAACTTCAAGTTCTTTCGTGTGCTTTAAATGATATACTTCTATTGAAATGAAACAACTTTTACGGATCTTCTCGCGTTTATTTTACACATTACTTATTTAATGTTTATCTTGACGTTTCGAACCCTTTGCAGGGTCCGTGGTCACAGGGAGACTGAGGTTGGTCGTCTCATAATTAGTTGGTAGCTTGTATACCCTCATTTAAATTTAAATGATAAACATTAAATAAGTATTGTGTAAAATAAACGCGAGTAGATCCGTAAAAGTTAATTCATTTCAATGTGTAGTGTTCGCGTAAATTTTAGAAAACAATATGATATACTTCTAATTCTAAGTGGTTGATCTATACGCCGAGAACGGTCCCTCGTCTGCGCAAGCCTTTATGAAAATTATAAGATACTAAAGCAAATGTTGAACGTGTTTTCACAATTAATTGAGGGTGCAATACATTTCACACAGTTACCAAGTGGTCGTGCAAACAATCTGTAACGAATATAAACTCTAATGAAATATATATTTCCGTTGCCGCTCGCCGGATTGTTTGTAACAAATCGTTTTCTGGATTAAATCGCCTGAGAGACGGGAAGTGTTTAATCTTCCGAACATTAATGAGAATCTTAAATCAAGCGATTATTATTTACGAGGCCGTTTATAAATAACACTATTTTCACACCGTTGACATTATTGGCGCAATAAATTGGGAACTGTTTGGTTTGAACGCTTCAGTGATCTTTCTAATTTTTGTTATTTAAATACATTTGTAACTAGATACCTACTACATCATCATCATCATCGGAACGACGACGGCCCATAAACGCCATACTGCTGGTCTAAGGGCCATCCAAAAGAACACAATAAAAATGTTGGCAGACCAAATAAATAAATAAATTAACAACTCTAGATTAAAAACCTTCACAGAGTCAAAATCAAAATCAGGTGCTTTTGAATCGTTCATTAATTTTTTACCTACTACCCATACATGACATCTATTTTTTAGCTGTGGAGAAGAATGGACTCAAGACACCCCACAGCTTTAATAGATAAAGATATTTTTATTAAAAAAATATGTCGTTACCAAAGCATTCAATATTTAATTTAATACAGAGTACCTAAGCACTACTATAAAGTACATAATAGTACATAATAGTATAAGTATATGATTGGCAGAAACATATTTAAGGAAGTAACTGAGTACAACCACAGTATAAGGAAGGAGTTACTTCTTTCTTGTACTGTGGTACAACTGTATGAATTCCATGCATAATTAAGTCACTGTCAACTGACAGGCAAGTGTTGATAACCATTTTTTATAATATTATTAATTAGAAACACAACAAAGTTTTAGGTACAGTGAACCTTGGTGACTTTAACTAATATGGACGTCTTAATATGTGTTTTAATGACTACCGCCTATAAGTACAGTTTGACGTTGTTCCGAAGCATGGAGCACGAGATTTAGACACCCATCCTTCACCCGTCATTGCGAAAGTTGCTTAACATGCAAGATCGTTAACCAAACTGCATGATAAAGCGTCTTATTATTTTAGTTACTAAATAATAGCTGTGTTACATTAATGGAGTGCTAGTGCCACGAAACGTGTGTGGATTTGGGCTGGAATCAAAACCAACAATGGCTTGGCTGAGTAAGTCTGGGGATTGTCGTGCAACCGTTGCAGGGCCAGTAGCAGTCCAAGGCATGTACTATGATTCCAGACTGCAAAGTGCCTGTGCGAGTTTTATTTACCGTTCGTTCACGCGTAATTAAATTACGAATAGTGGCAAATACCTTAACAATCCTTTTTCGTAGTGATACACTGTATGTTGAAAGAAAGAAAAACCCTAAAAATTAAGCCCATCTATCCCCCCACCAGCCAAAAAGCTCGAGGAGTAGCTGGAAGGTCTCTACACTTATCTATAATCTACTATCGAGTATCTTGTCACCCTTGACCCTTAGGCTCTTATGACATGCACGGAAAATTAAAAAGCTGACACATTATTTTCAAGTGACCAGATCAGCATGAGACATTCCTTTCCTTTCCTTTTTTCCCTTTTTTGACTACGGAAAATCCTAGGAATAAGGAGAGGTCTACCACTCTAAAAACCCTAGTACGTATCGTACTTGATTCAATCTCTGCCAACCAAAAATGAATATATACTATATATACCTGAATATATACTATATGTACCCTTATTTTAGCATTTCAGTATAAACAGGTGTGGCAATATCTTTGGTTCCATCTCTGCCAACCAAAAATCAAAGTTTTTTATGACTTGAATATTAATAAATACAGTCTATGTATCTTTATGTTAGTATTTTAGTATAAACTGTAGTAGCAATATCTTAAGACTGCTAACAGACTTTGTTTTCGTTGTAGTTATAAATGTTAGGTGCGATGCGATTGTTAGTTCATGTATCGTTATGTAGTTAAGAAAGTTGTTAAAATTATTATTTTACTTGTCTTAAAAACATGAATAATGTGAATTCCATTAACTATTTATTCTTTGAAATCGTTCCGTTGGTTACGCACCACAGTTTTGGTTAACCACTAATTGATCGAAAACCTATCGAAAAATAATGATAATATTTACCCCACCTGTCGATCAGACCTGCGTCTGCGGCTGCTCGCGCTCTGGACGCGATCTGTCATTGTGCGATTATTCTGCCGGTAGGTAGGTACCCGGTCGTTCTTTAAAAAGATCGATTTAGTCGAGTTTAGATTTTCTTTTATCATCGCCACCATCATCTGAATTAAGTCCAGTCCATTATAACTGATAGAGATGTATACAATACATGAAAACGACTTCCTCAATTAAGGCTAGAGCCTACATCCTATAGATAAGTATAAGTAGGTACTAATATAATTTCATCTCGGTACAATTTTATTTTTAGCTGCCGGAACACATTAATGCTACAAACATTGAGCCTAGGGCTATTTACGGTGGCAGCTAGTCAAGCGGACAAACAAGCCCTTACATCCATCAATCGAACCAGTACACAAACATGTACCCCACCCTGGAAATCGGACCTTGGACCTCCAGCATAGAAAATATTAGTTACTACGTCCTCCGGGCCTGTGATCGTGTTGGAACAGAGTAAAGGCGGTATGTAATGAAATATGGTAAAATCATTAAATTAGGAGTTATGCATGCAATACACCAAGAACAAACAATAAAAATAAATTTGCCATACCTGGCAGTAGAATGGCAATGCATGGCTCAAGTTCTTATGTCTCGGCAATTAAATTATTTTAATAATCTACCAAATGAGCTACGAGGCGAACAGAACATCAATAAATTTAATAAAAAAATAAAAGAAAATCATAAATTAATGAATATGAATCCAATTAGGATTCATATTCATTAATATTATGCGTTGAAAGTCCAGTAGGTAATCCATTTCTAATTAAGTATCGTTTACAAAATGTTTACAAAATTATGTCATCTATTTGAAACGTTGTCTTTTAAATATTTATTTTAGGCAACAATGACATCACGTAACTATTATTTAAAACATTAACCTATTTTTTAATTGAGTTAAGCATGAATTTCTGTATTCTAAAAAGAATTTAATAAACACTTAATTAACGGAACACAATAGTGACGTCATAGTTCGCCTTTCCCATTCAATTTCTATTTAAAAAACGGTTGCTTAAAAGTTTCTATGTTAACTGACCAGTATACTTCCCAATTTGCTAAAAGTTTATAGTAAATCATTACTTAGTCTATACTAAGTAATGATTTACTATAAACTTTTAGCAAATTGGGAAGTATACTGGTCATCTCTATAGATGTGTTGAATTACAATTTCTCAAATCGTACGGTACATAGAAAACCGAAAATAACATATTGAAAATAGATCCATCACCTCACCTGCCTGGCGGGAAAACAATGCGTCCGCCGGCCGTGACGCGCCGGCGAAGGCGCAGGTCGCCCGTCACGGGCTACGTCGTAAACTGGAACCGAACTCGGGACTTTACGACACTGCTTTGCTGACGCTGCACATAGCGAGTGTGAGTTTTATTTGAAAACTGTCTTAAAAACCGTTTGAAAAGATATTATAATGCGATTTAGTTAACACCACTTTATCTTGACGTTTGAAACATTGTCACTGTAAGTTTTTTTAATTTTATTACCGGTAAGCCTTAGGCCTTCATCTCACCCAATGGAAAGTGATGATGAGGCTGATGGTGGAAGCGCGCTTCACCCGGAATCCTCAACTATTGAGGCACTGGCTATCTTATCTCTAGCTGCCGGAACACATCAATGCTACAAACATTTATGTTATGTCAACATATTTAGATAAGATGGTGGTAGCTATTCCTGCTAACAAGTATCCCCAGCTGGGAATCGAAGCCGGGACCTGTGGGACCGTTTTAGAGGGGCCGTGATCCGTAAACTCCCTGTGAATATGTAGTGTTTGCGTAAACTTTAAAACACTATATAAGAATTCGTATGGCAATACTCTTCTCGTTTGTCCGGGGAGGCTTTGCTTAAAGCAAATATTTGCCTTATAAGTTCACACTGCATGCTCAATGCGGGTTGGTAACCGTAACGTATCTAAATTAAATAACAATGATAGGCATACCTAATCATCACACTAATATTATAAATGCGAAAGTTTGTGTGTATATGTTCGTATATTTGTTGCTCCTTCACGCTGCAACAGATGGATGGATTTGGATGAAATTCGGCATACACATAGTTTATAACCTGGATTAACACATATGATAGTTTTTATTCCAATATTTCCACGGGAATCACACTATAAATATACTAAAGACGACAATTTCATTTTTCAATAAAAAAATGTATTGTTTGTTTTGTTGTCATGGAAACCAAAGAGAATTTAATCACTTGATGGAAACTGTCAAAGCGGTACGAAGTTCGCCGAGTCCACTAGTATAAAATAAAACACATTTAGCAAAGATGACGATTATGATTTACGGCGCTGTCACATGAGTAGATATTTACTCATGTGGCGCTGTCGTACGTATGTCGTGTCGTAACCTCCGGGCGGTTAAGGCCGCCCGCCAACGTGCGTCTACCACTGTGCGTTTTCTGCGAAACTTTGTTCCACGATCGAAGGAACCTGCTTACTACAGCTGTATTCCCGGACTGTTAAGACTTAGGGACCTTCAAGAAAAGAGTTAACTCGGTCTCAAAGGCCTTTTTTTAAGGTGGGCTTGCTCTTGGCCTCATTCGAATCCCTAAGGCTAAGAAGAGCCCGACGATGGAACGAGCTTGCACAGAAACAGTCTATTCACTCGGGTTTTAAAAACCTTGGGGTTATATTCACTCGGGAACACAGACGCCAGTAGAGGAAGCCCACTCCTTGGAACCTCAACCAGGTAAAGGTGGTAACCAGCTGTACGTCTGGATTCCCGATGGTAAAATGGGGAAGCTGGAATGACCTCATGCAGCTCAACAGCACAATGTATCTACGATACCTCCGGTGTTGCGATAGTCCATTGGTGGCAGTGATTGCTTTCCATCAGGTGAAACGCTGGCTCCGATTGCCACCACTTACATAAAAGAAAATTGTCAGTCCTGTGTAGTAGTATGTCTAGTATGTAGGTTTAAGAATCAGGCCGATTTATTAGCGACTTTTACCGAATATGTGACTGACTCAAGGCATACGGCCGTCAATGTGCCGTTTGATATCGTATCTATATTAACAAGGTGCAACGGACCTAGCATGTCATTAAGGTGTTCAGTGCAAGTTTTATTTGCCATTGAATCACGTTAACGATATCACGATTTGTATGACACTTTTCTCATTTGTCACCATAGGAGGCGCCTATTTCAATACTGTAGAAAATCATAGTAATTTTATTTCATTTCCGCTGGCAAATGGGTCGGTCGGTATTATTGATTTTTCTTAAGACCGACTTTTGGTATAACGTGTTTGTTTCAATATTCATTCTGTATTGTCTGACGTGGGCGGGCAGCCTTATGCCGATGCCGGGTTGCTCATAAAACAGGCAAAACTATACAGTGACAGACATTGTACAGACGCCCATCAACATAACTGTCAAATTTCTTCATTATATGTTCAACCATTATGTCATAGATATAAAGTCCAAAGTCTATTGAGGAAAAGACAATTTGTGGTAGTCCAATGTGCAGGCGTGCGTACAATGTCTCTGCGTCGCGCTATAATATGGGTCAACAGCTTATTCGGAGCACTTGATCCTTTTGTTGCATGGAAGTCAACGTATCCACCGAAAGGAGTCCGTTCCCGTTGTCGACGTATGGTGTTCCAGTGTTCCAGGATACGACGTATGGGAGGTTGTGATGATGAAGGGTTCCATGGCGATGGTAAATAATGATTATACTCTTTATGTGATGTTGTGTATTTACAGTGACTACTTGTGACTGACTTATTATCTAAACCTTACAAGACTATTTATACAATATTAACTGTAATATTATTGAATACTTAATTAAATATTTGAAATGAAAGTCAAAGTCAAATGTTAAAGTCAAATATACTTTATTCAAATAAACTTTAGAAAAGTGCTTTTGAATCGTCCATATTTTTTTTACCTACTACCCATTCAGGAAGTGTATTTTTTTCGAAACACCTTTATATTTCGAGAGCTAGACACCATCTTTTTATTATCTAGACCACAGACAAACTCTTTTACATTTTAACATAGATTAAAAACCACAGACTACAAATAATCGTTATACATCAATAACTATGTAGATGTTGGAGGGAGGATGCCGCGTCTTATCCTAATCAGATCTACACGCGATTAGGAATGCGTTTACAAACTCTTTAACCATACGCGAGGATAAGAAATTATGTGGCGACCGCAGGCCGCCACACCCACAACTGTGCCGCCACTGAGTCCATTATTTATAAGACAAAGTTAGGTACTTATTCCATTCAGACAGTAGGTATTGAAAAATACAAAGAAACAAAACTTTAAAAAAATTTAACTACATCAACAAACTAGGGTTGTGGCACCCAGCGTCCGACAGAAACCAGTGATTGATATTTTTTTCCCCTCAGAATTAAATGCCAGTATAGTCTTTAGCAACGATTGAATACAGAACGTCATTTTTTTATATTAACGGGTAAGCACAGTGCCTTGATCTCACCTGGTGTTAAGTGATGATAAGGCAAATGGTGGAAGTGCACTTCACCCGGGAACCTCATCTAGTGAAGTACTGGATATCTTATCTCTAGCTGCCGGAATACAACAATGCTACAAACATTGATGTTATGGCGATATGTTTAGATAAGATGGTGGTAGCTAGCCAGGCGGACAAACAAGCCCTACCACCAACCAAACCGAGTACACAGACATGTAGGTACCCCCCGCTGGGAATCGAACACGGGACCTCTGGGTCAATACCGGTGGTCTTAGCCACTAGACCACTGAGGCTTCATCTGCTTCCAAGCTGTTATCTCGTTAGATTTCAATTTGGCGACAAATACTGTGACACTGCACGGGGCTTGGTGTGTCGAGCACTAGCACTCGCAGACCGGGCGCGTTAACCACTGCGCCATCGAGCTCCTCTAATTTATATAAGTGAATCAAATTGCACCTGTCCAATAATAATAAATATCTCGACTAAGATACATTTAATAATAATCGTAACAGGTATTTTTTTAATTTAAAACTCATATTTAAAAACTAGCGTCTTTTGCTTGATTATATTTATGTAAACACCCGTATCCCGTGATGGTTTTACCGACTCTGAATGCTTTGGACGTGCGCACAACCCACTTAATGAATGGACATCATTCATGAATCTCTGGAAAGCATGCGGCGGGACGCGGGACAAACAAAGAATCATTCATATTATATTTAAAGATCTTGGAATTAAAAGTCATAGAACTGATACTCTTCCATTACCCTAACTCAAGTAAAACTGTCTATGTCACTCTTGATTCAAATCCATGAATGAAGAAAAGAGGTAAGTAATATATGAAGAGCATTGTCATGTATTATTATTATTTTAATATACATAAAGAAATCCGTTTAGTCTAATCCAGTTAAGTCACAAAATAAGCAGGACTAAGCTAAGGCATAAGTTCTGTGCATAGTCAAGTCTAGTAATCGTTTCTATTTTTTTTATCTGTCAAAAATACAATAATCTTTTTCGTTTGCCGTCGTGTTTTGCCAGTCGGCCAGTTTTTTTTATATATCTTACAGATAAACACGGCCTCCATCTCACCTGATGTTAAGTGATGATAAGGCCGAAGCTGGAAGCGCACTTCACCCGGGAACCTCAACTACTGAGGTGAGGACCTACTGGCTATCTTATCTCTAGTTGCCGGAACACAACAAACATTGATGTTATGGCGACATATTAGCTAGCCAGGCGGACAAACAAGCCCTACCACCAAAACCGAGTTCACAAACATGTACTAACCCCCGCTGGGAACCGAGCCCAGGACCTCTTTGGTCTAAACCGTTGGTTTTAACCGCTGAACCACAGAGGCGATTAAAAGTAAAAGTCATCTACTAAAGTAGATTTTTGTAATAATACGGACGTTCTGCCTACAAACGATCGATTAGTGAGACAAACGATCGACCTAAGTATCGTGACGACATGTGTACAGCTACAACTTCCTTTTTCAATTCGAAGCGTCTTGGAATGGGAAATGACGTGTTGAGCAACCGGTCGCGTCGGGCACAGGTTACGGGTTTACGAGCTGTTAGCCTGTTACTAGCGCGGTGGGCGTCACGGAATTAGCGCGGGCTACGTATGTGGTGAGGTAAGCAATCCCTCGTAGTCTTTCAGGATCATTCTGAATGTGCTCTGTACTCATAATTGTTATTCTGAGTAGTGGGTGCTTTTTCATACAAGGGGAAATCCTTGTAACGGATACCAGCGGGTCTGGCGAAGCTCGCTTGTTATGTGATGACTTTTCCCCCAGCTCTCGCCACCCAATCCAAGTCCGAAGGCCTAAACAGGGATTCGAGAGAAGGGATACCCACCCACTAAAACTCCCTGTACAATCCCATCACATTTCGCGATAGTGGTCCGAGACCACGTGCACGGGCAGCAGACTCCGAATTGCGACGACGGCCTGCCAATAGGGAGGACGCCCGGGATAGTTTGGTCGCCCTCCAGACTCCCGTGCGGTTACGGAGTGCCCCAGTCACGCAAGCGTCATTGCAGTAGAAGGAGGTCGGCGAGCTGCCGCCTCTTTCTATTGACTAGCCTGTGACGTGTTGGGTCCGCATAGACACTCTTCTCACGAACCCTCTCCGCTGCCTCCTCCAGCGAAATAACCGCTTCACTAAACGAGGCCATGGCCCTCCATGACCTGTCACTGTCCAGCATGGCTTTAACCACGCTGAGCCACGAGAGCCCTTTCCCAAAACCGCCATCAGATTATGACACTGCGCAGCCCACGAACCACACTCCTCAAAGCTGTGGCAGAATGATAGGTGGCCGTGCGAGTTTTAATCACCTGTTGGAACCTAATTAAGTAACTTCACGGTTGAAGGGCTCGCTCACTCACTGACTGATTATCTTGCCGGGCGAAACTCAAACAAACAGTATACTAACTTTGTGGTTATGTTATTGAGCCAGCAAAGAAGCATACGGCCTGTCTGATGGGAAGCGGCCGCTGCATTCTGAACGCTTGTCGACAACCCTGAAGCTTCAGTTCTTACGTTCCAGCACGAAGCACAGCAATGCAAAAAAAACTGCATTGCGTTAGAAAAAGATTTTATTATAGTTAAAGAGGCAAGTCGAATAAAAAAATTTTATTAGGGAGGCGATCCATGCGTCCTTCTGCGTTTCACACCGTGGTGCGAACTAGTCGTGGTGTGAATCGATGAAGTACCCTTCACATTCTGGGCTTTACCACCGGAATTTTAACACCATTTTATAGAGTAAGGCTAAATAGTGGTAGGTATGTTTTATCATCATCATCACCTTCATCAGCCTATAAACGTCCCACTGATGGGCCTTTCCGCATGGATAGTACTAAATTGGGAGGGTTTGGAGCACAGTTTACTGGGTTACCCCAATATTATGTATTATGTGTGTAATTTTCAAAAAATTACAAAAAATACAGAAAACTAATAGTAATAAGCTTTAGCCCCAAAACCTTTCCGTCAGCTTCCATTCGTAACCTTTTTTAGGATTTGTACTTATAAATAAATCTAAGTAGTAATGGCACAGTATAAATAAGTATATACCTACTTACTTATTCTGTAGTAGTATATATTGATCTACACATGTTAAAAAAGTACAGCATCTCTGCTTTAATCCACGCGGCAAAAATTTAAATACACTTTTTATATATAAAATACTTATATAAATTGATCAAATCGATTTGAAAGAAATGGTGAAACTGAAAAAATACACATACTAGTACACTAAAAATATAATAATGTCGTGGTGAGCAGAGAATTTTTGATTTAGAAAATTAGCATTAAAAAGCGTTGTAGTAATAGTATTATCTTTCAACTACAAACAGACCGGCCATGTTGCTTTTAGAGTCCGAGTATTTATTCATGTTCTTCTATAAAAAATTTAAGAGTTTTGTTTAGACAAGACATACCTACTGTATTGTTTATTACCGCTTTCAACAACCATTTGAAACAAACCTCGTTACCAAAGAGACTACAAAAATACTCGTAAATACTTCTACCTATCAAGAGCCGGTGTTTAAATTCTTAAATACAATTTATTAGCCAATTTTAAAAATGTTTTATTATTCCTTGTCCTTTCTTGTATTACAGGTATAATTTTAATTTGAATGGGTAATATACATTAGTCTGATAAACAAAAAATCAGCCCTAAATGTGGTACTCACTTAGCAAACAAGAACACCTTTTGATCCCAAAATCCCAGCACAACACTGCAATAACATTTTGGCACAACACAACAATATCCAACACCAATATAAATCATAAAACATCACTCATGATTATGACGCGGATAGTTATAATTGTAAACAAATTAGCCGATATAGTAATTTTTTGTTCGCCAATAGTTATTTCGTGTTGAAAACTTGCTGGCGTACTGATTCCATGCGGCTAGATTGGTCGGCACGTCAAAGATTATGCACAAGATATTAGAAGAAGAACATACACTAAATACATTTGAGCGTCGCGTTCGAACCTTATGCTAGGGTTGAATGCGAGAAATCGTTCCAATATCCATATCCCTATGTCCCCATATCTCCATAGCTTCGTTAGAGTACTGACGTCAATCCATGCCTAACACATGCATTAATTAGCTTTGTTTGTGGGTTAACAGAACTGTCATTAATGTGCTAATAGCGTTGGCATTAACCTTTATGAAGAATATTTGTATAATTTTGTAATTGCAATTTAGTTAAGTAACTAATCCGTAGCATTGAGCCAGCGACGTGGTTGATTATGGCCCGATGTATCTATGTAGTAGTGACTTTATTGATGGGAAAATTGGGGACCCCATTGGGGAGGACTGAGACCAGCAGACGGTTGACGGTGTTTTTTTATTTGTTATGTAGAAAATAGACAAGAAAAATGGTTAACATTTTACAGTACAAAAACATAGGTAAGCTTATCTCTAAAATAGATTTGATGCATCCGTCGCGAACGAAAAATATTGGTGAATCATTTCTTTGTCGCACCACGAAAAATGAAATGATCTCCTAGCACAATTTTTTTTTCCTTTCTATCCGTTGTAGGAACAACATGGGGTCCTTTAAACGAGATGTAAAGTAGCAAATTGTGGGTTGGTAGGGTGAGGTCAGCCAGTAAAGCACCATCTTACACAAGCTTTTCTCGCATCTGGTCTCTGTATCTGCTTTATCAGGTAGAGCGGAGTCGTTTACCAACACTCGTATAAATTAAAAAAGCCGCACAGATGACAGGAGACCGGGTTATATTACTTTGGTTCTATGAGGCTTGTGTTAGCACCTTCGTTAAAACTTTGTTAGGTAGAATAGAAACTTGATTAAGTCCCGTCTACATGTCCGCGTTCTCTTTGGCCGCGTCTAGTCTAATATTAGGTGCGCGTGCGACGGCCGCGGGCGGCGCCGCGTATCAGTTATAGTTTTTATTGTACGCCGCCATGTATTTCGGGAGCACTCCGCTTTACGCGACCGGCTCCTTACGAGTATTGCATGGCTCTACCTCCACCGCGTCCTTAACAGAAAACCCCACGGCGTACACAGCACTCTTGATGGTATGATTCCGCCCAGATACTTCCATCTTCATAGCTGTTTGTACCGCCACCGTTAAGCAGCATTGTTTTGCAGTGCCGTGATTAGATCCGGTAAAGTATGGATATAGGAGCATATGAACTGAAGTTTTAGCAAAGCGGGCGTGATACCCTTATGCCGGTTGTACACTCTCGGACGAGACAAGGCAAGTTCACTGAAATGAAATGAAATGAAAAATGAAAAATCTTTATTCAATTTAGGCAAATAAATTGCGCTTTTTTTTTTTAATTTATTTATCGAAAATACAATTTTACTTATATATTTAGACAACTTTACGCCTTTAAACCTAAATGGTTTGTCTAGGCGTTGCACATTCGGTTCGGACGCAAACATTTTCTTATTAACTTATGAACGTCAAGTAGGTGGTTACATAAATAAAACACAAAAGTATATTAAAACATAATATAAGTACACACACAATAAAAATCGATTACAATAATACTTAAAATATATAATTTAATAAACAATACATATATGTAATGGGGTCCTACTGCTGATGTTGGTTCGGAAGGTTGATTCTGCTAAGAAGACTCCAGCAAGAAACTTAGCAGCTACTCTTTTGAACTAAGAGTTGTATACAAAGGTGTAACTACCTAATACAATGTGAAATACATGCGCAGGCGACCAGACTACGATGACCACGCATTCTTATCATTAAGATAATCATAATTTTTTTATAGTAACCTTTTTTCATTAGACCTTATTTTATTTCTGTCTTAAACTTGTGTAGTGGCAATTTCGTTAGCGTGAAAGGCACATTATTGTATATTTTTATACATTTCCCAACAAATGAATTACCGACCTTATGTAGTCTAAGTTTTGGAACGGCAAGTTTGTTTTTAATTCTTGTGTTAAAATTATGGGTTTTACTTTTTTTTTCGAATTTATACTTATTATACTGTGAAGCTACAGTTAAAATATTAATCTGCTTAAATAACTCTCTCAGCGGATACTCTCTCAGTGTAAGGCACTGCACATTGTAGTTTCCAAAAAGAATGTAGGTTTAGGGTAGTGGCATCGGTCTTCGACACTTTAAGACCAATGTTTAACACCATTTTTCGTCACCAAAAATTAACATACTTAGATAATTAAATTCGTTGATATGCGGCATGACAGCTAGGATGGCATGACAGCAGCTAAAGTTAAACATAGTTATAATGTTTTTGTTTTGTTCATATAATCTTTAACGCAAATTTTGTTGCGAACAAACGACGAATGACGGTAATTAATTAATGACGGTAGTTGTTGACATTGAATGGGTGCCTTTGGCTTTTAAAGTAAAAAAGTAAATAGTGTTGAATAATTTCGGCGGGCTGGTTAGAACCACGATAGCTCAATTGGGAGAGCATCTGACCCGGTATGTCAGAAGGGTGCAGGTTCAAATCCTGCTCGTGGAAATTTTTTCAACATTTGCGTTTTTTTTAAACATAGTTGCTGATCCTTGTTTTTAACGATCAAAGGAAAAAAATGTTTAATCACTGGTTCCCGTCGACCACAGTTGCCTCTACCCTGTATTTTGTGTATGAGCAAACGATGAGCATCGATGTAATGTGTAGGTCCTGCCGTTTAACACACACGGTGGTGTGGTACAGTAAAACAGGTCTTGATTAAAACTACTTTTGGATCAAGTGTAACGTTGATCACTGCTTCTCTTCTTTGAAGTAGCATCTGCATGTAAACCTGCCGTGTGATTCTGGAAGTAGTCACACCAGCGATGACTAGAACGTTTGGGAACATTTTAGTGACTACTTAAGGATCCATAATTTGGCTGGTCTTCCAAATGTCAAATCAGGCCACTAAAAAAGGTAAATAGTCTAAGTAAATAATCAGGACTTAGATTTTGCTTTTGACCTGTCGTCCGTCGGCTATGAATACAGACACGCAATAAATTTTTAATTGTTTAGGGCATTTTTTTTATATTTTGTGATTGTCCTTTGTTTTTTGTCCTTTTATGATAGGATTTTCCAATATTATGACGCTGTAAGGGTGAAAAGAAATGGCCTTGCTGAGTTTGTTGCCGGTTCTTCTCAGTACAAGATCTCCCGCCCAGAATAGACTTACGAACCGATGGCATAGTGACATTCAAAAGAGCTGTTTGCAGCCTAAACTAAATGAATGATTTTGAATTTTGAATTTTGGCATGGATCTGGCACTAAGCAGACGAAAGGTTAAACAAGTAGAATCGATTAGCAATGAACACAACGCCAGATCTATCTGGTAGAAGCCAACCTTGTTAGTCAGAACCATTTAGTCCAAGGCTGCTACATTCATTTCCCTTTCGCGTCACACCCTTCTGAAAACCGCGTATTGACAAATACCCTTTCAGATAGCGACGGTTTGTTTTGTTCGTAGGAAATGAGATTTCTTTCGGGTCTGGGACGAACCAATAACCACGGCGCACCAGCGATATATAGCAGGAAGATTTATGGGCATATTCTGGTTCGCTTATCTGTGCGATGGAAAAAAGCGCACAGAAAACATGGACTGGATTACATCGCAATATTCCCCTATCTAGATTGTGTGACATATTTTTTTCTATAAAGATTTATGCTTTATACATTTTGGCTCACTGCGCAGTGAACAGTATTATAGAAATACTCGCATTATTTATTTGCTGAACATGTATTGTGTTCTGTGGATTATTTTATTACGTACTTAGGTACAGTTGAACGGGGTTAGGTAGGTACTTGAATCCACGGAATAGATAAATATCAAATGTAACATTAATCATAACGCGTTTTCTTGGAAGTTCTTTTCTACATTTAAACGTTCGGTATGTTTGGAAGTTATTGACACTAAAAGATACATAGATGAAACGTTTATATAACACACTAGTACCTAGGTACTTTCTCTACGACATCGTCTGCATTAATTTCGTATTTTTCTGCACAAAAATTAATACTTATTTTTAACCGACTTCAAAATATATATATATATATATATATATATATATATATATATATATATATATATATATATATTTTTTTTTATGTGTGTTCGCGGATAACTTCGTCGTTTATGAACCGATTTTGATGATTCTTTTTTTGTTGGAAAGGAGATATTTCAAGGGTGGTACCATGATAAGGAAACCAGGATCTGATGATGGCATCTCAGAGAAATCGAGGGGAACTTTCGAAAATTGTAGGGGCGACTAGTGTGTTAATGTTTTCATTAAGTATTTTAAAGCACTACTACTTAATGAAGGTCTGGAGTCGATCTGATGATGGAGCCGAAAGACAGTCAAGGGAACTCCTCAACGATTTACAGCAATTACATGGTGTTTGGGCTTGATTAATTTGTATGATGAGAACTTTACACCTAGATGGGTTGTGACTGCCATTAGAGGTCTGATGATGAAGACGAAGTACAGTCAAGGGAACTCCTTAACGTTTTACAGTAGCTACCTTGTGTTTAGTCTTAATTCATTTCTATTGATAAGAACTTTGCACCCATATGGGTTATAAGTGCCATTTCAGGTCTGATGATGGAGACCATAGACAGTCGAGGGAATTCCTCAACGATTTACAGCAGTTACCTTTTGTTGGGCTTACTTCATACGGTTCAATATGCCAAAATGTTTAGTTCGTATAAAATAATACCTAATTAAGATTGAAGTTTTATATAGGAATACCACTACCTACTAGGCCATCGTTTCCTCATCCGAGAAGCATCTTTGTTAGGTCTACGTCTACCCATCACTAAAAATCGTGAAATAAAAGCCGACCACCAACCACCCGACTTCAATAGACATTTTTTTAAACTGACATGCGTATCTAGGTAATTAATAATATGATTTAAATATTATTTATTGCTTTTAAGAGCTGTTTTTACTTTTTTAAGTTTCCTGTTTTTTTGAAGTCGGTTTTTTTTTTATCAACGATATAACCTGTGTTACCCGCAAGGACTGCATCATTCTACCAGTGAAACAGTTTTTACAATTGTACCAGTAGTTCCTGAGATTAGCCCCGACAAACAAACGTAGTCACAAACGTTACCTCTTACTTACTTATAACACCTACACTTACACATAATAATAATAATAATGCAAAAGGCAGTAAGTACTCCTTGACAAGGCACGTACTGTCAGGAGGTTGCTTACTCAGCAGCCCTAACCACCGATAGCTTGGTTCTACCCCGCTGCCGGTGGCAACCTAGGTTAAGTTTTTTATAATATTTTATATTGTAATTAGGCACGAATCTAGCCGTCCATTCAAGAGACTGTTAATCTCTTATTCTGAAATTACGTATTTTATACCCATATGTTGAATCTTAATTTCCAATTACGAATTTCCTACCTCCCACATGACATTACCCGGGTCGTTGTACCCAGAAACACGGTGACAAACGGTTAGCCGACAGGCTTATTACCGAAAAATGCAACCAGTTGTTAATTATACAATTGCGACGCGACTAGTTGCGGTTATTAAATTGGTATTACGGTTACGAACACAAATCGCTCAATGATCGCTCGCTTATTGCATTTGCGATTGCAATGTATGTATTGAGCGTTGCAGTTGTACAATATGTTTGGAAGGTAGTACCTATAACAAACACACATAATCCTGCAATCAAAATAAAATTACAACAATAAAAAGGTACAATTATCAACTGAAAAAAGACAAAGTATTGAAAAAATCCACGAGTCAGGTGCACTACCAACTATGCTATCGGCATGTCATGGGGTGCGGGTTCGAATCCCGCTCGTGGAACTTTTTCAACACTTTGTCTTTTTCAATTTGTAATTTGTTCGCAAAAATTGCGTAAAATTATATGTAAATAATCATATACCTATTAACAACTGGTTGTTTTTTTCAGTTATACGGCTGCGGGTAGGAAGGCACGGTGAACTGTGATCGCCGCGACTTACGACCCGGGATGTCGATGTCGGGGTGAATTACTTCTGTTTTAATTGCTGTAAGCAAACATTTTATTTTGTCTGTAATATTTGAATTGAACATTTGAATTAAACTCTGGGTCGTAGCTCTCAATTTAACTAAAGTTGATTGCTCCTAATAGGGGTACGTGAATATCTATATGTGTTCAGATTTTGCAATTTTCGAAAATTTATTGAAACCTCTGCGGTCTACACCCAGCTTTAAGTCTGCAATAATGTTCTACTTAGTTATTGCTTGTATTTGTGTTTGTCTCGTTTGTTGTCCTTTAAATAAATCTAGTGGCTAATTCACAGAAACCACCACCAGATTCTCCACGGAACATCAGCGTTGTAGTTTTTGTCCACTGCAACAAATTCTGAGTGGAGTCCTTTTAGAACACACTTTTAATTTTTTTTTTTAATTTTTTTTTTTAATCTTTATTATAAAGGACTTTGGTCTCTAATGTGACCATGTCAGTCCTGGTAAATCTTAGAAACTAAGATAACAACAAATATAAAACTAAAATAAAATACTTAAACACAACTTTCTCTTAAATGTAGACAATGACACACATAATAAAAATAAATAAATAAATAAATAAATAAATAATAATTTAATACAGCCCTTGCTACACTTGTTGAAGGTTCGGCAAGAATGCTTTGAAACCTACCAACATCAAGCATATTCCATTCTATTAATGATGCCAATTGCCGTCTCTCAGCTCGGTACCGGACACATTCCGTCAAAAAATGGACTAAATCTTCCACAGTGCCACACACTGTGCATTCTGGGGACTCGATTTTTTTCATTAAAAACACTTTTAATTATGATTTGTTTGTTCTGTTTTAAGTAGGTACATAAGTTTATACTGTGTTCTAATAAATATATTTCATTACATTTTATTTTCATTTTTTAATGATCAGGCTATATGCAGGTGTGCTTATACAAAATATTGTGCTTGGTTTGGTGGTAGCCAGCCAGACGGATTTGATACAAGCCCTACCACCAACCAAACCGTGTAAAGTACAGTCAACAACAAAAGTAAATAATGTTTACTACATTAAAAAAAAAAAAACAAAAAACAGTCATAATCTGCAGGTACTAGTAGACACTCGAAGGTTTTTCGATATGCGTTTAAAAAGTTTTGATTTTCATATTTTGAAACTTGACCAATCATCAGTTGCCTTTGCTGTTGACTGTACAATCATGTACTCTCGCTAAGAATCGAACCTGGGACCCTCATGTTCTGAGATCGGTCGTCTTAGCCACTAGTCGGGTAATAATAGGTCCTTACCTATGAAATTAGAGTTTTGTATGAAGATTTTTTATAAAATTTTATTTTTCATACTGACGTTTTTTTTTAATTTTCTTAGCATCTGATTAAGTTACTTAAACTATAAAAATTAGTATGTACACTACCCGTACACTATAATAAAGAGTAGCGTGTTTGTTTCACTAGCTAAATATGTATAGCAGACATTAAAAAGAGAAAAAATCAAGACCTTTCAAAGCTACAATGAAACAAAAGGTCAATTCCGCGAACAAAAACAGGAAGTCAATTTTAAAAAAATATTGAACGATAAAAAAACAAAATGAATAATTATTGTTATTACTGAAGCTTAAGTAACATAGTCCTAATAAATGGTGTATAATAATATTAACAACCGGTATTGACTTTTAGAAGTAATACACCTATTAATAAGTGAGAAAAAAACTCCAATTTCATAAGTAAGGAGCAATTATGAACATAACGCTTCGGTAGCCTAGTGGTAAAGAGCACAGCCCTAAATTCGAAGAAGCGCTTTGCTAATTGGCCGCTGAGGCACGTGGCGCCCCACTGATACTTTTATTCTCTGGAGTAAGTACGCTATCTTAATCATCACCAGCTCATTATGTCCCCACTGCTGGGCCACGAGCCGTACCTACGGATGAAACATCACAGGGAAAACGGCCGATAAACAACCACATGTCAACGGGACCTACGACTTTACGTGCCTTCCGAAGCACGGAGGATTCAAAATGATAGATTTTTGGTCACCTATCCGATAACCAGCCTTTGCGAATCGCAGGCTGAGTGGTTAACGCGCCCGGTCTGCGAGTGCTGAGGTTAAGCAACTTTCGCAAAGGCCGGTCATCGGATGGGTGACCAAAAATTTATCATCTCAAGCTCCTCCGTGCTTCGGAAGGCACGTAAAGCCGTTGGTCCCGGCTGCATTAGCAGTCGTTAACAACCACCAATCCGCACTGTGCTTGCGTGGTGGTTTAAAATTCCGTTCTCCCTATCCATCCATAGGGAAGGCTCGTGCCCCAGCAGTGGGGACATAAAATGAGCTGATGATGATAATGATGATGACTGAGCGCGTTAACCATTGCACCATCGAGCTCCTATTAGCATTACATTAATACGAACTTGAGCAAGTGACAGAGGCCTCAACGTTGCGACTATGTAATTAAGTATTTCTTTAATGAACTATAGTGAATCACATAGGTTTTGAACCAGCCAACTCCTCGGGCGGCACGCGCCCGCCGTAACTCAGCCCTTTCGCGATTGTACGCCGCTCTAATTGGCTGCAGTGCGAGCTGGCGACGCGACACGCTTCCATTGAAAAATGAGGAGACACGAGAATTAGGTCGGGACGTGCTATACAAGTACTCCTCAAGGACGTCAGATAGGTTTGGAAGCGTTTGTGGACAATCAACGATCCGTGTAAGATCTTGTCTTTATTATTACACAAAGTGGAAGGGCTTCGTCTGCATCTTACCTGGGCCTCAAGCCTGTTAATTCAATAACCTCTCAATTTATGAATTTGAATTGGAAAATTGTCAAATCAAGCTAACATGACATCCTATTGTTATTCCATTGTTTCCCTATCGAAACTCTTGACCGGTGACATTGTGGAAATTGAAACTTTTACCTGATGTTTTCATAACTTAGATTTTTTTTATTTTGTTTTTTTACATGTTGTGGTTGTCTTCTGCATTTTTTGTGTTTATTTGTAATGGAAAGTGTCCTGCTATGACAAGGAATTTTCCAATATTTTTGACGCTGTGAGGGAGAAAAGAGCTGGACACTTGCTGAGTTTCTTGCCGGTTCTTCTCAGTACAAGATCTCCCGCCCAGAGTAGACTTACGAACCGATGGCATAGTGATGACTTTCACAAGAGCTACATGTAGCCTAAACTGAATAAATGATATTGAATTTTAAATTTTGAATTTTTAGATTTTTTTAAATTTTGGTATACATGGGTTTGGTAGATTAAGTGTTCATATAGGTACCTAGATACTTCGCTGAGTACAGCAAGCACGGTAAATAACTTGAAAAATCTAAGCGAGCAAGAAGATAGATGAGATAGTACGTATTATCTAATTATAAGTACTACTTAAAGCCAGTTTAAAAATATATAAGTTGATTTTTAGACTATCAACACAGTACCTTTTCCTTAAGAAGACTTTAGGCCCTAAAACCCGGCTTACCTTACCCGACTCCATCCGTCATAGGATTTGGAATGTCAGAATGTAATTAATGTAAAATAAACACGAGTAGATCTGTATAAAAATGGTACATTGCAATGTGAAGTGTTCGCATAACCTTGAGGAAACTATGAACTTACTTGTATTAAAATTATTTACATATAATTTTACGCAAATATTGTTGCAAACAAATTACAAATTGAAAAAAGACAAAGTGTTGAAAAAAACCCACGAGCGGGATTCGAACCGGCTCCCCATGACATGCCGGGTCAGGTGCACTGCCAACTATGCTAGCGTGGCTTAATCCAACTCGCCGAAATTAATCGCTCTTACTCTGTAAGCCAAAGGATATTCAAGCCCTATTCAATGTCGACAACTACCTACGTCATCAACCTATGAAATTGACGTTTTTTTCTCACTTATTATCAGGTGTATTACTTCTAAAAGTCAATACCGGTTGTTAATTATTATACACCTTTAATTAGGACTATGTTACTTAGGCTTCAGTAATAACAATGATTATTAATTTTGTGTCTATAGCCCAATTTTTTTTTTAATTGACTAACTTTTTTGTTCGCGTAATTGTCCTTTTGTTTCATTGTAGCTTTGAAGAGACTTGATTTTTTTTCTTTTTATTGTCTGCTATGTGCTAATGAAACAAATAAAATAAAAAATCTTCATACAAAACACCAATTTCATAGGTAAGGACCAATAATATATTTTTACAAATAAAATTATATATAAATAGTCATAAATATAGCTTGCCTAATTCTTAACTGATCTTTAAATATTTTTGTAAAAATATTAAGATCGGATGTTGATGACGTAGTTGTCGACATTGAATAGGGCTCCTTTGACTTACAAGAATATATAGTGTTGATTAATTTCGGCGAGTTGGATTAAGCCACGATAGCATATTTGGTAGTGCACCTGACCCGGCATGTCATGGGGTGCGGGTTCGAATCCCACTCGTGGATTTTTACAACACTTTGTCTTTTTTCAATTTACTTGTACCTACTAACTGTGGATAGGTTCAAGTTCTAAGCATGAGAAATTATGATTGGCCCATTCCTCCCCGCGCGAGTCATTAAGTGGTTTCCGAATCAGTTCGCAATGTGTATTCACCGTGATACCTAATTGGCGCTCATATAATTTTGTTAAGACGTGAAATTTATTGTTTTAGAGTAGAAAAACAGAAAGAATGTTTGAAATATGTTTTATTGATTAATTGTCAATGTGAAAAAATAACGAACCATAAATAATTGTTAACATATTGCATTGAAACTGCCATAGCCATATATTATTAGTCGCCTGTGGTAAACAAAATATCTAACGCCTTCTAATTTTGTGCCGGCAAGCCGCAGTTCGAGTACGTTGCAGTATCAATTAGAGCAGGCACTTGCCAGCCTGGCAGAGCGCCAGTGACAAGCTAGCACTATGACACTATGACACTGCAAAGTGAAACAGATTTTTACAATTTCCTACACACCACGTCGAGTGCCTAAGATTTGTTAATTTATGTGGTTTTTGTTTACTACCTACGAGTAGGTAAGTTCTACGTACCTACGTATGCAAGATTTTATATCAATCTCTTAGGTATGTTGTATAAAATACTCAAGTAAGTAGTAAATATAATGAGGGGTAACCCTCTGCTAGCTAATTAATATTTATTTATTGGGTAAGGTAAAGTATTAGAGCAGCAAAAATCGCAATTGTTGTTAGTTCGTTATAATTATTATTCAATTGGTAATCTCGAGTTGCTTCAGATCGGACCACGTACCGGTTTAGACCCAACAAAATTGCTGTAACTATATAAACATAATAATATTTCTTCCTTTAAGTATTTCATTTAAATTATTTATTTCAGTTAATTATTTAAAAGATGTTTCATTTCAATGTGTAGTGTTCGCGTAAACTTTAGAAAACAATATATTTCAGTTAAATTATATAATGTGTATTATTATATTGTTAAGCATGTACTAATATTATGGTTACCTTAATACTCAATACTGCTAGTGACGTTTTGCCTATAATAGGATAATTGAAATGTAAGCCTAAGCATAATATACCTAGTTGCCTCTATGGGCGTTTTTGTTATTATTTTTCTGTGGACAAATTTTTAGCCGAATATGTTTAGTCTTGTTAAGTATGGCTGTTGTTCTCTCAATAAATAAATAAATTAAAAATATGCAACGTAGCGCTGGTACAACTCGTGTAGCCGTTTACTTCACATAAATAATACATAAATAATTTGTACTTCTTCTTGTGTTGTCCTCTCTAAGACTTTTGTATGGTGTACAATAAAGAGTATAATTAATTTCATTTCATTTCTAATAATGATGATGCTGATGTTGCCTTTCAAAGTTTTAATAAATTTTATTAAGACCGACGTTGCGTTGGTCCAATCAACCTTTATTATGCCATTTTAAATTCTAACGATAGCATTGGACGTGTCAGAATTGAGTGACACTTTTGCCCAATTAATATGCACGCGAAGTTTTAAGCTAACAAAACTCGATATGAAGGTGCCACTGACCCTACACAGGCCTTACGGCAACTCACAATGCTCTTCCGCCCTACACTAGGGCATTAACGACCTCTATTGTTTAAGACACATTGCCACTGCAACAAACGGTTCACACCCTAGCCAGGCTATTTTAAACCTTAAATTATAAGCTGTAAGCCCGTTACTCCACGCACTTTTAAGTAAGTTAGATAACAATGACGAGTTAAGAAGGTATTATGTCTTTGAGTAAGGACAGCTGACAAATGATCAAGGGTTGTGGTGAAAAATTTCTCGAGTCTTGTACATTCAGGGAGGCTCGGCCCTGCTTATAATGGATTCGTTAATCGATTTAAAATCGAGTCTTATCTGTGTTATGTATTATTAATGGACGCCTGTTTTCCTGCTGCGCGAAAGGGGAAATACATCAGAGAAATGTAACCGATTGGATAAACATTGGAAAAATGTGTGCAGCCACTCAGCTGTGGCTAACAGCGGCTTCACGTGCCGCCCGAAACATGGAGGCCGAGATATATTGGAATGGTCATCCATCCGTGACCTGGCATAGTGGAAGTTGCTTAACTTTCCAGGTTGCAACCAGAACGCGCTAGCTGCGCTTTAAACTCCTAATGCTAGATGGGGTACTTCTCAAAGTTATTGTACAGTCAACCGCAATGGTAACTGATGATTGGTCAAGATTCTAAATATGAAATCATTATGAAAATCAAAATTTTTTAAACGCATGTCGAAAAACCTTCTGTCTACTAGTACCTGCAGATTTTGACTGTAGTTAAATAGAAAATACCGACTTACACTATCGAAACTTAATTTTGAAATCATCATCACTAACAACAAACTACAAAAAGGTGGTACTTACTGACTGTCATTTGTTTACTACAAACGACAACTCATAACATTGAAGTGAAAGATCTTTGATGTTTTAGAAGCGAGAATCGTTTGTCTGGCTCGTTTTAAGTCAGCCTGGCTAGCTACCATCATCTTATCTACTAAATATGTAGCTATGACATCAATGTTGTGTTTCGATAGTTAGACATAAGAAGCCAGATCATCAGTAGTTAAGGATTCCGCGTGGAGTGCCACCTTCGATCTTATCAGTCACTTAACAACAAATGCTTACCCGTACCACTTTGACCTTATCAGTCACTTAACCACAAATTCTTACCCGTAAGGAATAAAAAAAAGTAGCACATATACCTTTGTTCCATAGCTAATACAATATAACTAATAATATCAATAATAACATAATAATATCAAAAATAATTCCTAATAAATACAAACGTGTCAAACTATCGTCGTAAAATGATTTGCATTCAACCGGCACCCCGCCCGGGCGTCACGGCCGTTCTGTTCGTGGCTTAAAGTCTGGGTGTGGTGTAACTCGAGCTGAAGGATTAGCGGTGACACTTTATTAAGGCATGCGAGACGGCTTACAGCGGGCGGCGGGCACGCGCACAGGCGGCAGCGGGAGCGGAGCGGGAGCGCCCCAATTGATCCTTTAAATGCCATTACACTTTTACAGAATACACTAAACATGCACACATAGTTTAGGTCCAAGACACCGTACTCGTAGAACAAGGGTACGAAGAACCGGTTCACACGCGCTCTATATCAGGTATAGACAATGTACCTGGGCGCTTCTCTCCACCCCCACGACCCGGTCAACCCGAGCTGAGGTCCTAACCTTTAGAGGCACCCTCGGCTTGAACCCCTCGGAGAAGCTAGTAGGGCAACGGCAGGGACACACACTAGTGCGTGATGCCGTTCCCTCTAGAATACCTCTGACTGTGCTTCATTCACACAGCTTCAAGAACCCTTTAAGTTACTCGCCGCCCCCAAAAAAGCCCGGCGAAGCTGACAAAGCCCAGTAGCAAACAGCAAAAACTCTGGAAAAAAAGGTGTGGGAGCATGGCGGCACATCGAAATATGATGGCCAACCAGCGGCCCGCCGAGTGTCATCTTGTGGCCCGCGGAGTCGAGTCCTCAAAAATTTACTTTTGTTCAACAAAACCACGAATTTCTACTATTTCACGTTTAGAATCAATACAAACATTTTACTAATGTTTACCTGGAAAACTGTTTACTTACGTGTAGCAACAACCTCAGTCGATATCAACATTGATGCACTTAGTTCTGCCAAACAAAGTCAGACATCTCATTTACATATTTTGTAAATAAAGGTAACTAACAATAATTGTGTGTTTAATTATCACATTTAAATGTTCAACTACCTACTTAACATTTGGTAGTGCGGCCCGGGGCCAAATCCTTTTTCCGAAATTTAACCCAGCTACCGAAAAGGTTGGCCACCCTTGCACTAAACCATACATCCGGTTTAAATAAGTATAAGAAAATAGCTTATATACTATCCCATTTCTGGGCAAAGACTTCCATCATTGAAATCCAGCCATCGCTACAATTAATGGGTATTGGTTTAAATCGTTTAATCGTTGTACCTAATTACCGCGGAGTAGCCGCGGAGCGTGCTCAGTGGCGTGCACTTGGAGAGGCACAAACCCGGGCTATGCATCAGAAAATCCGAAACACCCTTTCCGAATTAAGCACAAGACCTTCAGGTGTCAGGTCGAGTGCATTGTTCGGCCACCAAGGCGTTTAAAAGGTTTGAAATACATACAAAATTTCAAGGGTTTGCCCTATTTGCATTGATGGTTGCACTGTTTGTTACCTAAATAAATAAGAAATAAATAAAACTGTGCTTGCAGTGAAACGGTATTGCATTTTTTGTAAATATTTGGTTTGTAATTTTATTAATAAAGATAAAAATATTATTTACATTAGTGACTGTCATTAGGGGTGTGATGATGAAGACGAAGGACAGTCAAGGGAACTCCTCAACGTTTTACAGTAGCTACCTTGTGTTTGGTTTTAATTAATTTCTATTGATAAGAACTTTGCACCCATATGGGTTATTAGTGCCATTACAGGTCTGATGATGGAGACCATAGATAGTCGAGGGAATTCCTCAACGATTTACAACAGTTACCTTTTGTTGGGCTTACTTCATACGGTTCAAAATGCCAAAATGTTTAGTTCGTACAATAATAATACCTAATTAAGATTGAAGTTTTACATAGGAATACCACTACCTACTAGGCCGTCGTTTCCTCATCCGAGAAGCATTCTTGTTAGGTCTACGTCTACGCATCACTAAAAATCGTAAAATTAAATAGTTTTTAACAAAAAAACCGACTTCAAAAAACAGGAAACTTAAAAAAGTAAAAACAGCTCTAAAAAGCTCTTGCTTAATATTGAAATCATATTATTAATTACCTAGATACGCATATCAGGTTTAAAAATGTCTACTGAAGTCGCTTGAAATGGGGCTTTTACAATAAAAAAGTGGAGATAATGGAACAACTATAAAAGTTTAAATGAAACAAAATTGTCGCCCAGCCGACCACCAACCACCCGACTTCAATAGACCTTCTTTAAAACTGATATGCTTATCTAGGTAATTAATAATATGATTTTAATATTATTTCTTGCTTTTTAGAGCTGTTTTTACTTTTTAAGTTTCCTGTTTTTTGTAGTCGGTTTTTTATGCTGCATGACTTATGGGGTTAGTGGACGACTGCTCAACTGCTCTACTCAAATAATTTACGAGAACAATAATATTTATTTTAGTTGTTCGCCATATATTCGCCATTTAAACCTCACAATATTTTCCCGTAATCACGGTGTGACGTCGCGCTGTTAATAACGCAGTGCTCCGAACCGGTTAAAATATTGTCGCTAACTTAAACTGTCGATGCCAATGTTTACTGCAGTCGGAGGAGTCCTAAATCACTGCTGAATTTTCCGTTTGGACGTTTAAAACAGTCTGCGTTGAGAAATTGTCTCGATGGGACGTGATAAATTATGAAAACTTCGAGTTTTCACTTAATGGAATAATATACTATTGTCGGAATGCTTTAATATAAATTGGTAACGTTTCCGGCTAATTATAATTGCTGTGCAATGAAATGTGTAGTAAGGGGGAACTTGATGCCTTTTTGGAGTGCTGGTGGGAAGCCCCCAGAGATCGGGAAAGGGAGAAAGGGTTTAGGTGAGGCCATTGCCCAACAATTGAAAAAAATAGGATAAACAAAAAAGGGCTGAAGACTACGGCTTTTCCTGCGTGAAATTAAATGACAAAAGCGAAATAAATACACAAAATATTTTGAAGGGGTGTTTTTAATTTTTCTTCATGTTAGTAGAATCTTTTATTGTTTATAAAATAACACACTAAAACGATAGCTGTATAACTGCTAATTAAAATCTTTTTTATTGTTGTTATTGAATGACATGCCCTATAAAGGAGTTCACATGCCCATTACAAGTATGTAAATTGCATAAAACATTTTTAATTTCAAAGGTGTAAATACTCTGTTTCTATTCGGAATCTATTTACAACTTCTCATGCTCTTCCCGCTTCCGCCGCTGCCATGAGAACAGCCTTTAAGCGCCACAAGAACGCCTCTTCACTGTCGGACAAAAATTGAGCTGGGTCCGCGCCCCGACGCCGCCGGGGCCCACCTGCGCCAGCCGACAAAAACGATCAACCCTTTTTGTCTCAACTAGGACTTAAATTAGACCTAACTCAGATTTAATCCCGGCTACACGGCAAGGATTACGGATATTTTAAGTGATTTTTTTAAAAGACAAATTGTTTGGTCACTTTGAAATTTTTTAAGTGACATAGGACAGAGCAGGAAGACAGGAGGCAGGACAAGGACAAGAGACAAGAGCAGGAAGGGGCTAGAGTGGAGACCACGGACCGGCACCAGAAGCGTTGGCCGCCAGAAGACTAGATGGGCGGATGACGTCACAAAGGTCACGGGAAAGAATAGGTGGAAAAAGCTCAAGACCGAACAAGATGGCGTGCATATGAGGAGGTCTACACTCAGCAGTGAGAGACTATAGGCTGAAGAAGAAGAATTAGTTAAGACCGTAAATTGTTAGTAAATTTCGTTACTGTTTATTTTAAATATGGGATTTGTCTTTATATATGTTACTGAGCCAGCCAGATTCTTTCATCTGTCTGCTCTCTTTCTCTTCGCGGGCTCGGGGTCCCGCCCAGCGGTTGACAGTTGTCGAGCAGTTAGTTTAGCTGGATGAGAGTAGTAGGATCGTGCTCAATGGCGTGCAATTGGAGAGGCCTATGTCCAGCAGTGGGCTGGTGTAGGCTGATGATGATGATGATGAGCAGTTTAGTGGTTGGGTCACATTCCATTCTGTGTTCAACCCTACACACCTTCTCGGTCGATACGTTTTAGATGCAAATTCTGCTCGTTAAAAAAGGCATTGTGTATCAGTGGCCTAAATATCATTAAAACAATGGAAAAGCTGTTTAAATCAGGCTACCGACACTACATTCAGACGTTATTGAATTGGCGGACTTTAGGCTCTGTAGACATTATTAGTCAGTTGTTTAACAAACAAACTCTCAGTGGACATGGTCCGTAACCGTAACAAAATTAGCAACTTTAAAACTAAAAGCTTTAGTCTCAAGTGTATCAATCCAAGAAGATAAGACAAAGTATACATTAGCAGAGGTCTATGGCAATAGTTTTCAACCCAATTACAGTTGGAATCTACTTTTCTTCGGTGTTGGCATTATTGTCCGCAGCGCTCGACTATCAAAGGGCCTTTCACTTAACCGATGAAGATACTTTAACTTCGTCACTTTTACCGATATCGGTCCGACTAATGTGGCTTGAAAGCTTTGATTTATTGAAGAATTATATTCAACGTAGACGGAGTGAAGGCAGTGGGGCTGAGTAGACATTTGAGCTTCTCTATTATAGTTGTTCAAAACGTTTAAATGGTTCAGCGTAGTCTAGAGTGCCTAGTGCCAGCTTTAGTCTTAGAGCGTCTAGTAAGTTTTTTTTACCATCCGTATTCATCCGCATAGTGGCTGTTTCTATGTAACATGTACATCTACTAAAAATTGCATGCCCGACTAGGGTAAATTGTTTGTTCCCAATTATAATATGCTTAACACCTGCTATGTATTTACACAATTTTATGGCAATAAAAATTATCTTATCGTATCTTATCTTATCTTATCCGTATTCGTATTCGATTAGATTAACGATATCGAGGATTTCTTCTTCTTCTTGTGCCTATTGGTGGTCGGCTATCGATAAGGCTACTAATTGAGTCTTAGATGATAAGATACATTTTGTAGTACTCAAATTATACCAATTGGCGAGGCTCTGTAGCCATTGAGTTTTTATTCAGACAGGTTTTATCTAGCTTTTAGATTTAGATTTTAACTAAATGACCATGATAGTTTTTAAAAAATCTCATGTTAGAAACTCTTCACTCTCTCATGTTTCATGTTGGAAATGTTTAGTATTATTGAATAATAATAATAATAATCGTAGTACCAAATAATATCAAAAAAACCTAAAAATAATAGACCTGAAAGAGAATACAGTAAATATATTACAGAAAGCTGCTATCCTTAATACCTGCCGAATTGTGAGGAATTTCATGCAACTGGAAGATTTTGAATTTACCCCACACCATATACAAACAACACACCACACCCTGTAATTACTTGGTTTGTACCCGTAATTATAGAGAAAACCGGCTTCTAGCTGAGAAAAAAACACACATACACATAATAATAATAATAAACGTTTATTTCGGACAAATTTGTTAGTAACTGACTATGCTATGTTATTAAAAAGAAAATATTAAATATTAAAAAAAAAACTATAGGTACCCTCAGTTCATGTACTTGGTTGTCCCACCCACATGCATTCGAATCCAATGCCTCTGAATGGGACAGTCAAGTCGCTCCTGAAATACCCTCAGGATACCATTGGTGCTTCCCCGTAACCTACGTAACATTGACGCAGTTCGCTTTCGTAGGATGCTGTGAAACCCATCAACTCCCGCTTCAGCGAGCATGCCTGATGCACTACAATACCTAGGAAGCCCCATCAGCATCCTGAAGGCATTGTTAAAGGCATTGTTGAAAACGACAATTTGGTACCATAAACTAAGGGTCAATACTTTAAGTTTTGCTAAGTTTTTGCAGCAACGTTGTTTATCAACATGACTGTTGACGACAACGAATAGTTTGTTCCGTCTTTTGCTTCCGAAGGTCCCATACAACATCGCGGGCAAACGCCGGGGTAGCAATAAAGTTGGCCCACAAATTTCCAGTGGAAAAGTCGGAAGTTGTGTTATTTACAAGCGCGGTCCTCCAACTAAAAGATGCGGAGCCGCAACGTACACCGACCGCACGAACATTGGAACTTTGCTGCAAGTTATTGTGACGATGAAAAACATTGATGTCACCATTTGCTTGAACGGTTTCGAGTTATCTCGATGGGACTGAAACTGAACTGGGATGAAAACAGCGACTGTTTTAAAATCTGTTATAAGGTCCAATCGAAATATTTGAGGTTAACTAACTCTCACTCATGTCTTGTGTTCTGTGCTCATGTCTCTAGTTAATTATCCGATTTTTTCAATATTATATTAAACCATGCATGTTTTTAAATAGGTACATTCATTTTTTTTATTAAAGCGTTTTGCTTTGCGTATATATGATGCTGATAAATGATGTGGTTCTGATTTCATTATCAATGCCTTCAACTCCGATTGTATGTTTTAATATTTTGATTGAATTTATTTTCGTTTAAAAGGGGCCTTTGTATAAAAATTACATGTCAGCCCTTGTTGTTAATGCTTTTGTTGTTAATGATTTATCTATTTGTATGTTTTCAATGTTTTATTATAGCAAAATATAAAAGTAGAGCAGAATATAAAAAAAAGTGTATTAATACGTGCGTGCTTGCGTGCGTGCTTGTGTGTACGTTTGTACAATGTCAGTGTGTGTAAGTGCGTGTGGACCTAAGTGTGCTTTTAAATATTTCCGCAACATTCTCATATAAAATATTTTTGTGTGTTAAAATATAAGTTATAGCGTGGTGTCGTGTACGTATAACGCATAGGCTTGTCCAAACAACCGTGAATGTATCAGCATCGATTGACGCCGAGTGTAATTTATGTGCATGCGGTAATGGCCTGGCAAATTAAGTTCCACCAATATTGGCGCAACATTTATTGACCCCACTTACCGGTAATGAAACGATGTACCTGCGCCTGATGGCCTCCTCCAGCAAATTAGGTGCTGATGCAATAGTTACGTTCTTGAGGGAATGTTGTTTGTAGTTTTTGTTGGCCTGGGTAACGGTACCATAGTGGGCGCCAACATTTACCGGCCAATACAAACACGAAAGTCTGCACGAAAGTTTTTGTATCGCATAAAACCGAATGGGTAAACCTTCGGCGGCTCCGTTGCCGTTAAGACCACATGCGTGCTAAATCAGGTTCCGTAGGGAATGAGTTTGTGCTTAGTTAATTTATCGGTTACGGTAACAACGCTGAAAGAAAGAAAATCAGTCAGCCCGTGAGTATACGACTGGCAAAGCTTTATTGGCTATTCAATGGCTACTTAAATTTAAAAATTTCGAATTCAAAATAATTTATTCAATTTAGGCTACAAGTAGCCAAAGAGACCTTGTACTGAGAAGAACCGGCAAGAAAAGCATTTAGTTTCTTCCTTACTGCGTTAAAATATTAATACCCTATCTTATCTTAGTGGGTTACCTCTCCCAATTAAAATCTAAATCTAAAATACCCTATCATAGAAGGACACTTTCCATTACAAATAAACAATCTTGTAAAACACACAACCACAATATGTAAAAAACTAAATTTAAATATCTAAGTAAGACCTCATATCAGGTACCTATCAATTTCCAAAATGTCAGTTCAACTACTACAGCACACTGGTTAAAACATGGTTAAAGTCAAAAAATTGTTTTTTTTTTATTTTCTTTAAGGGCATGACAAGCCGTCAAACGGCATTCCCAAAATACCTATACTTAACCTTTTGCGATAAACTCCGTCAAACATTTTACACAATTCCAGAATCTAAGGGATGAATCGAAACTCTGAGAATTTCAGACCTTTTCAATTGTTAAACCTAAGCATATTGTTCGACTAAGAAAGTTCAGAAATTGTTCATTTGTTTTGTATTGTTAGTGGTAAACTCTGCGGGTAGCAAGAAGTACACACGGCGGCAGATCAACCTACCCAAACCTGTCAAATTTCTCCAATGAACATAGATCCTTATAACCAAACGATAAAGTTAAAAATTTATTGTAGAAATTTGACAATTTTGGGTAGGTTGATCTGCCGCCGTGTGTACATACATACCATATCTATACTAATATTATAAAGCTGAAGAGTTTGTTTGTTTGTTTGTTTGTTTGTTTGTTTGTTTGAACGCGCTAATCTCAGGAACTACTGGTTCGAATTGAATAATTCTTTTTGTGTTGGATAGTCCATTTATCGAGGAAGGCTTTAGGCTATATAACATCACGCTGCGACCAATAGGAGCGAAGCATCAGTGAAAAATGTTGCAAAAACGGAAAAAGAGCCTAAAAAATTAAAAATGCTGTCGAAAGTCACTATTCCACGCGGACGAAGTCGCGAGCACAGCTAGTACATATATATATATACTCTCACGTCTATGAAGAACGGTCCTGCTCCCAAATAGGGGCGAACAGAGAATCAAAATCACCAATTTTAAGTAAACTCGCCGATAGTGATTTCGACGCCATTTTTAGCATAAACAAAGTAGAACAGGTATATAATCAAAGAGTAGAGCTTCGAAGTGGAATAGAACATCAGTGATAGGTTGCTAGTGGATCGCCTGATGTGTGAGAATCTTGAAACCCTTGCCCTTATCGGCTCTTACGACATGTACGGGAAGTTAGACTGATATATTCTTTTCACGTCCCAGACAAACATGGGCGTAGTAGTTAGAAACAGGCTGGCTATAATTACAACGTTACTTAAAACTATCGTATCAATAATAAACATTGCAGAATTTAATTAAAACACACATCAGGCCGGGGACATGACGTTGATTTGTCGCTGCGAATATTAGAAGCGGTTAATCTTGGCAATGGCCGCACAACGGCCGTTGGCGCCGCCATGATTGATTTGCATTGTGACGTCACCGTGACAGCTGGCAGATTTAGATGTTCCGCTGCTGTTAAAATAAATACAGTTTTGATTGGACGTACGTATGGAAATGTCTGTGTCTCAATGGACGTGTGTATGGAAATGTCTGTGTCTCAAACAATGTCTCATAATGAATATGAGTATTATGACAGATGTGTCATAACGGTATTTTCTTTTGCGTGAACTTTTTAAAAACATATTATTTGTTTTATTAAATGTAAAGAAGATGGTGATGGATGGTGGATCCCGTGGTTCAATTTCCCAATGAACAGGTCCCGTGGCCTCCACTGAATTTGGAATTTGGTTCCCCAGAGGTTAGTGGGTATCCCCCTCCTTCTCGCCTTTCCCAGTCTTGGGCTTCTCCTTTGACAGCCGACTGGAGACAATGGCGTCTCTAGATAGTCGGTGGGTTGTGGAAAGGCGGACGGGCGACTCCCATATAACCGTCAGGCCTCATCAAGATCGGGTAATCTTAACGAGTTCCTGTAGTCTGATGACTGTCAGTCTGTGGCTTTGTAGATCTGCGGTTCATTAACGGTAGAAATGAAAGCATCAATGCCTTTAACTGAAGTTTTTTTCAGCTTTATGATAATAATTAGTGTGCTGCAACTATTTTTTTATGGGGTTTGGACATGTTATAGAGGTAACCGTCTGAACAATAATGGTGCACTTTAACGACTTTAATGGGTACCCATTAATTGTAGCGATGACTTGATTTCAATGATGGAGGCCTTCATTGCCCAGCAGTGGGACAGTTATAGGCTGTTTATTTAACGACTTTGCTAAGGCCTATTGCCAAACCTTTTATACCTCCAGCATGTGGGTGAAGTACACGCAGCGCGGGTACAGCGTCTTGAGAGTACAGTACAACAACGCGTTTAGGGTGCTGTTTGGGCTGCCTCGCTATTGCAGCGCTTCAGCAATGTTTGCTGAGTGGCAGGTTGATGGGAGCTCGATGGCGCAGTGGTTAACGCGCCCGGTCTGCGAGTGCTGAGGTTAAGCAACTTTCGCAAAGGCCGGTCATCGGATGGGTGACCAAAAATTAGCATCTTGAGCTCCTCCGTGCTTCGGAAGGCACGTAAAGCCGTTGGTCCCGGCTGCATTAGCAGTCGTTAACAACCACCAATCCGCACTGGGCCCGCGTGGTGGTTTATGGCTCGTTCTCCCTATCCATCCATAAGGAAGGCTCGTGCCCCAGCAGAGGGGACATAAAAATGAGCTGATGATGATGATGATGAGGTTGATGGTTTCCTCGCCAACATTAGAAAGCGTTGCGCCTCTCTCATGGGGCGACTGGGGGGCAGCCCGAACCATATCCTGAACGGTTTGTCTGACCGCTGGGACTCACCGATGCTGAAACATTGGGTGCGACGACACACCGTCCTCTAACGGTGGGTGGTCATATCCAATGCGCCAAGCTCGTTTTTGTTTTGTTTTGTTTTTTGTTCAATGTGCATTTTTATTTTTTATTTTTTCCATGTAACTAACATTAGTGTTTAAGGTCTATTGTAATTACTAACAGTCTATGGAATTATTCTGAAATAAATTTATTATTATTATTATTTATTTCTTTCGAGTAATCACGACAAAGATCGATGCGATTGCGCTACTTCAGTTTTATATCTGTGTTCGTACACTTTATACTGTAGCGTAAAGTTTTTGATTTCAAATAGCCGAGCTGTTTCTCAGTAGAAACTTTAAATTGAACCAGACTTTCTAGTTTATTCTTCTGTATATTTCATATTTTTTGTATGACGCGTTAACTATGAGACTCTGATAAAACAAATAACTTACAGTTTGTGAAACACACTCAGATAAATTGAGTAATTTTGTGTTCACTAAAACGGGATACTTCATGGGTAGAGTTAGAAAATATCGTTTTTATATCTATCTGATGCATTCATTCATTTACCATGCTTATAAATCTTAAAACAAGTACGATTTTAATATAGGCTTAAACTGTACAGTGATAGTGTTAGTTCTCGGAACCTATTCTGTCTTACAAAATGGCTTACAGAGAATAGCGCCATCTAGCGATAAACTGAGACATCTAAACAGTGAGTGGAAGAAGACGCTAAAACTACATAGTATTCGTGTTGTATTGGGAAAAAGCTATTTTCTTGTCGAGTACTTGTAGTTCATAGTGCACGTCTCGTATGAAACAAGCGTATTGCATTACAACAATATTAAAGTCATATAAGCTAAGAAAGGCCGATCGCCAACAAGATGGACCGACGATCTGGTGAAGGTAGCGGGTAGCTGCTGGATGCGAGCAGCACAAATCAGGTCATTGTAGAGACCTTTGGGCAGGCCTTTGTCCAGCAGTGAACGTCTTTTAGCTGAGATGATAATGAAAGTAAGTAACCTATAAAAGCACATCTTGATAGTACATTGTTAAAATTAAGTTACTTAATCGATTTCAGTAATTTCTACAGTGAGATGCTCACTGGATGTTATTGACTACCCCTGAGTTACGTCTTCGGTCCTTGATCCAAAAGTACCAAGACTACTAATTTTATTATAATGACCTTGTGGTTGTAATAAAAGATGGATTTGCGTGTCCTTCGACGGGTTTTTATGAATTAAAGAAGAAGATTTGAGAACCAAGTGCTTCTACTTGGTTTCATCACAACTAGAAGTAGGTAAGTTGTAAATGTCTTGTGTAACGTGTCTTTGTGCAATAAATGATTAGTTAACTTAGTGAGAGACGATAACACCGGAGGTGGATCGCACTTCACTCGGAGTCCCTTATCATTGAGATTCTTACTGAAAACAATAATGTTGCTACTGCTGCTAGATAAGGTGGTAGATAGAGCTAGCCAGGCGTGCTTAGAATAAGTCACCACCAACCAAAAGCTTCAGGTAAGTGTAATATTGAAGTTCGTAAGCTGGTTAGTTCTTTACTGTGAACCGTTCGCGATGCAATACATGACCCGATACATTGCGATCTTTGGCAGGGATGTTAAACAATTTATTTTGTCATTGCAACAAATGTTGCATTATACACTTTTAAACTTTTGCGTTCCATAATTAAACAAATTTAAACGGGGATTAATGCAAACTGTGTTGTGTGTGGCGGTAGTTGGCAAAATAATGTGACGGTGGATGAAGACTTTGCCGCGCAAACGGAAGCGCAACATCGCGACAGCAGTCCGCCCGTGACTGTTGTAACTCGGTCGAAACGTCGGGTATAAAGAAGGTATGATACCTTTTTACTAATTAGTTTGCGTTAATCCCCGTTTAAATTTGTTTAAATGTTGCATTGTTCGAATAAAGCTTTTTGTAAGGGGGTAAGGTAAAGGTATTTACTATTCAACACTTTTTTTATTTAAGCGTACCTACGTACTAGTAGTACACTTTTCGTACACACTGGACTTGACAGACAATTTGGGTGCGATTTCTAAACAACTCAAATATCATCATCATCGTCATTAGCCTATAAACGTCTCAGCCGGGTTAAGGCTTTTACACACTCCACTTCGCACATGGGGAGATCTTATATGACAATAATCACAGGGCCAACTTCTTAACATACTTACCTGATTTTTTAAACCAGTTAGAATAATTCTAAGCTAATGAAAACAATTACAAGTGCACCAACTACTGGAAGGTAAAAATACTTAAATACTTAAGTAAAAGTATGTGAGGAAAATATATTTAGAAATCTAAATAAAACTCGCCTTTTACAATTACCGAATGAAGATCTTGTCGAATACTTGGAGTGCTGCAAGCCTCCAAGGCTCTGCAAGCCATTCCAAACAAGAATGCATGATTTAACCCAATCCAAAGGATGCACATATATCTTTATAAATGCATGTAAATACATGGAATGGCTTGCAGAGACTTGGAGGCTTGCAGCACTCCAAGTATTCGACAAGATCTTAGGTAATTGTAAAGGCCGAGTTCAATATATATATTTTTTTATATCTTGCATGATGAGTGACTCTAATCTACCATATATCAAGTAGAAATGGAGTCCAGCCGCGAAGACAACTGGTGCAGCGTGAAAAAAACGCAGCATCAGCCACCCTCACCCTGCGACTCACAAGGTGCCTCTTCACGCTTCGTATTAAGGACCCCATGTTAAACAAAGGAGGGAAGGAGGGAAACGTGCTAATAAACAATTTGCTAACGATCGCGAAGATCATGAGCAATGACAAGTATATTAGAACTTTTCTATAGCAAAGGTTTAGCACCCCTGGCACGGAGTAGGGTCGTGCAGCAGCGCCAGGGAATTGTTTGTGGAGTTTAAACTTGTTACTAGAGCAATAATCTTTTTAAAAGGAAACTTTTTATCTCCACGATTGTTCTGAACTATTCTGCAGTAGCAAATAGCTGAGTTACAGTAAAAAATAAGATAAAAACACTTTGGGATAACATTGCAGTCTGATTGTAGATCTGTGGATATGTTACCTTTTGTTATAATCTGACAATAACAGTCTTATCATTTTGAATTTAGCAAGTTTCTGTTTGCTGCTTCAGTTGTCTATGCATCTGCATCTCCATTTGGACTTGTACTTCATTTAGATTTTTCATTCGCCGTGCTAATAATCTAAAAAAATAATCTTGATAATGAATTATACTTCGTATCTCTTCGAAGATGATTACCAGTTAACATGCAGCAGTACGTAGTCTGATGCAGTCCTTGTCACATATTTTAAAGCTAATAAAGAAAAAAAAAAAAACTCTGTCTCACTCCCTGCCGCCCTACACAGCCGGTCGCCAGATGGCCGCCATTACGTTTTTTTGTGCGGTCTAAGTCACACGTTCGTGTTGTTAATAGTTAGTAATACTTCAATCGCGATCATTAGTGCTACTATGAGTGGAAAAAAGCGGTCGAGAGACGACGATTATGTTCATTAGAACAAAATAATAAATCACGGCGTTATCGTCATGTGCATCGTAGAAAAATATTAACCTCCAAAAGTAAATCTTTAAAACGAGTCATCTCTTAAAAAACGGTTAAGGAACACACTGTAAGTAGGATTCCTTTGTTTGCTAAAAGATTTTCTAATAAGCCAATGCACACGCTCGGCGACACCAACAGTGCATAGGCGCCGCGCCGGCCGGCGCCATCATGTCGCGACGGCTTTTGTTTTAAGCGTATTCAAATTCTGCTCGATGCTAGGTATATTATTGCGTTGGCTTTTGTACCAGTGAACAGTATTCTAGGTCCTAGATCCTAGAATCTAGGATACAATAAATTATATAAATTTAAAACGACTACTTAACTACTTAGTTGTTCATAAACCAGACACAATAGAAATTCAATTGTTCTTTGGCACTGTGGTTACATTGGGCGTCCAAGTATCTAATTATGGTATAAAATAACATAATTATTTAAAAGAGTTTATCGTACCTACTTCCTTTTTTATTTACACTGACCAAATATCATGAGCTCCATGTATTGTATTTGAGCATCAATAGAATTCTATATAGATTGATAAATTTAAAATAATAACATAACAGTGTCATCATAGTCATAAGTATTTATTGCATTATGTATCCTTCTTTACGAATGGAAATATTTTACGAATTTTATATTAGAGTTGTTTTGGGTGTAAGTAATTTTATATGTAGTTGTATCCTGAATTGACTAAGTTATTTCAAAAATATTGGGCGATAACTCTAGTGCTATATTCTGCACGATTCAGTGACAACTTGTACAAACATGTTTCCACTTGTAGGTAACATATTTTATTATATGATTTATCGAAGAAAATAGTCACAGTTGTTAAAAACGTCCATGACTTTAGAACACTGTCCCAGTGTGAGTGAGCATATACTTAATCTAGAAATTATAGTGGCTTTCACAAAAATGAATCAAAAGAAAGATGTGTGTTCTCAGACAAAACAAACAATTACCTACTTGTTATTCGGGTTTTAATTGAATGAAATAAAATAAAATAAAATAAAATTAAATTATATGAAATTAAATTATATGAAATTAAATTAAATTAAATCAAATCAAATCAAGTCAAATCAAATTAAATCAAAATAAATTAAATTAAATTAAATTAAATTAATTAAAATGAATTGAAATGAAATTGAATGAATACACAGATCTCCACGCAAGTCGTGTTGAGGGTTGTTTGCTAAACTCCACGTAAATTGTGTTGAGGATTGTCTGCAGATCTCCACGTAAGTCGTGTTGAGGATTGTCTGCTAAACTCCACGTAAATCGTGTTGAGGATTGTCTGCAGAACTCCACGTTAATCGTGTTGAGGATTGTTTGCAGAACTCCACGTAAATCGTGTTGAGGATCTTCTGCTAAGCTCCACGTAAAACGTGTTGAGGATTGTCTGCAGATCTCCACGTAAGTCGTGTTGAGGATTGTCTGCTAAACTCCACGTAAATCGTGTTGAGGATTGTCTGCAGAACTCCACGTTAATCGTGTTGAGGATTGTTTGCAGAACTCCACGTAAATCGTGTTGAGGATCTTCTGCTAAGCTCCACGTAAAACGTGTTGAGGATTGTCTGCAGATCTCCACGTAAGTCGTGTTGAGGATTGTCTGCTAAACTCCACGTAAATCGTGTTGAGGATTGTCTGCAGAACTCCACGTTAATCGTGTTGAGGATTGTCTGCAAAACTCCAAGTTAATCGTGTTGAGGATTGTCAGCAGATCTCCACGTAAGTCGTGTTGAGAAATGTCTGCTAAACTCCACGTAAATCGTGTTGAGGATTGTTTGCAGAACTCCACGTAAGTCGTGTTGAGGATTGTCTGCTAAACTCCACGTAAATCGTGTTGAGGATTATCTGCTAAGCTCCACGTAAATCGTGTTGAGGATTGTCTGCTAAGCTCCACGTAAATCGTGTTGAGGATTGTCTGCTAAGCTCCACTTAAAACGTGTTGAGGATTGTCTGCAGATCTCCACGTAAGTATTGTTGAGGATTGTCTGCTAAACTCCACGTAAACCGTGTTGAGGATAATTTTGTATTTACTTCACGTATATCGTTTTGTGAACGACACAGACACTATAATGCTATGTATGTTTAATTGCCTTTTATTTAATTTTTTTGTTTCAACACTAGAATAGATGCATAATTGTTAAGTTCCGATTTTGCGGAACATTTAAAGTCATCTACTCGGGTCGACTCTAAACGTAAGGGGGCGCCGCAAGCATCAGCCACCGAGTTACGAGCGTGCCCCATACCGAGAAGGAGCAGGCGGCTCCAGCTTTGGCGTTTTGCAACCGAAACAACTACAGCTCGAAGACCACGCAACGAAATCGTGGGAGGAGAACTTTACTTCAGAGGTACCTAGTTCCTAAATGTTAGTTAGTTAGTAACGACCCTATAATTTTATCTTGGGTCAATGGCAACAAAAAATCTTTAATAGATATCCAATAGAATACAACCTACTACAAAACAAGAGCTGTACACTAAAAGAGGCCGAAATTATTGACGGTTGCATTTCTAATCTTACTAAGTCTAGTTTTACTTCAACTTGCAGTCCGTGCGCAAAACTAATATATTTCAGCAATTTTTACTGTTTCTAAACTGAACGGCAAACACAGCTTATATTACATCTAAAAGGTTAATCATGAACACTTTAAAATTGAAGATTTTCAATGAGTTTTATGAGCCATGAGCAATGAGTGATGAGCAAGACCGTACGGTTTTGAAACTCATGGATCAAAATGACTAACATGGCAACAATAGAACAATATACTTACTTTTTAGCATGTATGAATATTGAAGATCGTTCTTTACACAAATTAATCTTACTACTTTTTTTTGTATTTAACTTGTTTTGTGTACTGCACCATTTTGTTTACACGAAACTTCTAACACATGAGTAAATATCCTATATCTATTCTGTGCTTCTAAGGCCTGTATTGTGTCAGATAGTGCCTAGCATATTGTGCATTTTTTTTATTGAATACAACAACCATGACAAAATCTTTAACAGATAAAATTAATCTTGAATAAAGGATAAGGTAATTAAGTTGCTCAATACCAACAAATTTACTTTATGATAATTTTCAGAATTTATGGAACTTCTAACCTTAGCACGCCCAGCAGTTCGTTATGGCTGGGTTTACACAAAATTGTTGAAGTGGGAAAAATATTTAGTTTTTAGTATTCCAATAATAACAAGTAGAAAGTAGTTTCTTTCTGATTTGAAAAAAACAAATATGATATGGTCAACTTGAATTAAAAGCTGATATCCATGCATTAGAAACATTTACTTCTCATATTTATGTCTAATATACTTATTCGGATTGATCGTGTCGATCGTGCGTCACGTCAGTTAAATGTTGATACCGAATGGCAACTTGCTGGATATGCGCTTATACCAATCATAAGAACATTTCGCTAGCCGAACTTTGACCTTTTACCAGCTTATAAAATGACAAATGCTAGAAATGCGCTTCATGGAACCTTCATCCTCAATCCGAATTAATGAATTTACCAGTACAGTTACAGGAAAAGAGTAAGCAATGCCAGTGCATTGCTTACTTTTTTCGCATTCCTACCGTGTCACTTCATTACCAAAAAAATATTCAAAAATTAAATTGGAAGCGGAAGGCATTGTTGTCGTGCCACACTGGTCATTTCAGAAGTGGCACCTTAAGTATCAAAAAAGGTTTGTTTCTCACGAAATTATATTTAAGCCAAATACGTCATTGCTATATCCTCCTTTTATTATCCGGCAAGCTCTTTTGAAAAGAGGAACTCCATCTGTCTTTTTTTTTTAATATGGCTTCTTTTTCTGAAACCACGTTGAATCAATTTAACTCATCTTTAAAGACTTGGCGGGAGTTTTGCCAAGCTAATTATTACAATTATTGTGATAAGTATATTTATATATATTTTACACAACATTTAATATCAAGAGCTAGTGGATACGGCAAGATCAACTATAGTTTAAACACTTCAGTATCCTCACATGGTATGATTACTAGACTGTTAAAGGGCGTTTCCGAGTAAAGATCTTCTAAGCCAAAATATCATGAATATCATGATACATGGAACCCAAATCTTATGTCCTATTAAAGTGATGTTTACCCATTTGATAATTTAAGTTTTTGTAATTTATCACTTAAAATAATTACATTACTTGCAATTGCATCTGCTCAGCGAATGCAAAGTTTAATGAAAAATTAAAACATATGTCTTGTTAAAAAGTATTACATATCAATGAAAATCATTGATCTAATTAAAACATACAGACCCAGCGCCTACCAACCACTTGTCGACTTTCTTCAATTAAAGAAAATCCCAATATATGTCCAGCACAGGCTTTACAGTCAAAACAAACAAAACTTTAAATATTAGAATGATGAGAGTTGAGAAAAAGTACAATTAGCATAAAAGTGGAATATATATGGTATACAGGTCTGTTTAGTGCACGCAGCACACGCGGCCACCTCGACCGCGCGCCACTTTTGGATTAACCATGGGTCTTAAGACTGCGGGCAAGATTTCCCGTAAATATTATAATCGAGATATCAGTACATCTGTAGACAATAACAAATTAGCAAATCTTTTTCTTTTCTTTAATACATAAAACATAAATTTGTGTACATTTTTACAATAATAATACTAGAAAAGTTAGATGGGTATCGTTTTCTTTAAATAATGTATAAATCACTTTTTGTTATCTGCTTAAAATGTTGTTGTTAAAATGAGTGTTTTCCTATGTATTATAGGCAGTCTGCAAAGATTTCATAAGAACTCTTCATGTAACAAATCAAATTTTTCTTTTGAAGCTCTAAACATCTGCATGTTAACTGGTAATCATCTTCGAAGAGATACGAAGTATAATTAATAATTAAACGAACTTACCTTGTGAAGTTCGATTATAATTATACGAGTATCACGAAGAAGATGATTACCATACTCCCACCCAACCCAACTTCGAATACATTCTCCTTCCTTACCCCTTTGAAAAATTTGATTTCAGTTACCTCTAAAATTAATGGCGGCCATCTGGCGACCGGCTGTGTAGGGCGGCAGGGAGTGAGACAGAGATATTTTTTTTTTCTTTAGTAGCTTTAAAATATGTGACAAGGACTGCATCAGACTACGTACTGCTGCATGTTAACTGATAATCATCTTCTTAGTGATACTCGTATAATTATAATCGAACTTCACAAGGTAAGTTCGTTTAATTATTAATTATTGGGTATTTACTAGAAGATGGATTGACGACCAAAACACCTCACCTCAAACAATAAGATGAAATACTCAAAACTAATCTTTATTTACACAGGTGAAGGTAAAGTGTAGGTCACTTTATTCTAAGTTCGTAAAACCTTTAGAAAAGACCTCTTTCTTTACAAAAGGTACTTTTTTTATTGAGCTCGTGTTAAAAAAAATGAAAAAAAAAGATTATTTGGAACATTTTACCATAGATTAACAAATGACAGGCATACGAAAACAGCTGCTTTTAGTGTAAAACTGCGTCGCCCACCTCCGGCAAACGGACGTGTTAAGTAAGACAACTGCAGTAGCATAGAATCTTTCGAACTTGTATTTGTTATTTGTTGCCTCTGACTGTACCGGCACAAAATTAAGAGTCCCAGAAGTTAAGCTTAATACAATATACCGCGGTCGGGCATCGCACACATAGACCGTCTCACGGACATGGATCTCAGAACAGCTCGGAACAGTCTATGAGTGCGTTGATTCAGCTCGTTTGTATGAAGTTTTTTTTTAAAGTTAGCGCGGCAAATGACTCCATTCCACCCGATGTTTTTTTATAGTGTTAACATAAATAGATGCTAAGAAAATTAAAAAAAAAGGTTAGTATGAAAAATATAGTTTTATAAAAAATCTTCATACAAAACAGTATGATAAACACACACATAAAGTGGAAAGGAGTCCAGATGCGAAGACAACTGGTGCAGCGTGAAATCAACGCAGCATCAGTCACCCTCACCCTGCCAGCCCACAAACAAGGTGCCTCTATACGCCTCGTTTGAAGGACCCCATATCTATACGCCTGGTTTGAAGGACGCCCTTTTTCTTTTTTTTTTAATGATAAAAGGAGGCAAACGAGCAGGCAGGTCACCTGATGGAAAGCAATCACCGCCGCCCATGGACACCCGCAAAACCAAAGTTATCGCAGATGCGTTGCCAACCCTGAGGAAGGAGTTGGATCTTGAGGAGGGAGTAGGAATTGGGAGGGGGGAGGGGTGAGAGATGGGCCTCCGGGACTTTCACTCACCGGACGAAACACAACAGCAACGAGTGCCGTTGTTCTGTGAGAGGGTGGTATTACGCCGGGCGAGCCGGCCCATTTCGTGCTGCAACGCAGCGTGGCTCTACCACTCAGACAGTGCCATATCATAGTCAAAGTCAAATCATTTTATAAACAACTGAATCTACCACCAGTTCGGATTTTGGGAGAGCCTTCGACCGAGAGGAGCTGGCAACAAACTCAGGAGGCTTATTTCTTTTTCTCCATCTTTTCAACCAAAAACTAGCATGTATATAATGTACACATTAATAATAATATTCAAGCCAGTAGTGCAGGTGACTTATTTCCACACGCATTTGTCTGCAATATAGTCACCTTATAATAAGCTTTCATATTTAAAACATGTTTAACGTGCGTTTGCATTTAATATCTGTCTGTGTAGAGGAAGGAGGCAAAATGTGTGCTGGTAGACTATTCCATCTTTGGAGGTGGGACAAAGAAACGAGCTTACTCTCTGCAGTCACTTTATTTTGGGGTACCGGTGCTCGTTACCTGATTCGATCGTAGTTTGCTCTGTCGGTTCGCTTGTTAGAGATTATTTTGTTGTTTGTCTGATTCAGTACTGCGTGGGGTAAATATAGTCAATGGTTGGTCGTGTAAGGCTTCTAAACGAAGGATTGTGCGAAAATCATTTGTATAGTCGACTATGAAATTGCTTTATCACTTTTGACAAAAAACTTCTATTACAATAAAAATTTAATTAAGGCTCATTGTCAATAATGACAACGTATCTATCACTTAGTCTCTTAAACAAAAATAGAACTTGTTGTTTTATTATATGCAAACAAAATTCACTTCTAAGGTGGTAAAGCAATTTCATTGTCGACTATACATATTCTTTTTACGTGCTAGTAATTATCGTACTTGTTATTATGTCATAGCACCTAAGTTATATCCTTCCTTTTAGCATAGTGATGTTCACTGCTGGACGTATGCCTCTCCAATTTTCTTCCAAATTGTGCTGTCTGTGGCCTAGTTATTTTATGGCAAACGATAATTAGGGCCACAAAATAGTGCCAGCTTTTACCATACCCTCAGAAGTTAGGTATTTTAAAATTATGGATTTTTGTGATTATACATTCTAATTGTTATGCGAATTAAAGTTAGGGATTATTTGTGAATGTTAAAATAGGTCAATTAATGTATGCATTTTTAAAGGTCACCCGTACGCACACACTCATCTTATACAATATACTTATAAGCCATAGTGGTGAATGTTAATTGAGCTAGTGTTAATGAGTACAATGTGAAAAAAGACGAAGTGTTGAAAAAATTCCACTAGCGGGATTCGAACCCGCACCGCACGCAATTTGTTCGCAACAATATATGCGTAAAATTATATGCAAATAATCATGAGTACAATGTCTTATGTATTAATTATGTATAAGCTAATATTTACAAGACTGCATCTGCTCCAAGCAGCTGAAGCATATGAGATAAGTTCGTTTGTAACAGAAATCACACTAATAGTATAAATGCGAAAGTTTGTGTGTATGTCTGTATATTTGTTCCTTCTTCACGCTGCAACGAATGGATAGATTTGGATGAAATTCGGCATACAGATAGTTTACAACCAGGATTAATACATAGGATAGTTTTTATCCTGATATTCCCACGGGAATCACACTATAAATATACTAAAAACGACAATTTAATTTTCCAATGCAAAATCATTTGTTTGTTTTGTTAATTAATTAATCACTTGATGGAAACTGTCACAGCGGTACGAAGTCCGCCGGATCCACTAGTTGATTAATAAAATAACGCATAGATATGTCTGCTGCTTAGTGCAAAAGTAATCATCATCATCCTCAGCCTGCAGAGGTCCACTGCTGAACATAGGCCTTCCCAATGACCGCCACCAGACCAGCAGGCTTATTTCCGAAAAACGCAACCAGTTATTAATTGTACAATTGCGACGCGACTGCTCTAGTTGTGTCAATGTATGTAAATTATTACATACGTTTTAATCGCAAATGCACACGAGCGATCATTGAGCGATTTGTGTCCGTAATTACTAATTTATCAACCGCAACTGCTTACGACTGCTCTCGTGTTGCAATTGTACAATTAACAACTACATAGTCGCTTTTTTCGGTAAAGGCCTGCCGGTCCTCCGCCTTTTGCATCCAACCACTTCCCGCTGCCTTTCTCAGATCGTGGTCGGCCCCCGGCTTTAACCCTTAAATGCATGATTTTTTTTTTGGTACTGAAATTAAATGAAATACATTTATTGGCACACACTACAAATTACACGAAATATCGTGTAATAATAATTGTGAATACACAATAACATTACAAAACAAAGACAGACGAAGTGTGGCCAACTAGGCCCCAGCCTCAGCACATGCTACAGCAACATAGAGCCGCTGCAACGCTGGTATTCTGGAGGGGTCTAAATTGGTGACGTGTCCACAAAACAAAGAGGAACCAACATAGACAATAAAAATAATAGTAGTAGTAGTAGTAGTAGTGGTACTGCACTTTTTTTTAATAAAAAAATACAAAAAATCTTGAAAAAATGCTCTCCTTAATAATTTATTTTCATTTTGTTTATTTCATTTTATTATTGTTTTAATAATTACGAATCTATTTCAATTTACATCTTTTAATACCATGTTCTATGCAAATAAAGATTTATTTATTTTATTTATTTTAAAAAATAGAACTCAGAGAAGTATTTTTTTTAAAAGGTTGCATTCTCGTATCCAAAGAGGTTTCCGTCAAAACTTCCTTGTCTATGATGTTAACAGTTTCGCTGTCCAAAAATTAAAACAATAGATAATCAATTGTTATGTATCACATGTGATATATGGGACAGGGAACCTGTTAAATTTAAGAAAAATTAAATATTATAATATTTAAAAAAACATGTTTTAATTACAGAGCATATTCTAAATAATAATGTTAAAGTTACCGTTTCGTTTTTGATACGCTATGCATTTAAGGGTAAAGCGAGACCTTCATTTGAGAACACAAATGCAAAAGTAGAACGTTATAAAATACTGTCATCATCATCATCATCATCATCAGCCTATATATATTAGTCCACTGCTGGACATAGGCCTCTCCAAGTGCACGCCACCGAGCACGATTCGCGGCTACTCTCATCCAGCTCTTGCCAGCCACTTTGCGAAGATCGTCGTTCCACCTAGTCTGAGGGCGTCCTACACTACGTTTGCCGATACGCGGTCTCCACTCAAACAAGAACTCGTTTACCCCATCGGTTATCGGTAAATAAAAACTAAAAAAACATGGAATCGGTGTGCTGTGGCGATATTGCAGCTCACTTCGTTTGTTACCAGGAGGCATTGCTTCAGAATAGAATAGAATAGAATAGAATAGAATAGAATAGAATAGAATAGAATAGAATAGAACAGAATAGAACAGAATATAACAGAATAGAATAGAATAGAATAGAATAGAATAGAATAGAATAGAATAGAATAGAATAGAATAGAATAGAATAGAATAGAACAGAATAGAACAGAATATAACAGAATAGAATAGAATAGAATAGAATAGAATAGAATAGAATAGAATAGAATAGAATAGAATAGAATAGAATAGAATAGAATAGAATAGAATAGAATAGAATAGAATAGAATAGAATAGAATAGAATAGAATAGAATAGAATAGAATAGAATAGAATAGAATAGAATAGAATAGAATAGAATAGAATAGAATAGAATAGAATAGAATAGAATAGAATAGAATAGAATAGAATAGAATAGAATAGAATAGAATAGAATAGAATAGAATAGAATAGAATAGAATAGAATAGAATAGAATAGAATAGAATAGAATAGAATAGAATAGAATAGAATAGAATAGAATAGAAAAAAATTATTTTGCAAATACATTACATTGGCCTATTCCTAACAAGTTCTCGTTTTCGTTAACGTGATGGAATGCTGAATAAAATTCTACTTTCTGGACTGTATAGATGAATTCCCCGAAATTTCGCGTTTTTCCCCAATTTCTTTATTTCCTATATAAGTTATTTCTACCAACAGATAATTTCGTCACACGCATTTTTTTTATAAGTACTCGTTATTTTTGCTACACGCACAGGGTTCCTCAAGCCGTGTGAAACGAATCACCTTCGGAGGTATTCTAAAGCCGTTCCCTCTAGGGATCATCACGCACTAGAATTATATCTGATTAGTTTGATTCAAAGATCATATAAAAATTTTTTTTTTAAATCACGATAAGTACGAAATAAGTACTTTTTATGTTTCATTTATAAAAAATGCTCTTGAATATTTATGTACCTATACATAATTTTTATTTGTGCCATATATGGGATGACCGCATTGTGTGTATGGGTGCGGCGCCTATTATAAGAAAAAAAATATCTAACGAAATCATATTTCTTGAAGTAACATCTACTATTACTATATTACTTTCAAACAATATCAAATTATCGCAGCCGATAACTTTATCAACCAATTACATTATCTTTGATAACACAGAAGCAGATTAGACATAAAAACTGGATTACTAGTCTAGTAATTAAGGTACACTTATTGATAATATCATATTTTGGATTATCTTATTATGTTACAGTCGTGCCACAGTGCGTGTGTTAGGCACAATGTATAGAATTAGTGTATTTATAATATCTTTTGTGATCTGTTCTGTGGTTGCTGGAAAACATGATATTTACTCGGGGTAAGGTGTGAATGTGCTCATAATAGTAATGAAATCAGTTTTGATAAAGTCTGACTTAAGTCTTATTATAGTAAAGTGCTTACCGACTTATTTCTACATTCTCATCTGAAGAGTACAGTAGGACGGATTTATTTTTGTATCAAAATATGACAGTAAGAAATGGTTTTGTTCCTTATAGTTGTTTTCTTCCTACGATTTCAATAATAAGTACCAAAGTTGCAACTCACCTTGTTGTCACCAATTTCACGAGGCGCTAATTTCATGCCTTACAAGTTCTCGATTGAATGGTGAATACAACTCGCGCTTAGCATATTGTTTTCTAAAGTTTACTTAAACTCATCATTAAAAAATAATCATATAAAAAATAACGCCTCATTCGTAGGCGTCAAACCAAAACTGCTACAGCGTAGGCCTTAGCAATGCCGTAGCTGTTCGTAGCAGTTTTGTACTTTAATGACTTACACATTGAAATGAAACCACTTTTACGGATCTACCCGCATATAAATTTAATGTTTATCCTGAATGACGTTTCAAACCTTTTGCAGGGTCCGTGGTCACGGAAGACTGAGATGTTGGTTGTCTCTTATTTAATTAGTACCTAACTTGCATAGGTACTCTCATTTAATTTTAATTTTAATCGCTTATAATAAAGTTAAATGTAAGTAGATCCGTAAAAGTGGTTTCATTTCGCACTTAGTAGAATGCCACTGATGAGGATCATCATTCCATCGCACACAAATTGTTATTTGGGGTTAGTCATCTTATCTGAGGAGCTCGATGGCGCAGTGGTTAACGCGCCCGGTCTGGGAATGCTGAAGTTAAGCAACTTTCGCAAAGGCCGGTCATTGGATGGGTGACCAAAAATTTATCATCTCGAGCTCCTCCGTGCTTCGGAAGGCACGTAAAGCCGTTGGTCCCGGCTGCATTAGCAGTCGTTAACAACTACCAACCCGCACTGGGCCCGCGTGGTAGTTTATGGCCCGTTCTCCCTATCTGTCCATAGGGAAGGCTCGTGCCCCAGCAGTGGGGTCATAAAAGGAGCTGATGATGATGATGATGATGAGTCATCTCGTAATGGGGTATGAGAACAGTTAACAAACTAGTGTGGGTTTATTAAAAGGATCCAAGGCTATTTACATTTCAAAAGCTACGCATGCAACTAACAACAACTAAATCCAGTTTTTCAGTACACGGCGTGAAGCTCCGAGATGAGTCCGACCAGGGGCTGATCCACGAGCTGGAGGAGACCCTAGGCCTGGATGTGTGGGAGCACGGGCGCCCGGGCGAAGCTGATGCCCTGGTGATGCTGCCCCCAACATACAGTTCGCTGGTCCTCGACACGCTGGACGACAGCGGCGTGATACACTACCTGCACATAGCCGACGTGGCCAAGTGAGTGAGACCCTGGGCTTTGAGCCTGGGCGTGTGAAGGCACTAGCTATGCTGCTATAGGGCATCAGACAAATAATATAATATAATTTCTTCGCAAAAAAATACTCGAAGGAATTTTGGAGCCCATTTTGATGCTGCGATGTTTATACGCTGCATCAGTTGTCTTCGCTATTAAATACTACTTAAAATTATATTTTATTAAATAATTTACTTTGATACAGGATGTTGATGTTTGTAACATACATTTTGGTGATCAGCATCATTCCATTACCGTTTTGACTTTCAGAACATTGGAAGAACAAGATGAGCAGTTGAACAGGTGGAGGCAGGCCAAGACCAGGAGTGGCAAACTAGAGCCATTTGAGGACTTTCCCCGATATGCAGAGGTAACAAATCGTTTATTTCCGTTTATTGCCGTTTTATTAACATTAATTACGTAAATTACTATGGTCTGATTTTATTACAGGTGGATGAGTACTTGGAAAGAATTGCAGCTGAATATCCTGACATAGTCACGTTGGTGAACGCTGGACAAAGCTTTCAAGGGCGTGCTATTAAATACTTGAAGTTAAGTATTAAATCCTGTAGCGTTGCACATTTTGCTAGAAATAATATTAACGAAGTGAAAATCATCGAGTCATTTGCTTTTTATCAAGATTATATTTGAGAAACATATTTAATGAGCTCCAAGATGAATGAAGAGAGAAAAAGAGAGAGAGATAAACATTTATTAACTCACAAATAAATCATAACAGAAGCGAACAGTCAATCAGGAGTTCAGGACCCCGCCTCAGCTTGTGTTGTTGCGCTCGAGGCGTGCCGCAACAATGCTGGTATTCTGGCGGGGCCTGTCGGTGAGCGCTGCACGAACGAGCATATAAATTGAACATAAAACACTTACACACATTTTAATGAAATCTATGCTTATATAGTATTACGTTCAATGTAATACTTGCGGAGATTCGGGAATAAGTTTTCATTTGTTTCCAAAAGACAAAATTATGAAGAATAAAAATCTGGCCGTCATCGCCTTCGCCATTTCCACAGACTTCGTGCATAAAAAAACAGTCACAGTTTCACATTGAGGGGAAACAGACACAAACTTCAACCCATACACAAACATAATCATCATTATTTAGTACTATCTTCATATTAAACTTTAGAGATCAATACACAAAATATCCTGCAAACATAAAAAGGAAATTATAGGAGAGTTCTCTACCCAATTATTATTTCTTACAGATTTCAAGCTCTAACTTCGCCGACACCAATAAGCCGGTCTACTTCATGGATGCCATGATCCACGCTCGCGAGTGGGTCACCACGCCGGTCACCCTGTACTCCATCCACCGCTTGGTGGAAGACCTTCGGGATCAGGACAAGGACCTGCTCGAGGATATCGACTGGATCATCCTGCCGATCGTCAACCCAGACGGATACGAATACAGCCATACTGATGTAAGTGCCGTTGAAGTTGTTCGCTTCTTAGCAGATGCCCCTTGAAGTGTTTTCCCAAAATTTTTATAAAAGGATTTAAAAAAATCTTAATGTGCATGCAAGCTTTACAGTTTTGCACCTACTTAACTGTGTCCTGCGCATACCAAAAAACGTGATGCAACATATTTTAATATATTGTATGTACAGTATATATTTTTTGAGCACCTTTATACCTTTTTTTGAATGTTCAAAAAAAGAGAAAAAAAAGGGGATGAGCATGAAAGTTGAAAGCTGTGAAGAAAAGGGAAGACCAAAAAGTCGTCTGTCTCGAGCTCAGACTGTGAAAGATGACAATCGAAGAGAATGATGGACTCCAATTAAGGTCCAGACAATATTACCACCATTTTTTTAATTAGTTAGTTTGGATTGCAAATAATATTATTGCTTTAGTGAACCCCTTATGAAAGACCATGAAATATAAAGAAAAATTTAAAAAACTCATTCCCAGGTCCGTCTGTGGCGTCGCACGCGCTCCTTCTACCCTGAACTCAACGATTCCTGCTACGGCGTCGACGCCAATCGCAACTTCGACATCGACTTCAACACGCTTGGGGTCTCCTCCAGCCCGTGCAGCGACACCTTCCCCGGCCACGAGCCCTTCTCGGAGCCAGAGACCAGGATCGTCAGGGACATCATGTTCGAGAACCTGGACCGTTTGCAACTGTACATGAACATCCATAGTCACGGGAACTGGGTGCTGTTCGGGTACGGTAACCGCACGTTGCCTGACAACGCTGTGCCCCTGTACCATGTTGGAGCTACCATGGGGGCCGTGATGGACGCTCTGAAGTTGCCTGAGGCTACCTTCTACAGAGTTGGGAACAGTGCTTTGATTCTTTACCCGACTTCGGGTAGCGCACAAGATTATGGTCAGGTAAATGTGTCTTTTATTTATTTAACACTGATCGAATGATTATTTATAGGATACAGTCAGAAGAGCTCGATTGTGCGAGTGCAAAGGCAGGTCATCGGATGTGACCAAACATTTAACATCTCGAGCTCCTCCGTTGTTCGGAAGGCACGTAAAGCCGTTGGTCCCAGCTGCATTAGCAGTCGTTAACAACCACGCTCCGCAATGGGCCCGCGTGATAGTTTATGGCCCATTCTGCCTATCAATCTATAGGGAAGGCTCGTGCCCCAGCGGTGGGGACATAAAAATGAGCGGATGATGATGAATAAATCACAAAAATTTTCGGCAAAGTAAAAGGTAAGGCATCAATCGAAAGAGACCTGAACTGATCTGTGCGACATAAATAGTATAACACTATAATGATAGTTGGTACGATTTCGTCTAGTGTGTTGTAATAACTGCTTGAAACGGCTTTTTATCGGCTCGGTGATTTCGTAGCGGCTATCTGAAGTGTTTTATCTCCAGTTTATCGCGTCGCGGCTTGCGGCACATTGCAGAGCAATTATTGATTTTGTTAGATATTCACTTAATATGATATTATTGTTTACCTTGCGATCTTCTCAAAGCAGTTTCATTATCACTAAACTAAATAAGGTTACTTTGTGAGAGACATGAGTCTCGGCTGGGTAAAACTTTTACAGATCTCCAGGAGTATTACTGAAATGTTATTGCAGTTGTGAAAATGTTACGTATATATGTATACCTAGTCTTGTTTTCACAACTGCAACAGTCATTTTGAAAAACAACAATTGAAAAAATTCCACGAGCGGGATTCGAATCCGCACCTCATGACATGCTGGGTCAGGTGCTCTACCAACTATGCTATCGTGGCACCGTCCAACCCGCCGAAATTATTCAATGCTATCTTCTGTTACTTTGTAAGCTGCAATAACATTGCATAGTTCTATAAGATCTCGTAGTTACCACCAGGTCCTCGCCTGATAATTTATTTTTCAATAATTAAACAGGATTATTTCCAATTACATGATTACAAATAAAAAATTTAATTGTTACATTAAAATATTCAAAATCATTAAACCAAAACAATCATTCAATAATTATAAAAACTAACAAATACATATAAACAAAAAATAAAAAGATTACTTATAAAGATCAATCAATCAAAGATCGATCAAACAGACAGAAACGAATTTATATTATCAGCAATTACATCAACCAAGAGAGCATTGAAGGCGGTATGCATTCTGCGGAGTGGGGACTGAGCTTGACTGATAATGAATGTGTTTTAATTCTTGTGTTCCAGGCGGTAGGGATCCCGCTGTCATACACCCTGGAGCTTCCAGGGTACGGGCGCGCCTTCCAAGTCCCCCCAGAGTACATCGACCACATCAATGTCGAGACCTGGGAAGGTATCGCCGCCAGCGCGCGCCTCGCTCGCTCATACTACAAAGAGCGGCTTTCGACTTAAGAGTTGATGAGGAAATTCAGAAGGAAATATGTTTTTATTAAAGTTAATAACAGATTTTTTAGAAAGAAAGTGATAGGTGTTGTTTATTGATTTATATCCTTATTGGCCTTTCTTGTCGTCGTCTTTTAGAGATCAACCTATATAACAGCTTATAATCATTTAACATTCTTAACAGTATATAGACAAAACACGGTGACAGATGCAAATATTCTTGAAAATTATCTGAAAATGCTTTCGATGGTATGGAACAGTTGGTACCTATTGGTTAATAATAAAATTAAGTGAATAAATTTTTTTATTTGAAAATCTTGAAATAGATTTCTGTGACATTAAATTCGAGCTAAAAAAATTCAGATTTTTTATATTTACAAACCTAGAGGAGTCCCTTTACCGAGAGTCCCTTTTAGAGTCATCACAAAAGTGAAGCCCTCAATGTTGCAATGATGCCTGCATCCATGATGCCTGCGATTCAAGGCATCATTGAAACAGGCAAGGAACGATTCAAACTTTTTAAAACAATATTAATCGAAAGAATCCCGTTCAATAGATTCTATAAAAATGGGTACATTAGTTCCAGCTGTATCAATTAACATGTCATTACGAAGTCATATTAATTAACAAACAAGATGGACAGGCAAGCGACGCTTTGTGACGTCAGTACGACGTCAAGTCGCCTCATTGTCATTCAATGTAGACCGCTAAGGCTCTAAGCCGCTACTCCTTGTCACCTTAGCCTCACAGTTTCAAACTTAACATCAACGATAACAATTTATATTTATATATTTAAAGTCCATTGCCTCTTATGCCTATTGTAAAGTAAAGGTAGAGTCATCGCCCGCAGGCTTGTACGAGTAGGTACTTCAAACTCGTCGTTTTGAAGTTGTTGACTTATATGGAAATAGAGAAGGCAGAAGGTTTGGTGATTAGTTCAAATTCAAATTCAAATCGTTTATTTGCAGTGAACAGGTTTAAATGCGTTTTACATAAGTTCTTTTGAGTAAGTATAGGCTCCATTTTGTATATAGAACTAATATACTTGCTACTAAAATTTACGCTTGGTCGGTCTAAGTCTAAATGGGTTAAAAAAGACCGTCCCACAAGAACAACAAGGCTGGATAAAAAAATACCACGATGAAAAATTACCACGTGTGGCAAAATAAAGATATAATTTGGACCTTACGGTTATCAAGTTAGGTGTCAGACGTCCTTGCGCAAGCACAAGGGACCATCTGCGTCAGGCCATAACGCCAGATCAGAACACGCTGGTACGCATCCTTCATCCGGTACTTTTAAGACTAGTGTCTCGAGCTAGTTGCCCCGTGGACACGTATAGTCCACTACCTAATATCCAGATAGGTTACCGGAGCTGTAAGCTCGCTCACTTCTCGTTGCACTAAGAGTACAACTCGCAGATACCACTGCTCGAGTCGTCAACTCTAAAGTCGACTACCAAATGTCTTCTTTGGTAGCGGAGTTTTAGCACACTCACTTCACGGTACTCATCCACGTACCAGATCAATTCCAAAATCCTACGCGGCGGATTCAACCGGAGGCTTTTGCCAAAGTAGGTAATAATCAGACATGAGACGGGTACCCGGTTTGGATTCGGTATCCGGCGGACCCGGCAGTTTTTTTGGATCCGGCCGGGTAACGGGTAATAACGCCGGGTACTCGGCAGTGCCTATACTACTATAATTTGAAATAAAAACCTGACGTTGCGTTGTTAACCCTTTGCAGTCTCCCTGTGACCACGGACCCTGCAAAGGGTTCGAAACGTCAGGATAAACATTAATTAAAAGTAATGTGTAAAATAAACGCGAGTAGATCCATAAAAGTTGTTTCATTTCAATGTGTAGTGTTCGCGTAAACTTTATAAAACAATATGAGCTTGTTCAATTTGAAATCTATACTAATATTATAAAGCTGAAGAGTTTGTTTGTTTGTTTGTTTGTTTGTTTGTTTGTTTGTTTGTTTGTTTGTTTGAACGCGCTAATCTCAGGAACTACTGGTTCGAATTGAATAATTCTTTTTGTGTTGGATAGTCCATTTATCGAGGAAGGCTTTAGGCTATATAACATCACGCTGCGACCAATAGGAGCGAAGCATCAGTGAAAAATGTTGCAAAAACGGAAAAAGAGCCTAAAAAATTAAAAATGCTGCCGAAAGTCACTATTCCACGCGGACGAAGTCGCGAGCACAGCTAGTGTATTATAAAAGATCAGCGCTGCTGGGTACCCGGCTAAACCATTACCCGTCCCATGTCTAGTAATAATAATAATAAATTATTATGAAACAAAAACCGACCTCCAGAAATCACTTTTTATTTCTTTTTCTTAAATTAGCTGTACCGACAGACGTTGTCCTGTCTGAACCGAATATATAGGAAAGATATGAGTTTAATTCCCGTGGGAATATCGGAATAAAAACTATCCTATGTGTTAATCCAGGTTATAAACTATCTGTATGCTGAATTTCATCTAAATCCATCCATCCGTTGCAGCGTGAAGAAGCAACAAATATACACACACACACACAAACTTTCGCATTTATAATATTAGCACAGCCTATAATTGACTATATCACATCATTACAGACAAACGAATTTTTCCTAGAAGTCGTCAGTTTGGTTTTAAATTAGGAGGGTTTTTGGTCTGCGTATTCGTAACGTAGGTGCGGAGTGACCCTTCTTCGTCTTCTATTTGAGTCGCCCTTACCTGCGTCGTCGTCGGCCCACGTGGCTCTGTCAACACCGATCGCAAGTATGCGACGCGATAACCGAACTTGCGCCATAAGAATGCGCCTGTTCGGGCTGCTGACACCGCGAGCCTCTACACAGCTCACAACACACACTTTATACGATTCTAGTAGTTGTTTAAGTACACACGTATGCGCATCAGACTAGGTACCACAAGACCCTCAATACACTTTGAATATTCTATTCTGCACAAATTACTATACCCATCGAATAAATATAGGTTAATTCTGAAATAAAGGAATATTTTTTTACTGTTTTCATTATTTAATTCACAATGCCAATTATATGTAGTTACAAGATCAAAGGGTTCAATTCCCATTCAAACTTCCTGAGACTGGCTGATTTTTTCTAGTAAAATTTTATCTTGTTAAATATACTTTAAATAAATAAATGAACGATAGGACTGATCTTAGCTAATATATAGCCTAGCTTAGCCTGCGTAGGCTAATAGCCTTACATGCTGTAGCTGATATACAGCATAAAAGGTTCCATCGAACTCAAAGTTTTAATTTTAAATTCATCATAAGCCAAGACAAAACTAAAATAAAGCAGCAGAAGCCATATATCTAGCTTCACGGTACTTTAATATCACTATATCATGGCGGGTACAGTTTCACGTGACAGCACGACCACACCTGCCGTCTCTTGCGCATACTCAATGAAGCTACCTCAAGAGTAAGAAACAAGAGCGTAACGACCCAATCGTTATACACTACGCTCTACTCACAGGCAGTCTAAAGCAGTAACTACGCGTACGCGGCGTTGTACGTCGAGTGTATTTAAAAAACAAGTTTGTTTCAAGTTTCGTGGTAGGCTTGTGCCTCCTGCGCACGCCTGCAATCGTCATTCGTCCGTCAGTAGGCCTTGCGCTATCGTCGCGTGCTCATTTATGTTAAATTTAAAATCGTTTTTGTTGTAATCACTCGTCGGTATTGTTTTATTCCACGATGTTTCTCAACTACGAAGTTGTTGCAGCCTTCAGCGTTACTGCGGTAAGTTTTCTTGCTTGTAACAAGATTTAAAACTAAAGTAATTGCGATGTTACCTACGTGAGGAACGTGACAATTGTGCTGTTGATATTGTGACTACATTGTTTGAATCCGACCGCGATTGAGCCCGTATTTGCATTGTTGGATCCTGTGATCTTGCATTGTCTGCCATTGTTACCTCTCAGGTGAGAATGTTGGAATAATTTATTTCTGTAACATAGCATAGGTATGTTTATATTCACGAACCTTCTGACTTGTTGATATTGAGAAGTGAAAGTTTTTATATTGGATGATAATGTTATTCCCTACTCAATACCTGTGTGTTTATTTTTATGTGGACAATATTTAAACTATTTACAATACTACCTATTTAAGGTTTGAGTATCATCATTTGATAAAATTTTACGTCACTGTTAACATAAGTATCATCAATGTTACCTATTTAACTAAGTGTTGCGTTGTTATTTGATTTAAATGTTATCTTAAACTAATTAAAATAAAGTAAATCCAAAACGTAGGTACCTGACCACAAAACACAATTGCCTTGAGGCGAAATATGTAGAAAACAACAACTTAATGATTTTAACAATTAATAATAATTAATCTATTTTTATCACACAGTTCTATTTCCTTTCTTACGTCAATCTTTTTGTTAAGCTATCAATTAATGAACTTTGAATTGAATTTTTGTTAATATACAATAATAGTACACAATTTTAAATTTTAATTTAAATAAAATACCACACGTGCTTCGCGTTTGGTCCATCCGCCGACCTGAGGGCCTAGACAAATGGCATTACGCTAGTAGAATAGAAATGGAATAGAATTATAAACGTGTCGTTAAATCGTTAGCTTATGTCCATCCCATTATTTTCTATTTATATTCTATTAGCGTTATACCACTTGTCTAGGCCCTTTGTACCATCAGGCACACTGAGTGCGTGTTTAGTTTTTATTCAATAGCCAGTTTAGCTAAGCTAAGTTTTAGCTCAAAATTGCATATGATTTATACAGGTCCATTTAGATGGTCCTTCGACCTCATACCTATGATCTCGAATAGGTAATGATTAAACTCGCACTTTGTATTCAGATAGCCAGCTAAATATGTATAAATAATTTAAATTGATGCTCATTGTCACTCACAATAAATACATAGGACCATAAACAAATGAATTTGTCTAGTGCAAACATCAACCGCAGTAACACACCATGATAATGCAAGTAATTACGCAGATAACTTTATAATATAATATTGATGATTTTCTAAGAAGTAATCTTCTCAGAAATTCATATCATTTATAACGGTACCGTGAATGGGACCTACTAGGTTCTAAGATAGGAAGCAATAAAGATGATAAACAATTGATGAGGGTCACACAGGACCCTTTAGGCGTTGCGCAAACATAGACAACCTAGACACTCGCGAAAGAAGAGGTTAACTACTGCGAGAGTTTTTTTTTTAATGTCCATAAGATATCATCTATACTAATATATAAAGCTGAAGAGTTTGTTTGTTTGTTTGTTTGTTTGTTTGTTTGTTTGAACGCGCTAATCTCAGGAACTACTGGTTCGAATTGAATAATTCTTTTTGTGTTGGATAGTCCATTTATCGAGGAAGGCTTTAGGCTATATAACATCACGCTGCGACCAATAGGAGCGAAGCATCAGTGAAAAATGTTGCAAAAACGGGAAAAGAGCCTAAAAAATTAAAAATGCTGCCGAAAGTCACTATTCCACGCGGACGAAGTCGCGAGCACAGCTAGTTATATCGATAATTGTTTGAACGGGCCATATACCACCACGCAGGCCCAGTGCGGATTGGTGTTTGTTAACGACTGCTAATACAGCCGAGAACAACGGATTTACGTGCCTTCTGAAGAACGAAAGAGTTCGAGATGATAAACTTTTGGTCACTGATTCCACAGAACAGTTAACTATTCCGTGACTGATCCGATGACTGGCATTTGCGAAAGTTGCTTACCCTTAGCAATCACAGACCTGGCGCGTTAACCACTACACCATCGAGTTCCTCAGAAGTTTAGTTTAAACTAAATTATAGTTTAATAATATTTGGGCATTTTTATGGTCAATGAGTGCCTGTGAAAGCTTATTAAATAAACGAATTGACTTCATCTTCCAGGTGCTAACGTTCTTCGTGGTGGCGACAGTGCTGCTGATGTACGTGGCCAAGCGCGGCATGCTGCGGGTGGGCGCCCGCCCGACGCTGCTGCCACAGCACGCCGCGCCGGCAGTGCTGACCCCGGTCGAGCTGGTGCCGCTCAAGACCGGCAGCACCGCGTAGAAGCCGCGGCGGCCGTAGTGCTGATTCCGGTCGAGCTGGTGCCGCTCAAGACCGGCAGCACCGCGTAGGAGCCGCGGCGGCCGCAGTGCTGACCCCGGTCGAGCTGGTGCCGCTCAAGACCGACAGCACCGCGTAGGAGCTCCACACTACTAGCATGAGAACTGCGGGTTTCTGCCACTATTCAAAGGACCATAACAAATTAAGAGGAAAGCGTCAATAAATAGCCACAGATGATTGCGAGAAGTGGTCAAATCCCTTCAACTCCGTCTGACTTAAATATAGACGGATTAGCATTTCGAATACATTAATTATTTACGTGTTAATAACGTATCAACTATAATTGTGTGTATGTTCGTATATTTGTTGCTTCTTCACGCTGCAACGGATGGATGGATTTGAATAAAATTTGGCATACAGATAGTTTATAACCTGGAATAACACATAGGATAGTTTTTATCCAGATATTCCTACGGGAACGGGAACCACGCGGGTGAGACCGCGAGCGGCCGCTAGTAGTGAATAAAACTCGAACCAGTCACTCAGAAGGGCAAACGACAGCAGCGTTACGATTAGATTTTACTGATTTTACTAGCTAGCTACATGGTAAAATTGTTTTGAACATTAAATCATTTGTAAAAACGCTAAAATTCATCAAGTTTTAGACTACACTCCTAGTTCAAATTTTTTTTTTGGAGAAAATGCTTTTTGCCTCATTCGCCATTTTCAGCTTCACCGGACTTTTTTGGGGGCGGCGAGAAATTTAAAGGGTTCCTCAAGCCGGGTGAAACGAATCACCTTCGGAGGTTTTCTAGAGGGAACGGCATCACGCACTAGTGCGTGTCCCCGCGCCCTACTAGATTCTCTGAGGGGTTCGGATCGGATCGGCAGTTCTGTTATAAAACGTTGTATCTAAAGCTTCACTTAAAGTCTGGCTGAAATGGCCTACATTCGGAATAGTGTAGAAAATGTGCTTCGTTATATACATTTCATCATAAGACTAAATACCTACATGTTTTCTCATATTACAATTTTCGTAATACAAGTTACGAAATACCAGCCATAATTAATATTATGGTACCCGAATAATCCAGTCTAGACTACAATATTTATAAGGTAAATGATAAACAATATTGTTTTCCATTACATTGACATGAGTCTGAGCACAGACATTGCGTTGGTGTCTGGTCTGTGATAAACGCGGGATCAAATTTCAATAACAACATGTAAGTGTTATAATATCAAGTGGCCTTCATGAGTTACGATTATACATTAACTTATGTTATGTTCAATTTCGTATACATTTATCATTACAATAAATGATTACCCAGAACAACTAAGTACAGAATATTACCACTTATTATCGAGATTAGTATTTTTGTAGCCGAGGGCTAGCCTTTAGAGGCACCCTCGGGCTGTTTCGCTCTCGATCCGATCCGAACCCTTCGGAGAATCTAGTAGGAAACGGGGACGTGTTTGCGATGCCTTCCCTTTAGAAAACCTTTTCAAAGTCAAAGTCAAAGTCAAATATTCTTTATTCAAATAAACTTTAGAAAAGTGCTTTTGAATCGTCTATAATTTTTTTACCTACTACCTATTCAGGACGTCTATATTTTAGCTGTGGAGAAGAATGGGTGCAAGAAACTCCACAGCTTTAATTCAATATGTAACGACATTTACAAAATTATATGCCGTTACGTTACCAAGTTATACAAGTTTAAAAAACCTTAACAATATTTTGGATTAGAAATAGATTGGAGCATTTTAAACCTATGCTGTTTTGTCTTCAATGTAATCAGACACTTTATAATAAACTTTTTTATAAAGCTTTTCTTTAATAGCGATTTTAAATTTATTAATATCTAGTTATTGGATAATACTTGGAACTTTATTGTAAAAACGTACACACAGGCCTCTAAATGAATTATTTACCTTGTGGAGCCTAGTATTAGGTACTGCTAGTTTGTTTTTATTTCTAGTGTTTACGTTGTGAATATCACTGTTTTTAGAAAAAGTTTCAATATTTTTATATACATACATTAGGTTCTCGTAAATATATTGTGATGCAACTGTCATTATATTAATATCTTTAAATCTTTTTTAATAAATGTGTTTAAATCGCACCGCTTAAGGAACCCTTTAAGTTTCTCATCGCCCGCCCCCATACAAATCTGGGGTCCATCACGTAAACTCTCCAAAAAAGTACTTTGTAATTTATATTAAAATAATGTTAAGTAATTTCAATTAAATACAGAGTGACTTTTTTTGTCACCGTCCAAACCTTCTGAGATGACTCCCGTGATACAAACGAACAATCCTACTATTGGACCAACTCCCTAAATCGAAAATAAAATTCATCTGTTCACCCTATATATTGTAATCGTTAAAATTACATAGTTATAAATATGACTTGGTGGCGTAGTATTATGCAACTTTTGTAATAGTCAGTCTCTTGATTGGCAAACAAATATGTAACTCTAAAATAAAACTATGCAGAGCTATTTCTGGCTTTGTACGGCTCGTCAACATTTGTAATTATGTCCACTGTTTGATTTATCTTCACTTTTAGTCATTAGATTTCCTAATTCCTAATTAATTCTAATTACTAAGGTTTTAAATCTGATGTTAAATTTGGTTTTAGTTCCGATTTCAAGTTGCGGGAACTAGATTAAATGCCCACAGTAAGGACTCTTACCATATATAACGATCTGTCAGATACTCAATTTTTTTGAGATTTAAAATAACTAATGTTTTTCAGGACATATTTCAAAGTAATTAATATTAGATTTAAGAATGGGTCCTTTTTCCAAAGACATGATGTGTCATACTCTTTTGGTTTGTGTGTATGTATTATTGTTTGGTAGATAGTCGATAGTGCTATATATAATTAGGAAATGTGCTTAAAAAATAAGGGACCATTACTAAGTGCCATAGTGAAGACCAATATTTTCTTAGTATATCGGAGTCTAGTTAAGTAGCAATAAGCTAATTAAATATCAATGTTAATGTAAGGCAATTGAATAAATCTCACTACTTTCTTCAATAAATGATTATGTTATAAAGCCATGTGTTTTAGTTAATTTTATTTATTTATTTATAAATACATAAAGTTACGGTTAAGTCTAAAAAATTACATAGTATCTGGACAATGAGCAAACTATAATCTATAACTAACGTGACCATACGTCCCGTTTTGAACGGGACCGTCCCTTTTTACGGTTCTCCGTCCTGGTGTCCCCGAAAAAAGCTTCGGGACACAAAATTGTCCCGTTTTCCAAAACCGGTCCTTAAGTCAATGTTGATAACAAAGATAAACAATAAAAAAACGTGCCAAGAACTTTATTTTTATTTAAAATCATCACCAGCTGCATAACAACTTTGTTTATCTGAAAAATATAAAAATAACTGAGCATTTATTTGAATACTTTTTAAATTTGTAATAAATACCTACTATTTTGATAAATAAAATAAAACTTAACAAGAAATAGTTTTTTTTTTCACTGTAAACCTACCAATTGACGTACACACGGCGGCAGATCAACCTACCCAAACCTGTCAAATTTCTCCAATGAATATTGATCCTTATAACCAAACTATAAATTTCAAAATTGATTGTAGAAATTTGACAGTTTTGGGTAGGTTGATCTGCCGCCGTGTGTACATAAACCGAAGTCCCGTTTTGAGTAAAAAAATAAATGGTCACGTTATCTATAACATGTATCTCTAGCATGATTAAATACTGTGCAAATCTAAAACATTATTTATTATAGTTCTAGGTCTTACAAATAATTGAAGTGTTGGTAGAATATATATATTATTCCCTACATAAACTCAATTCAAATCATAAACTTTTTAAACTAGTTTAGATAACCTAGAACTTTCTACACCCTTTTTTACTTTAAACTTGATTATCTCAAAACTAGTGTCATGTGGATTAGTTCTGTTCTGCGCAACTATGTCCAATTGTATGCACTCTACAATAAATTTAAATTTAGATATTGATGTTCGAGCAGTAATCCAGGCAGAAGTGTTTGTTAACAAGACGTCATTTATGGTTTTCAAGGTGCTTATTTAAAATACGCCCTGAATGGATATTATGTAAAACTTTTTTGGTCGATTCAAAAGTGCTTTTATTAATTTTATTTGATATAAGATATTGTGACTGCCACTTTATTATGAAGGGGCAAAGAAAAGCTCTTACACCTATTTTCATTCAACCGAACACCGTTAAACTCATCACTAGGCCATTTAGACTTGCGTTTGCCGCCTACCTCCTAGACTACATTTCCTAGTTGATTTCTCCGCGCTTTTGCAAACCTAATTTCGTCGGGCGCTTCCGAGGTTCAAGATTCAATTCCTTGACGTTTTCCGTTGATAGTGTTTTTTGATTTTATTTCAACCATTGGTAACCTTCATCCGTTTATGCTAACCTCTTTATTGGCACTTCTCGCTTATTGCATTACGACCTTTTCCTTGAAAGAAGTTTTAAGACGCAAACTTGATTACGCGAAATGGAATTGCTGCAAGCTCTATATAATTTATAGATTTCCTCCCTTGAGTGTTTTCAAATCAAATAAACGCAATTTTATGACGACCTTTAGAGGTTTCTATTCGTGTTAATGTTATTAGATCACTTTATTGAAAGTTTTTGCATATTCATTAAAATGGAAGTTATAAAATTGATATTAAAAATTAAAAATTCAATAATAACATAAGTTGCTTATTTAACGTTTTTTTTTCTTTTATTTAATGCTTAACCATGGATTGGAATGTAATTTTCAATTTGATATACATTCGTAAAATGTATTTCAAATCAATATTTGCACAAAAAATTTGTAATTTGCGGAAGAGATATACATATGACTTATATTTACCAAATATTAATAATGCCCTTTATCACAAGAGTGCCTATGTAACTGGTATCCAAATATTTAATCATCTGCCCACTGATCAAAAATCCTCAGTAAATTTAAGCTGTTTTAAAATTAAATTAAAGAGATGGCTTATAGATAAGGCGTTCTACAGTTTGACTGAATATTACGGTACAAAAACAGCATAGTGGCTGTTTCTATTTAACATGTACCTACCTACTAAAAATTGCATGCCCGACTAGGGTAAATTGTTTGTTCCCAATTATAATATGCTTAACACCTGCTATGTATTTACACAATTTTATGGCAATAAAAAATATCTTATCTTATCTTATTGTTTTAGCAAAAAAGGGATTCCCTCCTAGCACACGTATTTCCTTCTTCCTCAGCAGGAAGAAGGAAATATGGGATCCTTAGAACGAGGTGTGACAACTCTTGGGTACTTGCCTGCCCGTGAAGAAGACAGTAAAGAATTCTTTCTTTCACTTACTTCACGGGAAAGAAATTATTTATTGACGATCACACAGACATTACAGAAAAAAACAGTGAATAAGAAAACGTTTAAAATAAATAAATATTAATAATTAAACAACAATAAGGAAGCATAAATGTGTGTGAAGGCCAACTAGGACCAATCGTGCCGTTGCGGTGCTGAGAAACAAACACCACCACAACGACGCTGGTATTCTGACAAGGCCTATAGTGTGTGAGTGTGAATGTAGTGTTGTGTGTGTGTGCCTACATAATTATGTAGATGGTACCTATAATATTAAAAAAAATAAAAAAATAAAACATAGTTGCATACATATACATACATAATATACCTACATAGTGAGGCAGAATCCCGTTCTGCTAGCGGTCCTTGCATCTGGACTCTGCTTCAGCTAAACAACACGCAACGCAGAGTCCTTTCCAAACCTTCTTTAAAAACACATTTATGTTGGAAAAGAGAACCTGATAGAATAAAAGCTACAATGATTTTAAACATTAGAACATCACTTATTCCCTCCTTTCTATGTTATGGGGTCCTTCAAAAGAGGTGTGAAGAAGCACCTTGTGGGCCGGCAGAGTGAGGTTAACTGATGCTACGTTTGTTTTCACGCTGCACCAGTTATCTTCGCGTCTGGACTCCATTTCCACTTAACATCAGGTGGGATGGAGTCATTTGCCGAGCTACCTATAAAAAAAATTTTTTTTTCTCTATTAGTTGTAGTTAATACGACTTGAACTAAAAGAGAGATAAAACGATCCAGCTAGTTAACATAACTTATGTTGTCTGGCTACAAAAAGAAATTCAATGATGATTCCAAGATAACGTGTCGTATAGGCACCAGTTCCCTAAACGTTATCCGAAACGACCGTCAAAATGTACATCACGTAGGCAGTTACTATAAATATTAAGCTATGCCAAAGTAAATGAACGCAAGATGTGAGCCGAATCATTATGTTATCATTTACGAGATTCCGCCTGAGATTAAGTTTTAATCGCGTGCGTCCGGGAATATCATATTTTGTTAGGTAAGGTAATATTGTTTTCTAAAGATTACGCGAACACTACACATTGAAATGAAACAACTTTTACAGATCTACTTGCGTTTATTTTACACATTACTTATTTTTTTATCCTGACGTTTCGAACCCTTTGCAGGGTCCGTGGTCACAGGGAGACTGAGGTGTTGGTCGTCTCTTAATTAGTTGGTAGCTTGTATACCCTCATTTAAATTTAATCAGGTGCATTCCGTTATACGCAGAAAGAGCTTACAGTATCTTTTGGTCTGGCAGTATGGTGTTTGGCTGGGATTTAATATTTTGTATGACGGGATCCCAGGCTGGTGGTAGATTTCAACCATCTTCTCTATTGCAATTAGGATGTTTTTTAATTTCAATAGCCTCGCGTATCATCCTAGGGATGAATCGTTGTTCTCTAGCGAGTAACGTCAGGATAAACATTAAATAAGTAATGTGTAAAATAAACGCGAGTAGATCTGTAAAAGTTGTTTTATTTCAAGGTAAGGTGAATGATAAAGAAAATAACAAAACTGAAAAAGAGATGTTTGCCACTTTCCTAATATTTAACTTTAACTGTGTGTGATTAAAGATAATCATAACGAAGCTGGTGGTATTGGTGAGAGAATAGCTCTAAATATATTTGTATTTTACTTTATTTGGAAACATACAATACCTACACTATTATATTTTATAAATCTTACATTACAATTTTACATACTTACATCAGTAAAGTTTCCACTTATAACATATACATAAGTTTGGGTACTAGGGTAAAAGTAATAACTCGTGTATACTTATGGAGAGTAATAAATGATTGAATTGAAAGGTACAAAAAAAGAAAAACGTTATGGATCCTTGAAAGTAGCGATAGTATTATTAAATATAATTCTATATTTGTAAATACACTTGAAAAGTAGGATTAAGAGATACTCGTTGTTAGCTATTAGACCTGCATCATCATCATCATCATCATCTCAGCCAAAAGACGTCCACTGCTGGACAAAATCTCCACAACGACCGGTTTTGTGCTGCTCGCATCCAACGGCTTCCCGCGACCTTCACCAGATCGTCGTCGGTCCACCTAGACCGGCATATTGTTACCTTTTTCTTTATTCAATAAAGTACTTACTTACTTACCGTGTTCCCGGGTTATATATTGTTATATATAGCACATGCAAAATGCTTGTCCACTTGAATCAGTTACTGCTCAGCCACGACCACACTGGCGTCCTGCGACGTGGTGAGCAGATTTCTAAATCATTGCATTCTTTCTATCACCGTTAACTATGACTATCGTACTAAAGCGCGCAACAACCGCTCCTGTAGTCTAGTGACCAGCGGTTTAGACCCAGAGGTCCCGGGTTCGATTCCCAACGGGGGGGTACATTTTTGTGTACTCGCGGTTTGTTCTGCGCGGACAACGCCGAGGTTGGTTGGTGGTAGGGCTTGTTTGTCCGCCTGGCTAGCTACCACCATCTTATATAAATATGTCGCCTTAACATCAATATTTGTAGCATCGTTGTGTTCCGGCAGCTAGAGATAACTTCGGCTACCCGTTGGGTGTGACAACAGCTCTTGGCCAACGCGAGCAACGCGATGGGCATTCGCTCTCGAGAGAGCACTCTTGCAGACTTTGGTGGCCTTGTTGAAGACTACCTTGAGTGAAGAGATGTTACGGTCGTTGAGCGTGCGAGCCTTGGTCCAAGCGCGATACGCCGCCTGTTTAAGTTCAACAGCTTTGGCGCATTCGCGATTGAACCAAGGGCGCGCCTTACTTCCGCTGACGACATCAGTGTAAGGAATGTAATATTCCATCCCCAACATGATCTCGTCAGCGACAGCAGGGGCACTCTCCGATGGGTCCCTTCCCACAAAGCAGCGCTGGCCTCACGGGATGGACGCAAAATAGTCGCGCATACCATCCCAATCTGCCGACGAGTAGTGCCACAAACGAGAGACTCGTAGACTCGTAGACTCTACTGAGGGAGAACTTTTATGGCACGTACGGTGGCACCAGCCAGGCAATGGTCAGAAGTGCCCAACGGAGCACTTATCGACACTCTGTACCCGGCTGGTCAACTCGTCAGCAGTAAGTTTAGCAAGGATGGCGCTTGACCTGATATAATTTCGGAATCCTGGTGGGCTGGAGAACCAGTTGAATCAGATCATGCGTGAGAGCGAATGCGTGGGCAGTTCGGCCTGCGTGGTCTGTTTTGGAAGAGCCCGACCAGGTCTCATGGTGGGCATTAAAATTTCCCAAAAGCACCACATCGGCAGACGGAAACCGCTCCTGCACGTCGTCAACTGCTTGGCTCAGGCAATCGAATAGCCGAGTTGTCTCGTGGTCTCCGGAGTGGGAACGGTACAGGCAAGCGTAGACATGGCTCTCGGAACCAAAATCTACATGTACCCATAGGATAGAGAAGGAGGGGTCCTCCAAGCAGCGCAAACGTCGACAACAAACGTCCGTCCTGACGAAAAGGCATACTCCGGCTTTCGCGAGGAAACACTCCTCAAGCACGTAGCCGGGGTAGTGCAGATAATTATGCAATGTCGACAGGACGGCGGATCTGTGTCTCCGTCAGAAAGAGCAATGCAGGCCGGGCCGTCTCTAGGTGTTGGTGGACGGCGTTGAGGTTTGAACGGAGTCCAGGGATGTTAGTGAACTCCACCTCAAAAAGCGACTTGGTGGTGGGGAAGTGGGATGCCGCTGTCTGACCTGCATTGTTAATAGACATTGACATGGTGGTTGGATGGGGGCGTGAGTAAAAGGAGATGCTGTGGCGGCAAGGTGGAAAAGACAAAGTGTGGGATACTATCATGAACTAGTGCATGTAGTTGTTCGGTAAGACGCTGATCGACCCGCCGGAAGGAAGGGCCCCGTACCCCCCCGAAAGTAGTCGCCGAGTAGTAGTCCCACCAATCCGGTCACCAACCGGCACGACGAGCCACTTCGGGATTATGCGCGGCCTGGTGGAGCAGCCTCCTAGGGTGGTTAGCCCTAGTTGGGCTCCTGTACTATGCCGCGGGCGGCCAGCGGCACCACCTTTTTTACGGGTCTCCCTGGCCGGTGAATCGACCCACGTCAACCGAACAATGCGTCCACAAAGACTCCTACCGGTCCTTGACCCTGCCGCCACCGCACCTCCCAGAAGCTCAGGTATTACGGCTCTGAACCCGGAACGCGTCCTGTGTTGAGCCTCGAACACTTGGCGGGTTTTGCAAGTCCGCTTTGCCACTAGGCCATCGTTACCAGTACCAGTAAAGAAAAAATTAAGTAGAAATCCGCTCGCCACGTTGCAAGTCGCTCGTGGCTGATGCCATCGTTTGAAGTGTCATATCATTCTCACTTTCGAGTTATCAATAGCATCGAGCTAGGCGGATAGATATCGGCGCGATCGAGCGGCGCTCCCCCGGGCCGTCACGTAAGCGCCCGGATGGTGTCACGTGACCGCGGGAGCGTCACGTCCCGGGGCTAACGACCGGGGCGAGCGGCTATGGTTATGAGCCAAACCTATTCGGCAATCGGTGGCTTATTAAAGTGGTTTTTCAAGGTTTCAAAGTGGATATCTTGTACTGAAAAACTACTAAAAGCTACTGTGCTACAACAATACACGATACAAGTTTATTTAAACTTATAACTCTTGTGCACTATGTGTGTGTAAAGTTATACCCTTTACTCGTATAGATTTGTTTATAACAAAATCTTTTATGAAACTGCAAGTCGAATTTTAAAATCCGCCGATAAATTTCAAATTCGCATCCGATACATTTTCCACATGCATTTATGTATTTTTTTACCATTCGAAATTAAGTTGCCAATAAAATAAAACCATTATACATCTGCATATCACCGAAACAATTAAGATACTTTCCCTGGAAAACACGGTCTCTTTCTCCCTGTAAAATAAATTCCAGTTTTTTACTAGGAATTCAATAAAACGTAAGTTGCATAATTTTCGTGTATGTTGTGTACAGTCACAAGCACCAATATGTATATGTCGTAGCCATATCGTAGATTTGCTCACTTCACGAAATGCTCGAGAATTTCATGAAATTGGCCACATCATGATATGGTTTGGGCAGATCAATGTTTTATATAAGAAATCGTTTCTCGATATGGGCAACTAAACACGCGGCTAGTTCATGAAATGGTCAAACTTTAGTGATCATATCATAAAATATTTACATTAACCACTGTTAGAGGCACTAATATCGTTTACTATTTGTGTCGATGCAATCGATGTGTACCTACAATCTTATGCCGCTCCCCCCTTCCGTGACTGGCCCTCGCTACGCTGCGCTTCGCTCGGGAAAAAAAAATTACTTAACCTAACCAACAGTAAGGATTTCTTACATTAACGATATGGCCAAACGTCGAAGGACATATTATTATTATCAAACGTTGACGCTTTGCCGATATGATCAGTTTAAGCTGGGTATATCATGAAGTACAACCATTTCATGAAATGGTCGAATACATCATAAATGTGATCAATTTCAAGATCCGGCCACGACATATACACTTTGTATATTCCATTATATTGTATTAAGAGTTACAACTGTTTACATATTTTTGCTCTGACTTTTGAATGTACGTACATGTATTTCTTTTCATGTCAGCGTGACATCACCTCATACATACCAGAATGCCACGTCAACAGCTCTAATTGACATATTATTTTATCTTGAAAGAGGTTTTAAATTTTCAGGGTCCGTCAGTATAAAAATGTAGAATAAACGCCGAGCAGATCTGGTATCAGTTTCATTTCAACTTTCACGAAGGAAGAGTGAAGTTAAAAGTAAAGTGAATAGCCTATAACGGTCCCACTGCTGGGCAAAGGCCTCCATCATTGAAATCAAGTCATTACTACAATTGATGGTTAATGGCAAATCACCACGCTTGCTTGGTGATCACAAACCCGGGGTATACATCGAAAAAGCCGAAACACACTTTACCCAACATGGGAATTGAACCTGAAACCTTCGGGTATCGGCCCGAGCACTGCCACTCTGCCATCGAGGCGTCACGAAGGAAAAACAACAATTATATAACACCTACTTAGTTCACAACGTACATCGAACCTTCTCCGTTCTCCATTATAAAGCTTGACTTGATTCCGAATTGAGGTCGTTATTCCCGTGTTAGAATGGTTACAACGTCAACTCGTGTGTATGAAAAATGTTGGGAAGTCACGGGCGGGGTAACGAGCCCGGATTCAATTTCACACGTCGATTCACCCGGTGCCTTAACGCCTTGTCTCGCACAAGCCATTGGCTCGGCTCCCGTACACAAAAATAATAGGAAATACGCCAGCCATGGGCTGTGAGACGAATCATAAAGTTACAATCAAATGGTGACACTGGCTTTTTGTGGAAATTTTCTTTTTTAGCAATCTTTTTGTAGGTGGAACGTCGATCTGGTCGAAATAATAAATAAAAAATAAAAAGTTTATTTAACAACATTAACATACAATGACAAAGTGTTTTCAAATTACAATTGAAGTTAATACATGCTAAGGTTGTATCGACTAACGCTTCCAATTTAATGCAGTTACAGAGATCTCTACCAAGGCTAGGCCTGTCTTGTAGACAATCTATTGTCACACGTTGTCAGAGTCTGTTTACGCGACTTTCGTCAGACAATGGACTATTAAAATTAAACGAATTGCAATGTGGGCAGGCCTCCAACAAGGTGGACCGACGATCTGGTGAAGGTCGCGGGAAGCCGCTGGATGCAAGCAGCACAAAACCGGTCGTTGTGGAGATCCTTGGGGGAGGCCTTTGTCCAGCAGTGGACGTCTTTTGGCTGAGATGATGAATTAATAATTATTATTACTTATTAATTGAAATTGAAAAAGAAAATAGCCATCGATGAAGTCATTAGCCTATACTGATTAAAGATATTTTCTGTATTTTTTTTACTTTATTATGAATTTAAATCGAAAATGTCCAATTTATATAATTTATATTTTATAATATGTCATTGTAATTAGTACCTACCTAGTGCTTTTCTATCGTATTGGTGTTGTACTGTAAAGATAGATTTAAGCTAAGATTAATAAATACATAAATAAATAAATAAATAAATTCTTCTTAGAAGTTCTGATAATGATATTTATAGCATCAAACATTTTTGGCATTGATTAGACATTCTTAGTGAGTAGGCGGGTAATTTAAAAAAAAACATTAAAATATATTTCGTAAATTATAATTTAAGTACTTTTTCTTATACTTTACTTTTGTTATCTATTTCTCTATTGTATTGGATATGGTGTTTACCTAAAAATATTGTAGCACACTAAGTTAAGAAAATAGTTGCTTGTTTACATTACGTAAAAGTGTACACAAACACTGGTAAACCTAAAAGGAATAAGTAAACAATAAATAGCCTTTTAAATTTCGCAGCTTTTTCTGGCGACGCGACCGAAACCTTAACAGGGTCCGACCATAGGAACCATTAACAGGATCTAACTGGATGGGTCAGTAATCGAATCACTCGCTCGAAAATCCTCTCCGCAAACGGTCTCGCCCTTAGCGCAAAACAAGGAGTCAACAGAAGGTTACGCGCTCCAGCAACGCGCGCTTATACAACCTCACACCGACATGGAATCTAGCAACGGCTACTGTTTAAAAAATATATATTTTACGGGTAAGCACAGTGCCTTGATCTCATTTGATGTTAAGTGATGATAAGGCGAGGAGCTCGATGGTGCAGTGGTTAACGTGCCTGGTCTGCGAGTGCTAAGGTTAAGCAACTTTCGCAAAGGTCGGTCATCGGATGGGTGACCAAATACTTATCAACTCGAGCTCCTCCGTGCTTCGGAAGGAACGTAAAGCCGTTGGTCCCGGTTGCATTAGCAGTCGTTAACACCACCGCACCGCACTGGGCCCGCGTGGTGGTTCATGGCCCGTTCTTCCTATCCATCCATATAGATGATGATAAGGCCAATGATAGAAGCGCACTTCACCCGGGATCCTCAACTAGTGAGGTACTGGCTATCTTATCTTTAGCTGCCGGAACACAACAATGCTACAAACATTGATGTTATGGCGACATATTTAGATAATATGGTGGTAGCTAGCCAGGCGGACAAACAAGCCCTACCACCAACCAAACCGAGTACACAAACATTCCCGCTAGGAATCGAATCCGGGACCTCTGGATCTTAACCGGTGGTCTTAACGACTAGACCAGGTAGTGGTTCTGAGCTGTTCCGGTATTCGTGTTAGGGGTGATGTAACTTACTTTCTGGGTCTAGTTATTTTGTGACCTCAGCCCGCGGAGAATCGAAATTGATCACAAATATACCCGACCTCTTTGGAGCACATAATCTGATAGCTTTCCTTTCTAAAAGTTAACTGCAAGCGATATTCTTATCGATTCATAAACATTTACGATACGAGTTAAGGTTTTAAAATTGTTAAAGCTACAATCAGACCACTGAATGATATTGTGGATGAACTTCAAACACAATAACGGCGAAGGATTTACAGTTTCATAAATGTTATTAAACAAAATCCACTTTAAATACAGCAAAACTCCACTTTAATGACTCACTGTCTACTCACGAATCACAGGAGTTATAAAGCTATGAGCAACTAGAAGGTAACGAAGTAGGCAAAATTATTTCATAGAATTATGAAATGATTTTGAAACAAAACAATAGCATGTTTCTCAATGGTTGTTAAGTACGTTTGTAAGTACTATTCGACCTCAACATCACTTATGGTCTGATGATATTTAGGTAATTATATTTCTTCCATACTGCAAGAATTTGAATTGCAAAAAACACACATAAAATTAATAATAACATAATAAACCGCCGAAATTTCGAGCCACCACGAAAATCTACAAAAAAAAATAGTCAACATAATTTCAATCAAAAAACACTTCCCGATTCCAGCTGTATAACAATGCAGGCGTCTTAAAAATATTTTAGCGAAGGTGTGCCGACGAAAGGGTCGTCCCCCGCGATTATAATAAAGGATACCTTAATTAACTCCGCTGTCGCCGTTAATTCGCAGGTAAATTGATACAAACGCGCGTTTGCGTCGCGGGGCGGCGACTGAGTTACGGCCCGATTCTTTCCGCCAAAAGACTTTGTTACAGTGGATGAGTTTCGCGATTTGTATTTGTTAGGTGGCAACTTGGATTTGGTGAAATTTGAATTTATACCTTTTTGTTTGATTGAACTGTACCGTTGAGTTGATAACTTTGAGATTATTCTCTTTAAATGTTTATATAATTTTTAACGCAAATTTTGTTGCGAACAAATTACAAAAACACAAATGTTGAAAAAATTTCCACGAGCAGGGTTTGAACCTGCACCCTTCTGACATACCGGGTCAGGTGCTCTTCCAATTGAGCTATCGTGGTTCTAACCAGCCCGCCGAAATTATTCAAAACTATTTACTTTTTACTTTGAAAGCCAAAGGCGCCCATTCAATGTTAACAACTACCGTCATTAACATCCGATCATAATATTTTTACAAATACTAAAGATCAGTTAAGAAGTAGGCAAGCTATTTATAAATGTTTATATAATTTTTAACGCAAATTTTGTTGTGAACAAATTACAAAAACACAAAATATTATGATCGGATGTTAATGACGGTAGTTGTTAACATTGAATGGGCGCCTTTGGCTTTCAAAGTAAAAAGTTAATAGTGTTGAATAATTTCGGCGGGCTGGTTAGAACCACGATAGCTCAATTGGAAGAGCACCTGACCCGGTATGTCAGAAGGGTGCAGGTTCAAACCCTGCTCGTGGAAATTTTTTCAACATTTGTGTTTTTGTAATTATTCTCTTTATTTTGACGCAGTTATTTGTGTACACTGGTCATTGCAGACTTTCTATTTTGTCATTTTTACACCTAATGTTCTTGCTCAGGGACAGTAGACCCACTGTTTTTTTTTAAAGAATATCCTGTGAGTGGGTTGACTATACAGGGTCACTTTTTTATCACCGTCCAAACCTTTAGAGATGACTCCCGTGATACAAACGAACAACTCTTACTATTGGACCAACTCAAACTCGAAAATAAATATCAGCTGTTCCATAGAAAACATCGATATTCATTCGACCAAAATGTACTAGTACTTGGTTTGGACGGTTATAAAAAAGACACCCTGTATATAAGCCTTTGCAGCATAAGCAAGTATATTTTTATTTCGCATTATTAACAGAAAAGCGTATTGTCTACATCTCATCTAATGGTAAATGATGATAAGCCAGAAATACTTCATATGTCGTAACAGCTATTAATAGCAATTCAGACGTTCTAGTGATTTAGCAGTGGTCTAGTTTATTTAGCAGTGGAAGTCTGCAGAAGAATCAATACAATACAAAGCCATCCATAGTGAAGGTTCGTGCCCCAGCAGTGGGGACTTAATAGGAGCTGGTGATGACATCAATACAAATACAATACGCAACAAAAAATCCTAACTTACAAGGTGTGTACCATAAATGTCTCCGCTCAGCTCAGCTGGATTTTTGCAAATACCTAGCCTTTTGATAATGAAGATGTACGGAGAAAAAGCGCGTGCCGAACGCCCGTCTGCCCGCCCCGAGATCTTAACAGAACGCCCGGAGCCGCCATTCAAGAGAAACCCTAATTTTAATTCCAGACTTTTGACACCCGCCCTTCATATTTTCTTAAAATATCTCCCCCTGCTCGAAGGCGCAGTCTGCCTTCCATTTACCAGCGGCTCTGTTTTAATCATCTTTTGTAATGAGCTTTGCTAGTAACGTACGTAAGTGTCTACATAAATTATCTGATGGTACATTTAATGTTACACCGTGCGTGACCTAGGATGTTGCATTTTCTTTCGGCGATTATACTCAGTAAGGAAGTTGCTTAAATAGTTATCAGAAAACATTGAAAACGTAGTTTTCGACAATAAATTGAATTGAATTATTATCTTTTGACTTACAAAGTTAAAGTACTTGTACTTTTTCAGAAAACATACGTTTTGAAAACTGATTTATGTGATTGTAAACTTTCCCTATTAAACCTTGACTTTATGCGATTCATGAATATGTCGAATGAAACTCAGTGCTTAAATAATATCCTGCAAAAAAGCGAAGGTTCTATCTGCTCCCCCCAGTTCTCAGCTGTCTAATATCAAAGACGCCTTTTTAAAATTCAAATTGGCTGATTTATTAAAATTCATGACGTTTAAAGTGAATTCAGGTATAAAAGTTTATGGGTCTGCTATTAATTTGGCAAGAACTTTTTGATGGCGATATAAAATCTGACTTTAGTCGATTAAGCCGGTCGGTGCCAAGCCACGACATTTTTTTGCTAATTAAGTTGTAGCACAAAAGCCTTACGAACGCATTAATTTCAATAACCGCCAAATCGTGTTTTCTTTTAACTCCTCCTGATGGTATAATAACTAAACTGTGGATCTATAGCACTGTTTTACCCTAGTACAACAGTTATATGTACATATAAGACCACCAAATTGTATTTTATTTGTTATTGTTCCAAGTTTTATATTTATCTATCTGTTTTCGTTACTAAACAATATTATCTATAATCTTTGTTTAATATTTCATAACTCCCACATTTATTAGGTTTGTCAAGTTGTTTTTACAAGTTTTTGTTTTTAGTTTTGTTTTAGGGTTTCGTACCCAAAGGGTAAAACGGGACCCTATTACTAAGACTACGCTGTCCGTCCGTCTGTCACCAGACTGTATCTCATGAACCGTGATAGTTAGACAGTTGAACGTTTCACAGATGATGTATTTCTGTTGCCGCTATAACAACAAATACAAAAAAAAACAGAATAAAATAATATACAACAAACGTGATTTTTTTGCTAATTTTTGCACAATATTGATAACGGCAACAGGTAGATGCTTGAAATATTCACAGAATATTTATTTATTTATTTATTTATTTATTTATTGGGGTAACCAACAAAGCAATTACACAAAAACTTACTATAACATACATTGCATCTTACAAAAAATGAGTAATGCTTTACTTATAGGTACCACTACATGCAAATAACATAATTATTATAAGTTCAATCTCAAGTAACAGACATCCCTTAGAGACGAATTAATATAAAAATTTACTACAATGAAAAATAAGTTAAATAAATTAAATAATGGGTTGTAACAAAATTTTGTTCTTAAAACTTTTACGTGTTTCCGAGAAAATATCTATATCAGTGGTTTTAAATAGTGCGTTGTATTTGTTTACAATTCTGTTCAACGGCGAGTAATGGCCAAGATTTGTTTTTGAAATACCGCTGACAAAAGGAATATACTTTGAAAGACGAGGAAGTTTCAACGGCGCATTAAAGTTAATTTTGGATATGAGAAGAGGACTGTCAAAAATACCATTGACTATTTTATATAGAAACATGTGATCCTGCAAGCCTCTTCTATTACAGAGGGAGTCCATTTTAAAGTACTCCAAACGATCACTATAGTGCGGAAGCTTCCGTGCCATATTACTACTATAGGCAAGATGCCACAAAAATCTTTTTTGAATTTTCTCGATGCGTTTAGTGTGGACTTCGTAATGAGGGTTCCATACGGTGCTGCAGTACTCAAGATTGCTCCTCACAAGAGCGTTATAGAGCAATATTTTGCTAGCAGGATTCTTGAAGCCCTTAATGTTACGCAAAACGAAACCCAACATTCTAAATCCTTTAGTGGCTATGTTATCGATGTGGACATGAAAACGCAGTCCACTGTCTAATGTTACTCCAAGGTCACGTACCTCATGAACTTGGGTAAGGGTTGTGTTTCCTATTGTGTAACGGCTTGTGCAGGTGTTTTTGCTTCTAGAGAACTGTATGTAGTAACATTTTTCAATGTTTAAAGACATTCAGTTAACATCGCACCATTTTACTAGAGCATTAATGTCAGCTTGGAGAAGAATCCGATCGTTTGGAGAACGTATTTCTCTATATAGTTTGAGATCATCAGCGTATAAATAAAATTTTGAATTTGGAAGAGAAAAGACTATGTCGTTTATGAATATATTAAAAAATAACGGACCTAAATGGGAACCTTGTGGCACACCGGATAAAGCCATGAACCGCTCGGACTTAAACCCTTGTACCAACACTACAGAGTTTCTGTTCAGCAGATAGGAGTTACACCAACGCAAAAGACTTCCGGCAACACCAATCGCAGACAACTTTGAGATAAGGATTTTGTGATGTACTCGGTCAAAAGCTTTACTGAAGTCCGTGTATATAACATCCACAGGAACTTTTGCATCGACCGAGGTACATATGTCATCAACAAAAGGTACTAAATTAGTTTCTGTTGATCTGGACTTATAAAAGCCGTGCTGCTGCGATGAGATAATTTTTTAAAGTGCCACGAAATAACCGGGTATGTCAAAGACTCAAAGACTTTTCCGATCGCTGGCAGGATAGATATAGGCCTATAGTTCTCAGTGCAATTTCTGTCACCAGATTTAAAGATTGGCACTATTATAGCCTCCTTCCACCGCTTTGGAAACACCCCCGAAGATAGTGACATATTAAAAATTAAATTTAAGGGATAAGAAATAGAATCTGCACATGAGCATAAAAATAAAGCCGGTATACCATCGGCGCCAGCACCTTTATTGCAATCTAGCTTTTTTAAGGCCTTTGTGACTTCCTCGCGAGAGAGTTTCGCAGAGCTAAGGTTTGACTGGGAGCCATTTATATTAGAGGATTCCCAAGCAAGAGGTAAGGCGTTATCTCTGCTATAAACAGATGCAAAATTTTTGGCAAAAAGATTACAAATATCAGAGCCATTACTCACCGCCACATCGCCACTATACATTTCAGAGGGAAAGTCGGTATCGTTATTTTTTCTCTTGTTTTTTACAAACGACCAAAACAATTTAGGGTTAAATGCAAGATCAGCCTCAAGTTGTGCAATATAAGTACTGTAACACTTTGCCTGCAGCCTCGCACATCTATCCCCGAGCATTCTTAGATCTACAACATCACGAGGGTTCTTGTATTTACGAACTCTTACACGACAGCGATATTTTTCATTTAAATAATAAAATAAAATAAAATAATTTTTTTTCTCGGTCTTATTAATAACGATAACAGGTAGAAACTTGAAATATTTTTATAGATAATGGTACGGAACCCTTCGTGCGCGAGTCCGATTCGCACTTGGTCGGTTTTTTAGTTTGTTTTTGTCCCAGTGGCCAACTGTCAAAATTCAAAATTCAAAATCATTTATTAAGTTTAGGCTACAAGTAGCTCTTGTGAATGTCACTATGCCATTGGTTCGTAAGTCTACTCTGGGTGGGAGATCTTGTACTGAGAAGAACCGGCAAAAAACTCAGCAAGTGTCCAGCTCTTTTCTCTCTTACAGCGTCATTGGTAAATTTGTTTGTATAAATATTGGAAAATTGTCTTCCCCTGCCACCGATACGACACTAAATGTGTCGAAATAATTTAAATATTAACATCTTTTATTTGTTTATTTAATCTTAAGACACACCAACAGAACAGACATTATACACTATTAATAAAAGTAGCAAAAACATAGCTGATATCTGCTTCAATTACAGGCGCGTAAAACATTGATAAATTATAAACAAAAAAAAATACACGTTTGAATAAAATAAAAAATAATTAAAATATTGACAAAATTTAAACATTAACAAAAGTAAAATAAAAATTCATGATTTAATTATTTGATTGATTAAAATAAAATGAAATTGAATTATGTAAATTAAATTAATTCATAAATACATAGGTAAATTATTAATAAAATAAAATCATAAAAATCACAATAATAAACAGAACATCTTGAAATGAAACAAAAGATAACCAGAAAAACTTTTACGGATCTACGACGACGGGGGTCTCTCTGTGACCACGGACCCTGCAAAGGGTTCGAAACGTCAGGATAAACATTAAATAAGTAATGTGTGAAATAAACGCGAGTGATCCATAAAAGTTGTTATATTTCAATGTGTAGTGTTCGCGTAATCTTTAGAAAACAATATTAACATCTTTTTTTATCAACAGCTTTTAAGTTATTAACTAACGAAAATTGTATTCTAATATAATATTTATGTAAATATTATAGTATATATTGTTTGGGCCATAGTTCCCTGAAATAAAGGTGTTCTTTTCTATTTTATCATTTTCTATAACGCTTCGGTTTGTCTTTTCTATCGATATACGGATTTTTAAAAACTCCAAAATCAGATCACTATCAACGGATATACCAAATATATTTTCTTTATGGTAATTCCAATTGAGTTCCTCTTTTTTAAAGTCTGTTGGAAATACGATTGCTATTCAGATTTACCTTCGTGGAATTAAAGTTAACCGCGACCTTAAATCAGCCAAGCAAAAATGTTACACTGATCTCTAGGAATTCACAATCTCACTTCGAATCCTTTCGGTCTCATTTAGCAAGGGAAGAAAAACCATAACTCAATGGGAATAGAAGTCGAAATTGAAGAAAGCCATGCAAGGAGACCCATATGCAAGCTTGCTGCTCCTATAAGGCTGTCGTGTGTTTGTTATTTTGAAGCATATCGATGAAAAATGGTATTCTTTTCAAGCTGGCGGTCCAGTGATATTTATAAAAGAAAGTCAATAATCTTCGTAATTAAGTAATCGTTTAAAAAGAAAAATCCAGCCTAACAAACGATCGTCGCATAGCCCAAACCGCTGTAAATAGAACGCTGGTATTTTGCATGCAGCTCTCTTTCATGATGTAGGCAAGAACAAAGACAGGACTTACTAAATAATCTGAGTCTATCCCCGTTTTAATTCTTTGATAGCTTTGTGGCGCGGTAGGCTGCGCTCAGGGATGTAGTGGCTGTTCCACGTTGAAATAATAATGCTGATTGAAATAGTGAGCAAATGAGATTTATTACTTTACACATTAATATTACAGAGAAAACAGGACCGTCTTTATGTGCGTTGCCGGTAAGAGAGAGGGCAGACAAGCCGGCGCCCAAAGCTTAAATAGACCGTTGTAGGTATAGCGCGCGGCTAGTGTTGTCAATTGCCATTGCCAACATGCTATGACATTACAAGTTTTATTTCACCTTATATGGTAGCTAAAGTTATAAGTAAGTACATGTAGGTAATAACGAGCTACATTACTATGCTACGAACTGACAATATAATAACAAAAAAAATAATTATCTATAGGTAAAAATATAATAACAAAAAAAATAATTATCTATAGGTAAAATGCTAAGTTTAGAAATAGAACGAACATGAGTTCTACCATTAGGGGTTTTAACCTCAACGCTCCTTACAAGACCATCGTGGCCAGGGAAAACCTTAGTAATTCTGGCCATAGGCCATGACATGGTGGGTACATTATCCTCTCTTAAAATAACAAGACTACCTATATTAAAATTAGGAAAAATATTAAGCCACTTAGGTCTATTCTGTAATACATTAAGGTACTGCTTGTACCACATTTTCCAAAATGACTGCTTGAGCTGTGTACACAATTGCCAAAACTTTAACCTATTTTGTTGTACATTTGTTACATCATCTTCTGGGTACATAGTTAACGCATTTCCTATCAGAAAGTGACCTGGGGTTAAATAACCAAAGTCATTTACATCAGCTGTTGATATCGGTACAGGTGGTCTAGAGTTTAACACACATTCAATTTCAACTAATATGGTATTTATCTGCTCATAAGTAAACAGCTGATTTTTTAATATCCTTCTAAGGTGATATTTTGTGCTTTTCACTGCAGCCTCCCACAGGCCGCCAAAGGTAGGCGAGTAGGCCAGAATGAAATGAAAATGTATTCCTTGCTTTGACGAAAATTGAAAGACCTTTGCCTGGTGATCCTGTGAGGACTGCAGGCGATAAAGCTCAGTTAATTGGTTCTGTGCGCCTTTAAAGGTGCTGGCATTATCTGAGTAGATTTCTTTGGAAGAGGGCTCTTCTAGATATAAATCTTTTAAGACACGCGAGATAACAATCGGTGGTAAGATCTGATGCAAGCTCGAGATGTATTGCCTTAGTAGCAAAACAAACAAATACACAAATATATCCTTTACCTACAAGCGACCTTCTCACGCGCGAGAGCTTCACCCCGATCGGCCCAGCAAAATCTACTCCGACCGTCTCAAATGGACGACTCACAGCAGTCACCCGGTTGGCTGGCAAGGACCCCCAAGGAATTACATAATAACAATTTTGGCCCTGCATGTAAAAGCCTTTCATGCTCTGCTCTTATAATACAATTAACTATATGGGATTCCTTAGGTAAAATGGCCTGGTGCTTTTGTGAAAAGGGGATATTGGAGTGGTGAAGCCTACCTCCAACCCGTAGCACACCAGAACCGTCTATAAAAGGACAAACACTTTTTAAGGAACCCTTTACACCTTTGTTATTTTTTAAACAGGTGATTTCGTCAACAAAAAACACTTGTTGTTCCTTTTTTATAAGCAACATTAACGCATTATTAAATTCTTAACTAGTCAAATATTTGTGAGGAGGCTTGATGCCTTTAAGACAATTTGCGAACCTTAAAACGTAAGCTAAGGTACGTACCATTTTATGTATGCTAGAAAATCTCCTTATGTGCTCGAGAACGTCATTAGTTGACGCTACGTGGCTGCTTGAGAACGCTGACTCCGGCTTCATTTCGGGCATGACTGTGGGTAAGTCTGTTATCATATTGAATGCATACTCACTGTTGTGCAAAAACTGTGGGCCATGCCACCATGCCGTGCAAGCGGAAAGTGCATCTGGTGACATTTCTCGACTGATGTAGTCTGCAGGGTTGTCACCGGTGCTGACATATAGCCAGTGGCCGCCCGTATTATTATTGGTGATTGCCTTTACTCTGTTCGCAACGTAGGCATTAAGCTTAATGGGCTCTGAATGCAGCCATGCAAGCACCATTTTGGAATCCGTGAATAAGAAAATGTCGTCTATATTGTGCTTAATCTTCAGCGTCTCCCGCACCTTAGCGATTAATATAGAAAGAAGCAAGGCAGCATTTAGTTCCAAACGTGGGATGGTTGTGCGTTTGTTTTGAAGCGGGGTTATGCGCGACTTCGAACAGAGTAAGTGCATTCTTGTATTACCTTCTTTGTTTGTAGCCCTCAGGTAGACACAGCAACCATACGCCAACTTACTGGCGTCTGAGAAACCTATAAGTTCTACCTTGTCGGAGTCTGCTACGGAAATATTCCTATCAATAAAAATTGGCTTCATTTTAGCCAGGTTATTAGTGAACAAAAACCATTCCTGTCTTATGCTATCTTTAGGAGTAGCGTCCCAGTCTGTTTTTTTCAGACCATAACCTTTGCATTATCGCCTTTGCTTGCACGATAATGGGACCAACGAACCCCATCGGGTCATAAAACTTTCCTATGTAGGCCAAGATGTCTCTCTTGGTACATTTATTATTATTAAATGGCTCTGGACAAGTCATTCTAAACTGGTCATCTTTTATAACTAATTGTAATCCCAGTGTTTTCAAGCTACACTCATCCTTTTGGAGCTCTAAACAATCAAAATGCTGTTCAGTCAAAGGAACGCCAACCAATATTCTATTATCATTGGAGGTCCACTTATGAGTTTTGAAACTCCCCAACTCTAAAAGCTGGCGGAGTTGTGCCTTTGCCTTTAACACCGTATCCAAATTGCTGTCACTAAATAACACGTCATCCACATATGTATGGTTTTGCAATATTGACGAAGCTAATGGTGACGTGTTCTCATTTTGCGTTGCTAACTCTTTGAGACAGCGTGTTGCCAAAAAACTAGAACTTTTTAATCCAAAGGTAAGCGTATCTAACCTGATGCATTTTATAGTGTCATCAGGGTTGTCCCTCCACAAAATATTTTGTAAAGAGGTATGCTCCGGAATAAGCCGTATATTTCTAAACATCTGTTGGATATCTGTTGTAAAGGTAAATTCACCAAACCTAAACAATAACAATATTTCGAATAAATCTCTTTGTGCAGTCGGCCCATTAAGTTGTATATCATTAAGGGATATTTTTTTACTAGTTTTTATAGAACCGTCAAAAACTGTACGCAACTTAGTAGTTTTGCTGCTTGGATTTATTACCGCATGATGAGGCAAAAAATAGATAGCCTCTTTTTGCAAATCAAAATCTTCTATGTCTACATAGTGTCCGTGATTTGAGTTTAAATAATTATGAATTGACTCTTTATACTCCGAGAAAAGAATAGGATTTTTATGCAACTTTTTTTCTAAATTTAAAAATCTTTTTAACGCGATGTCGAATGATGATGAATCGCCTAGAGCATCATTTGCAGCATCTAAGGGCAGTTTTAGGGGCAAAGCAACCTCAAACCTATTTTCCTTTAACTGAACAGTGTTTCTAAAAATATGCTCACAAAGCTCTTGCTCTGGAGACTGCTCTTTAAAGATCTCTGGCACGTTTTTTGTTTTCCAAAAGTTGGCAACCGTGTTATTAATATCTGTGTCACATGTTAAACAATTTAAAGCTACCTTATTATAGACTCTTGACAAGCTTGAACATGGCAGTGAACCCCCGATGATGTAGCCAAATTGAGTGTTGACAAGCTTCGCGTGGGATGGTACCGCGGGCTGTCGGCGATTACGCGGCGCCGGCGTTAGCAGCTCGGCGCTCTGCGACTCCGACGGCAGTAGGACCTGAAACACCACGTCAGCACCTAATAAAATATCAACCTCAGCAGGGACATTCATCGGCCAGTTTTACGTTTTTTGGTATTTTAATGGCTTTACGGTCTATTTTTATCTGTGGCAGATTGCATGTAATTTCTTCAACCACATGACACGTGACTGTGATCCTATAAGGTTTTCTTATAGAATGCACTTCTACAGGTAAGCAATGCTTCAACCTGGTTTGAGAGTTGGTGACGCCTACTACATTGACGTCAACCGGTGTGGGCTTTAAATCTAGCAGCTGCAACGCCTTTTGTGATAAAAAGGACAGCTGTGAGCCACTGTCAAGCAAGGCTCTCATGTGAACTACAGTGCCGTCTCGAGCTACAAGTTTTACTTTGGCTGTGGGTAAAAGCACATTGTTAGCGTGGTTGCTTGCGGAGAGTGATGTTGGAGCACCGTTGCCGGGATCATAATGCAGCAACGTGTTGTGTGCCTCCTTGCACTCATTACACCGAAAGTGGTATTTGCACTTTTTTGCATGTCCACCTAAACAAATGTTACACAGTTGTTTTTCTCGTACAAAATCGGCTCGTTTAATGACAGGCAGCATCTTAAATTTATTGCATAAATAAAGCTTATGATTTAACTTACAGAACAAGCATCCCGGTTTTTGCGCTGCGGCGGTGTACGTCACCAGCCTGCTAGCGGTGCACTCTTGCTCCTTGCGTGGCTGACGACGTTGTCCGGTCTCGACGGAACCCGGATCAGCGCTCTCAAGCGCCAGCGCACGTTTCTCCAAGTAGGCGAGAAAGGCGTCCATCGTTGGCTCTTCAGTGCCGTTTCTCTCTAGATGGAATGCTCTCGATGTGTACGCATCTAGTTTACGAAAAAGAATACATAATAGAATTACATCCCAATACCTTACGTTTGGCTCCAAAGTGCTCAAAGCTGCAAGCACCTGCTTCACCTCGCAAATAAATTGACGTAAATAGCTAGCTGTGGATTTAATTATTGGCCTTAAATCTAACAATGCGTTTATGTGCTCATTTATTATTCTAACCTTATTATTATACCTACTATTTAAAATTTCTATGGCCTTATCGTAACTATCCGATGTTAAATCTAAATTTTTTATTAATTCCAAAGGTTCGTCCTTTAGATAACATCGCAAATAGTAAAGTTTCTGTACTTTAGGTAGTTCTGAGTTTAGAGTGGTTCTGATCTATGAGCGAATTAAACAGATTAATAAATGGAGTGTACTCTTTAAACTTACCGCAAAACGATGGCAAATCGATTGACGGTAATGATAACTTGGAAACTGGAGCTATGGGGTTCTCGCTTTTCGTGGCTACGCGACTATTAAGCTGTTTGTCTAGTGAATTTAATATTGCAAAATATTTATCTTCTATTTCCTCGACGTTCTCTTTATCGTCGGGATCCAATGATAAAACTTTGACATTGATTTATTCATATTGCTTAAAACACTCCAATAACCGCGCTTTTTTATTTAGAATCATCTCAGTCTCCAAATTAGTTGTGTCTCTAATGACGTAATTATGTAACCGGGTAATCGTACCTTTTAAATATCCACGTTCGGCGATTAACTCCTTCAGCTCCATTTTCTTACAAATATTTATTACTTTAAACCCAATAACTATTAAAAAAAAACCACTTAAAAATGTAAACTAGCGATCTCATAAAACGAAACTACAATGAAAAATATCGCGAGCTACTAATGCGTGTGCGCAGTGCATGGGATACGAATGAATGCAGATCTTCTCGCCGCGCGGTCTTGCTTGCCTGGCCGTAGGTATGCCGCACTGCAGTTCGTGAAGTACATTCGCTGCGGTCCCCGTGTGACGGCTCCCCGCGCGTCTCGCGTGCCCCTGCACGGTCTCGCCCGGCGCCTCTCGGTCTCGACGTATTTTCGTAGTTTTAGGTATGCAGATATGATGATGTGGAATGTGGATGTAACTAATTGTTGCGCTGCGCGGTTTTATGATTTACCGCGGTGCGAAATATGCTGCGCCTTGCCGGCAATAGATTTGCGCACTGCGTAGGTAGGTACCTTACGTACGGAGCTGTTCTTCTGTTCTCTGCTGTTGCTACCATGTGGCGCGGTAGGTTTCTTCTCAGCCAAAATACCATCTGCTCTTCTTACCTCTTGAAGGACCATGTGGCGCGGTAGGCTGCGCTCGGGGATGTAGTGGCTGTTCCACGTTGAAATAATAATGCTGATTGAAATAGTGAGCAAATGAGATTTATTACTTTACACATTAATATTACAGAGAAAACAGGACCGTCTTTATGTGCGTTACCGGTAAGAGAGAGGGCAGACAAGCCGGCGCCCAAAGCTTAAATAGACCGTTGTAGGTATAGCGCGCGGCTAGTGTTGTCTTTGTACATTACTAGTGTTGGGTAACATTCCAACAAGCTTAGATAGGGTTTTCCAAATTACCTTCATGATCATTTATGATACGAGTGTTTACTCGGACCAAGTCGCGATGGCCGCTAGTTCAGATAAATTACTTTTGTAGATTTATATCGGTAAGGTAATCTGAGTATCGATATCGACAGCACCTCGTCACTAGCGAATTCCTCGGCGCGGCGCTAGACAAGCCGGGTCATGAATAATGCAGGCGGTCCGGCGGCGCGTGTCCCGGATCATGCTGGCAACGCCCCGGCTTGTTTCAGCTCTCACCTGCAACTTGGCCGGGTGAAACGGCCCCTGGAAAAATACAGTACGAATTGGGAACTGCATCTCCTGAATACGTTTAAAACTTATCTTTTCTAATGCAGCATCAGTGGCCTTATGTTTTATCTCGAGGAGCTCGGTAAAGCGTTCGGTCTGTGATTGCAAAGCCGTTGGTCCCGGCTGCATTAGTAGTCGTTAACAACCACCAATCCGCACTGGGCCCGCGCGGTTTATAGCCCGTTCTCCCTATCCATCCATAGGGAAGACTCGTGCCCAGCAGTGGGGACATAATATGAGCTGGTGATAATAATGATGAATTGTCTACACTAGGATTTTGAGCCGAGTCCACTGCTAATGATAAAAATTAGCAGTGGACTCGGCCCAAAATCCTAGTGTAGGCAATTTCCAATTTCCATATAGGATTAAAGGCAGATGTTAATCTAAACTTTAGTACTGCATGTTATTTTGTTATGAGCTTCGATATTTTGTTTCTCTTGATAACTTATAAAAATATTCTTGAAAACTATTTTGTATTAATTTTCAATTCAACGATAAGCTGTTCAGCTAGTAAGCTATTCTAATTCACGAGGATCACGGGTGAAGTGCGCTTCCATCATTGGCCTTATCATCACTTAACAGCAGGTGAGATCCGGGGCACTGTGCTTACCCGTAAAATATATAAAAAAGCTACTTTCTGACCAGTTTGTACTTTTTTATTGATTATTGTAATGTTTGTTTTATCACCTAATTTGCTCACTTACGCTTATTAGTTCTTTCAGTACTCACATTTTTGTAGCTGATGAATTAGGCAAGAACTATAATCAAAATACATTGTTTAATGATTTCCCTCCTTCCTATGTCATAGGGTCCTTCAAACGGGGCGTGAAGATGCACCTTGTGGGCCGGCAGGGTGAGGGTGACTGATGCTGCGTTGCTTTCACGCTGCACCAGTTGTCTTCACGTCTGGTCTCTATTTCCACTTAACATCAGGTGGAGTGGAGTCATTTGCCGAACAAACTATAAAATAAAAAAATATACAGGTATATGGGAGTCAATAAGGTTCATTTTCGGTTTCTTATCTACCACTACCCGACGAAGGGTTAAAAGGATTTCAAACAGCACTTATGTAATTTTGCAAGAGTTGCAGGTAAACCTCCTACACCAGTCAAGTCCGCTCCAGGCTGCATTATTCATCGCATGAGCCCGCTGCCAGCGCCTCTTGTATAACATTTGGGGTCACCTTTTGAACTGCTTACCTACTTACACAAATAACGTGTGAAGTTGGCTCAATTAAATACTACGAGACTTTAGTAGCTTTACGAGCAACCGCTGTCAAAATAGAATATCTATGAAATGAACTCGGAATAAGTAACCTATTTAGGGTGAAATCAACATAGTGTAAGCTTGTAGTAGTAATTCCGTATTTTGTTCCCGTCATACCAACTTTTTTTTATATTTTACGGGTAAGCACAGTGCCGTGATCTCACCTGATGTAAAGTTATGTTAAGGCCAATGATGGAAACGCACTACACCCGGGAACCTTAACTAGTGAGGCACTGGCTATCTTATCTCTAGCTGCCGGAACACAAAAATGCTACAAACATTGATGTTATGGTGACATATTTAGATAAGATGGTGGTAGCTAGCCAGGCGGACTAACAAGCCCTACCACCAACTAACTTCGTTTTAAATTAAAGTAAAAGAGATTAAACATGGAATTTCTACTCGAAGCTTATACTTTATTTATTAATACGGCTGCCATAGGGTTCTTTAGGTTCATTGATTGGGGTTATTATTTTTTAAACCATAGAAGGAGCGAGCGGACCGCTAGATTTTTATAATACCATTATAAAAAAAGGCATAAAATGGCATAAAATGATAAGATATTTTTAGTCGATTTCAGAATAATTGGAAACTTATAAATCTCAATCAATTGCGATAATCGATCGATTGATCAGGCGCCCGCCAGTTCGTCTGTCAATTTGCCCCATCAACCAATTTAACATATTAACGAGGAATATTACTGACGGCGAACGCAGCATCGGTGGATTTTAGATAAATGTGACGCCATATTTTTCAAAGAAGTATTTTTTTGGTAAATGGATTTAATAAATATTTGAATTTTTTAAACATATATGTTCCAAATGGTTTGAAGTGTATTAAGAGAGGGAATATAGACAGATTAAACTGGATACATCGACACTGATAATTCAAACGTTTTTGTTTAGTTCAACTCACTTTTCACTTTTTTTTAATTTAGTTACAATTATATTTTTTTTGTTGATTGTGATTTTGTGTTGTAAATATTTTTAAGCTAGAATATTATTTTATTCACTTGGTAAACATTATGGAAAATATAAAATCATACCTATTAACAGAAAAACCTCTATTTATAAAACAATACAGTAGAAAATGAAGTACCTGATATAATATATCTGTGTTATGTTTTTATAATCCTACTAATATTATAAACGCGAAAGTTTGTAAGTATGGATGTTTGTTATTCTTTCACGTAAAAACTACTGAATGGATTTGGATGAAATTTGGCATACAGATAGTTTATTACCGGGAATAATACATAGAATATTTTTTATCCCGATATTCTCACGGGAACGGGAACCACGTGGGTGAAATGGCGAGCGGCAACTAGTTTTATATAGTTGTGTAAAAATATTTAATTATACTTAGTGTTTAATGTAATAATAATAATGATAATAATTGTTATATTCTGTATGTTAGTTATGTAATTGGGTCCATCCCGTGAAACTTATAATAATAAATAAATAAAATAATAAAATAAAATTTTCCAAATACGCTCATATTAAATCTAAAATCTTGTATTCCTTGGTATTTTGACGAGCTCCTTGGTCCAGTGGTTTGAACACCAGTTTTCACGGTGTCGTCATCTCTGAGGGGTTCCGGGTTCGATCCCCGGTCGGATCAATTTAGAAATACCTGTTTTTCTAAATTGTTTCGGGTCTAGGTGTTTCCTATGTATAATAAGTATGTATTTAAGTATATTAAGTAAGTTTATCCGTTGTCTAGTTAAACATTTCTCGAGTTTCGTAATGAATTGATGTGAGTGTGGGAAACATTTCTATTTTATTTTATTTAGTAGTTTTATAAAAGTAACATAATAATTTTGAATATAATATCGTGTTATTCGTTATAATTACGGGAAATACATTATAAATAACCCGAGCAGACACCCCATAGACCCATTCTATTGGTAAGAGATCCATTAATTAAGTCCAAGCAGTCTGGTAGCTAAAGGCTTGGTTTCAGTCAAAGCGTTTTTGGGTGTTTTTTCCACGTTATACTAATACCTGTGTTCACAATATAAATGTTCACAAAATAATTGGCCCACAAAATGCAACTGCCAACAACCAGTTAGTACAGTCACGATCATATACATGCACACTTTTGACTGGTTTTAACTCTTATTCCATTGCAATTTAAGAGTTACCTACATTGTTTATATGTTATGCTCGTGATGTAACATGACATGTGGAGTAATGGTGATGTAACAAAACAGTTCATACAGCCTAGGTACGACTGTGAACTCTTTAGCTGGGAAAAGGCTGATTCTTCTGGCATCGGCGTATCACAGAACAGAAGAGTGCAGGTCTTTCACTCTTGAAAACATTAGCAAGATAGCATTTGTCTTCATGGATGGAGAAGAGTATAAGGAAGGGTTAGCACAAGCGTCCTTATAGGGCGAAGAGTACTAAAAGAGGGAAATCTCTGATATAAAGAAAGATAATTTATTTATTTGCAACAAAACATTTACACAATAAAAAAATACTAAATACAATTTAAAAAAGATACTAAACAGAAAAAGTAAAATTAAAAAAAAAATGAACTAAACATACAACTATCATAAACATTGGTTATCAATTGTGTGCCATAGCAATGCAAAAAGGTGAAACTTTGTGAGACATTTGCTCATGGATCAAATTACTGATTTTCAGTCTCCACACGAATAGACCTGCGAGGTCGCGCAAATGAAGTTTTGAAGAAAAACTTTATTTGGTACAATACACTACAATACAAATACAAAACACAGGAACATCACATAACACACTTTATTGCACACACACATAGAAAACAAATAACAAGTATGATAATACATAGGTGGGCAAAGGCAGTCTTACCGCTTAAAGCGATCTCTTCAAAATAAATGCTTAATTCAAATGTAATGCTAAAACAAAGAACCCTAGCAACGTTGTTGCGTTACGCTTCATTCGCTACAACACAAGCTGAATGGGGTCCTGATTGAAAAACTGTCTTGCGTTATTATTTTATTTGTGTGCCAATAAATGTTTCTCTCTTCTCCTATCAATAGGTTACCAATGAATAACTATTAAGTTCTTGAATGGTTGTATTTACTCATGAATTCATTCAAAGAATACACTATAAACAAGCCCGCTGTCAGTCGGAACCGAGCCCATTTGTAAAACAACGTAAACATTCATTACAGGGTTATTGATTTGATTGCCACCGAAAGGCTCGACCGACACTTTGATAGACCCTTCAGTCGGTAAGATTTATTCGATTTAGTTGGTGGATACATAAGATTATTCCTAAGTGCTTTATCTGATTATATTTGTTACTATTTATTTTATTTATTTATTTAATTATTTCAATTAATACGGATAAATCCAATTACATTAATTAACAATACCATACAATAATATAATAATACAATACCTTATAAATGGATTACAAAATAAAATAATAGTAAAAATAATCAAAGAAATTAACCAAAACACAGTCATACATCACGCTCACAAAACCTCAAGCATACTGACATAATATACGTGAGTCCATCCGCAAAGAGGTCAATTTCCGGATTATCATCCAAAAGAGCGTTGAGCGCTACGAGGATACGCGGGATAGGTGACGCAGCTCGCGCGATAGTGCGGGACTGCGGCACGGCAAACAACTTGTGCTTTCGAGCCCGACAGTAACTATTCGGTACGAAGAACCGACACAACATCTCACTTAAGTCCTGAGCGTCAATTTTTCCACAGAAAACCTTGCACGCCATAATAATTTGGTCAGTGGCACGCCGAGTCTCGAGGGAATTATATCCCAGGCAGCCCAGAAGAAACTTGGTGGGATACAAAAAAGGGTAGTAGCCATATCGGCGCCTGTACAGAAACCGCAGGAACGCTTTCTGGACCTTTTCAAGCATTAGAGCATAAGTACTTTCGTGCGGGTTCCAAATACAAGCGCTTGCTTCAAGCTTACTCCGCACGAGCGCATCGAAGATCATACGCACCACACGATCACCTCGAAAATCACGAGCGTTTCTGAGAACGAACCCCAGGCGTCTAAACGACTCCTTTGCTAACGAAGTGACATGGTCGTGAAAGGTCAGCTTTCGGTCGAATGTGACACCTAGATCCTTCATTTCGCTTGTTCTAACGATAGATTGTCCATTGATCTTGTAATCGAAGAGGATAGGGTGCCACAGTCGTCCGAAAGTCATTACATAGCATTTATTTGCGTTAAATTCCATCTTGTTGATGATACTCCACTCAAATATAGCATCAATGTCATGCTGCAGAGCCTTACAATCTGCTTCAGACTTAATCTCAGAATAGAGCTTTAAGTCATCTGCATATAGCAGGCTCCTTGCGTGAGACGTACATGATGGGAGGTCGTTGATCATCAACAAGAATAACAAAGGGCCAAGTATCGACCCTTGACTAACACCAGAACGCGTGTGATAGGGCTTGGACTCGTAATGGCCGATCCTGACGAATTGCTGGCGATCCCGGAGGTAGTCCGCGAGAAGTCGGAGAAGACCCGGAGCAAAGCCCATCGCTGCGAGCTTCGCCAGCAAAATATCGTTATTAACCCTATCAAACGCCTTCCGAAAGTCAAAATAGAGCACATCTACTTGACCACGCCTGTCGATGCGTTCAGAAATGTACTCCACTATAGTAAGCAGATTAGTGTTAACGGATCTCTTACCTCTAAAGCCATGCTGTTCATTACACAAGTACTTGTTAACCTGTGCATATATGTATTTGTGAAGTATGCTTTCAAATACTTTAGCAGGAGAAAACAGGATGGCTATTGGCCGGTACTCCTCCACAACAGATTTATTGGAGCTTTTGGGTATTGGGATAACCCGGGAGAGTTTCCATTGTGGGGGATACATTCCAAATTTGAGTCCGAGGTTAAATATATGGCAGAGCGGACCGCACAACACCTTTTTAGCATCCCTGATTACAGCAGGCGGAATTTGATCAGGACCCGCAGAACTATGTGGTTTTAATCTATTAATTGCCAAAATAACGTCAGCAGGAGTGAGTTCTAAGATATTGATGTCACGGCTATTAGCAACTCCATCAATCTGTGATCAATTGGGGCACCTCAGGCAGAAAGACACTCGCAAAGTAGTTGGCAAAAGCCTCAGCGGCGTCAGGTCCCGAGAAAGAGGAGCCCAGATAAGTAATTTTAGGCTCAAACCCTCCTTTTGACCTTAGGCTAGAGACGTGCTGTCAAAACCTTCGCGGGTTCCGCCCGATGCCATTCTCAATTGATCTCGTATAGGCATCATATGCATTCGATATACGAATTTTCAATTCGGCCCTAATTTTGGAAAACTCTATGTAAACTTCTGCAGATTTAGTATGTTTCCAGGCCGCGTGGAGCTGCAACTTACGCTTTGTATCATAGATAATGTCACCCGTGAACCAGACAGGATAGCGCCTACATACAGCCCCCCCACGACGCTTCTTCGGCATGCAAAGATCGAAAATGTTGTAGATAGTGTCGTAAAGATACTGACAAGCAGTACCTACATCCTGGGCCTGCAAAACCTCGGACCACGTATTCTCGGATAACAGACAATACAACTGCTCATAGTTACACTTTCTAAAGTTCCAGTCCCTTGCGGTATTTATATTGCTGGGCTCAATGCAATCGGAGCGAGATGCAGTGTCAACTCCCACCTTAATATCCAACGGTGGATGATACGCGTCAGGGGAAACAATTCCCTCCGTGGCTGTCACAGTAACATCGCTCGCATCTTCGCCCTTCCGAACCAGCACAACATCCAGGAGACCTCCATGCGAATTTGTCACCGCATTATTCTCTGAGAGACTACAGAAAGACATAAAATAACAATAGTAGTTAATTACATTTAGGGAGGCACTTTTTAAGTTTAAATCACCTAAAATTAAAACAATAGCTTTCCTAACATTTATGAAACTTTCAACCTTGCTGAACCAGTTCATGTAGTCACTGTCATTCGCGCTTGGCTTAATGTACACAACACAAACACAAAAAAGGCGTCCGTGCCACGTAAAACTAGCCCATAGGTCTTCTCCACTATCAGTCTCGAACTCATGGCAACGCTGGAGTACTATCGGAGCCCTTACAGCAAGCAAGACTCCAGCACACGGGGTTTATTATTCGCACAGAGAAGCGGGCGGGGACCACTAGTACAATATAAAGCTAAAGAGGGTCGAAAGTCTGTACATTGAAGATATTCGAAAAATAGTTGGCTGGGGATACTTAGAATCGATAACAGAACACGTTCCAACAGTTTTTAGAATTTTTGTCTGTTTACCTGTTTGTCAATATATTTGACCGCGCATCACGTGAAAATGGCTGAACGGATTTGGATGAAACTTTGCACATAGACAAACCATGACCCGGACTAGGATATAGAGTATTTTTTATCCCGGTAACAGGTTCCTGTGGGATAGTGTAGTCTTCGCGAACGAAGTCGCGGGCGACAACTAGTTCTACATAATTACCTTTTGTCGTTTGGCCGTTGTATTATGTATAACTCCCAGCAAGTACAAAGCCATTCATAACAAAAGACATTCTTCGAACATAGGCAGCATTTTTACAGCCCTTTTCCTATGAAACAAGAGCGACCCTCAAGTTCCTAATTTGTTTTCTCTTTTGTCAATTCCACAATACTTCGGATGTTTCGGCGAATGAGTATCCAAGGCAGGGAGAGATTTTTCCGTTTTATATTAAAATTGTTTTTGAAGTAACCGTGTTATGTTAAAAACCAAAACATATTTAAAGAGTTTTATTGTTCGGTGAAATCGCAGGTTCGTCGCTTAAAACAGCGAGTAGAATTTAGTTCTACATTAGGCATACAATATGACGTATTACTAATGACGATCTTCGCGAGGTGGCTGGCAAGAGCTGGATGAGAGTAGCAGCGGATCGTGCTCGGTGGCGTGCACTTGGAGAGGCCTATGTCCAGCAGTGGACTAGTGTGGGCTAATGATGATGACGATGATGATGTCGTATTACTTGTATATCATCACTATACGACATACAGTGTGAAAACTTTTTATTATACAAAGGTTTTTATTATAAAACTGGCTGTCCCGACAGACCTTGTTCTGCCCTATTTCTCTAAAACAAAGTAACATTGATGTTTTTATGTTAATAGTTGCCCCGACAGGTTCCGTTCTGTCAAAAGTTATTGGCCTGTCGCAGTTTATTAGAAATAAAATAACATTGAAAGACTTTAGTAATATCTAATGTGATGATATTTTTATTGTAATGCCTTATGGTACACGATATTTTTCGTTTTATTACTTGGCGCGTAAATAAATAAATCTGACCTCAACTTGAAGGCATACCAAAGATACCTAATCCTAACGCGCCTTTGTTTTGTTTTGATTGACGTCAAATGTTTGACAGCTGGGGACAGAGTGGTTTGTATGGGAAAAGAAAACTGTTGTTTTTACTATTTTCCTCGTATTTTTACGTTTTTTCTCTCCATAAGAACCTTCCTCGGACTTCATCAAACACAACAAAAAATAAATCAACCAAATCGGTTCAGCCGTTCTCGAGTTTTGCGATTAGCAACACGATTAGCGATTCGATAGATGTGTGTGGTGTCGGGGATAAAGAATTGCACCACCCCATCTCTTCCTGTGGGTGTCGTAAAAGCCGACTAAGGGACCAGAGGATGGGCAGCAGCATCTCTCTGAGGTTACCCTCTACCTACTGCGATCGCCAACCCGCCTGCCAAGCGTGGCGATTACAGCAAATACCCCTCATATCCTTGGGGGAGGCCTTTTTCCAGCAGTGGACGTCTTTTGGCTGAGATGATGATGATGATGATGATATAGATAGATAGTACTTTACAAAGGACATTCATTGTTTTATTTTTACTAGGGCACATAAATATGGTGTGAGAAAAACATCTTATATAAATGTTTTATAGGTGGAACCGTTGTGTCCTGATATATAGATATTTCATGCTTATCTTGAGCAGAGTTGAGATAAAACCGTGTACTGTAATGTATGACTATACTTTTAGTAGCTCTAGCTTTAGCATAAGAATGCGCATTGGGGAGACCAATAAGCTTTTGTAATTAGAGTATTGTATTCAATCCAATTACCGCAGTAGTTAATTTCTTATTTATAGAAAAAAAACAGAGTCGTTTAACATTCAGCACAAAAATTCACAGTTCGACGGAACGAAAACAAAGTTGACAATTTTATTTTCGACAATTATCTTAATTGTACGTTTAAAAAACAAAGCGAGACTGTCCGGAACAACGGTTTAATTAATCGGATGCATTATTTGGCGCAATCCAACGATTTTCGCGTCTCCAATGCAAACGAGAATAAACAGTGGCGTGGATTTATTTCAACATTAAATAGTTTTTTATTTAATGTTTCGGCGGTCGAGTGGCAAAGTCATCATCATCATCAGCTCATGTCGTTTCCCACCTACTGGGGCACGAGCTTTCCATGTGAATGGAATTACCACAGTGAGAACAGGCTGTAGATACAGGGTCACTTTTTTACATTAAAGTTTTACCAAAACTTTGCCTTCTTATTCCTTTATACAATCCACATTTTCTTTCCCTTTCGCCTCCTCCCGTTACAGCTTTCATCATTGAAATCAAGTCGCTACTATTGGATTAATCACTAAGCCTTCCTAATGCTGGATGGTGTCAAAATAAAAGTAAAAGTATAGTCATACATTACAGTACACAGTTTTACCTCAAAATCTGAAATAGAATATATCTAAGTGACTTTTTTATTACCGTTCAAACCTTTGGAGATGTCTCCCGCCGTGATACAAACGAACAACTCTTACTATTGGACCAACTCCCTTACTCGAAAATAAAATTCAGCTGATCCATAGAAAACATCAATATTCATTCAACCAAAATCTAAATATTCCAAAAAAAAGAAAATATTACACTAAAACGTTCATATTATTAGTAATCTAAGATGACAATACCAGAGAGAGAGAAATAAAACAAAAGAAGATTGATATTAATAGAAGTAGAAAAATATAAAATGTATGTACATAATTTAAAAAGGAGTATTTACTCCGTAATAGAGTCCTTTATCCAGCACTGGGCAGTAGTAGCTAGACCAATGCGTTCCAGTGGATGCTTAAAAATGTCATGCTACAATCTAAAAACAATGAAGAGCTTGAGATTTTTTCCTAGCCACCCATCTTGACAATTGGCATTACGGAAGTTGCTTAACTTACATGATTGGAACTGACTATCCATTTCCCCAACGAGCTTTACAAAGTAAAAAATTACTTTGTCCATACTGTAAATAGACGGTAAACCCTTTGGAAAAGGGGAAAATACTTATTTAATATTTAATACGGGCACAGTTGCGGAACCCTAAGCGTACGTCGTGCTTAATTCGGCAGAAAATTTAATATCTTTGAACGTACGGACAAACGTCACGATACGAATTTAATTTATTTCAGTTGGTTTTATTCCCGTCTCTCATTTGTTATGTTATTCTTTATTTGCGAGCATGATTCTTGCGCAGACAACCGTTGCGATATTAAATTTTAATGTTTCCTTTTTCCAACAATCAAATAAGAAACGATGTTTTGGAGCCTGCTTAAACTATTAAAGGTTAGAATAGATAAAATGTGTACTTTGAAATTTAATAAAAAAAAAATATAAATATACGAAGCATAAACGAGGAAATTTCATATTTTTGTTAGATAACTTTCATTTAAATTATTCTATGGTCGGGTAAAGGGTAGTCCAGTGAAAGTACAAGGGCAAATAAACATGGACTTAAGCGGGGTACCAATGATATCAAACCATCATCATCATCATCATCACCCGCTCATGTTTTATGTCCCCATTGCTGGGGCACGAGCCTTCCCTATGGATGAATAGCGAGAACGGGCCGTAAACCACCACGCGGGCCCAATGCGGAGTGCTAATGCGGCCGGGACCAACGGCTTTACATGCCTTCCGAAGCACGAAGGAGCTGGAGATAATAAATTTTTGGTCACCAATCCGATGACCGGCCTTGGCGAAAGTTGCTTAACCTCAGCACTCGCAGACCGGGCGCGTTAACCATATCGCCATCAGGCTCCTCATGATATTAAATATGTATTATTAATTGATTGTTAAATAAGGCTAAGATTTTAATATTATGTTCTTTTGTAACAGTGATTTTGAAGCTATTTTTTCAATGAAACACTAATTTGCATGTTGTGTACATAGTCATAAAGGCCATTCAGCCGACTTATGTCATATGTGTTAAATATTTCATAGATATTGTGCTGTAATAAACATAAGGAGGCAGCCGTATATCCTTTTGATTTTGGCCTCACCCAGTCGCTTTCGAAGGAGACAGACAACACAGTACCGGATACAAAATCCCATTCATGTATTATTTTTTTATTAGAAAAATGCTAACAAGCAACAGCTGTATTTTTCGTTATAATTGCTTTAATTACGCGATCCCTGTTACATATTTTGAAAATATATTGAAAAAAATGTTAGTTGAAATAAAAACCTGTATCTGTGCTGCCGCGGTGTTCGAAATTCGAACAAAATACATATTTCGAAACATTTTTTGGCGGTAGTTTTGTATGCAATTAACATATAACATCATTGGGTACCAGTGCTGAGGTTGTAACCGGCTCTCTCAGTACAAGGTCTCACTCACCATGTAGACTTACATACCGATGGCGTAGTGACATGAAACGTAATTGTTTATAACAGCAAATTAACTGAAAAAAAAATATTTTGAATTTTACCTTTGACTTTGCAAGTTTAATTTGCACAGATTGTGCGGTGGCCGTGGTGACCGGCCGTGCGTGTGCAAACGTATTTAATGCAAACATGGCGGACGGCTGACAGCGCTGATTGCTTCACTATTGTGTGACGGCGACGGCGCAGTGACGGTGAAACGGCGCCGTTGCAGGCGTCTGGAAGTGGCTCTGGCAACCGGTTGCAACTTTAGTAAACACTAGGTTGGTACTTTTAAGGGTGTGCCGACCAAAAAATGCCAAAAATGCAGTCAGGGTTAAGTTGATATAATTGAAAATACTATCGTATTGAATAAGCAAAATATAAATTTAGTACCAAAGGGAACATGTTTACAATTAGGCCGATCCATAAATTCATAAAACACTATAGTTTTTCTACAATATCATTTAAAGTTGGGCAAAAATCATGAAAACGAGTGGCGGGTAGATCTTTGAACGACAAAAAATTCATGTCCGGTCGCTTATTTCTTCATTGGTAAGAAATTTTATGACATGAAGTTGCTTATAAGCTTTGTTTATTTATAATTCTGCTGGCACCTCTCGCCGAAAAACTCGTAATTTAAAGAGAAAAATAATATTTGCGAAAAACTAGCTCAAACGCTAATAATTTCGATGTCCAAAATGGCAGTCATCCGTATTTACGTCGTGTAAAAAAATTATGACAAACAAATATTTAATTCTGTTAACTGACAACTAATAATGATTAGTGTCGTTACTGATAAAACTAAAAACCAAATTTAAAACGCAAGTATAAGTTTGCCTAAAACGCCAACAAATTTTCGTTAAAAAAAATACGTCATTATCCTCAGCAAAGTTTGTTTTACTTATAACCTAACCAACATACTACCTAAACTGCCAAGTATAGTGTCCCCGCCCGCCGTGTCCCACCCTTCAGACGTTCGAGTCACTTCGAGGGACACGAACGTGCCACATATCGAGAAAGGTAAGCTCAAAATTAGTTCTCCTTAATGTAAAAATTTTAAACGTCATCACTCTATTGTTAGTTTTTATAGTTATTTATGCTTTTCCGTCTCATAAGTGTCTTATATTACAGTAACAGCTTACGTTTTAATTATTTATTCAGGTTGTTTGTATTTGTCTCAAGTTTTCAACCTGTAGTGACACGTTTTTTCGTAATAGTCATTTTTCTCAACATCATTATTCGTAACATTTGGTGAAGCGTATAATGACACGCGTAGAGAATAATGACGTAGCATGTAGATGACAATGACAGTCGTTGAGAATAATGATTTCGTATTAATTACTATAATTATTAAACTAATGAAAATATCGTTTTTACAGCCTTTTCATTAATAGTGCCAGCTCTCAGTAACGCTTCGCATACTAACTAAAATTTACGTCCAAACTTACAAGTATAATTGCAGTTTACGTAATTATATAAATAATCAAATCAAGAAATACAATAATATTTCACTCAAGGATGCCATTCATAAATTTGAAGTGAATTTGGAGTTATTTTTGAAGCATACGTACAAAATTCTTTTCCAGTGTAAAAGTTTAAAAAACCTTAAAGATAATCTTAACTTGCAAGAGGCATGTGTCCATGTTGACTTTTCTGAGAATTATTCTTTAAAGTACGCCGCCGAGGTTCAGTCCTTCCACTTTGGTGGAAGTCGACAACAGGTAAGTTTACATACATCTGTAATATACACACATAGTTTTTCAACTGGCCAAGTCACCCCAACTTCCATGTGTACAATTAGCGATTCTCATGTCTACGTCATGATGCCCCAGCTATATGGGCTCATTTATTACCTCTAGTGGAGGAAGTTATTAAAATAAATCCATTCATTGACACAATTCATTTTTTGTCCGATTCGCCAACTTCTCAATACAGAAATAAATATATGTTTTATATAATTACCCAAATTTATATTAGTTTCCCTCAAATTGTTAAAATAACGTGGAATTATTCCGAAGTTGGGCACGGAAAGGGTACTCCCGATGGGGTTAGGGCAACTTTAAAAAGAACTGCCGATCGTATGGTGCTGTTTGGTGAAGACGTAGGATCGTACGATCAATTTTACAATTTGTTGAATAGAACCATTGAAAATATTATATTAAGAAAAGTAGATGAAGAAGACGTAATACTAAAAGCAAATATAATCCCGGATAATTTAAAGTCTTTTAAGGGAACCTTTTCCGTGTACCAGGTTTTATGGGATAAGTCTGTATCAAAAACAGTTTTAAGGAAGATGAGCTGCTTCGAATGTGAAGCAGCTGAAAAATGTACACATGGCAAACATTTGGGATATATTCAGAATGATATTGTGATGGCCCATAAAGAAAATGCTGGCACCGACGTTATTCCTCTAGCGCGATCGAGACCAGATAGACGCAAACACATCACAGTTCTCAGTGATATTTTACTTAATGAACAAAACATAGGCAACGCTGGTTGCGTTTTCAAGAAATAATTAGATCAACATATTTTCCGCTTTTTGCGAATTGTCACGTAACATCACTTTCCATGTCATCTTGCTAATATTAATGATGACTAAATTTAAATTCTTTGGATATCTTGATTACCACTCCACTTATTCACACAAATAAAAAATTACTGCCAAATAGAATAATAACCGACATCTGTTCGATTAATTAAAAAAATATTGGAAAAGCCTTTTGTGAATAATTACAATGTGATTAGTTGATTATATAAGATTATGACAAATAATGCAACGTAACTGTGATTGTAATGATCAAAGAGTGTGGAAGAGTAATTAGTATTATTTTCATTTAAATGGTTAACTTTGCTGATTTAAATGGTAGTCACAGGTGCGTTTAAATTTTCTTGATTATCTATACAGAAAAATGCTTTACTGAGAGAACATAGCCTGCAACCATCATTTAATTCAGATAAATTTGTGACCAGAAACATGCTTTGGTTTACTACATATTGTTGAATTTATACTTGTAACTAATTAAGCCTTATTAGTAAGTGTTGATTATGTGTAAGCAAAGTAACTATGGTAGGTGCTGTGATTTTTAGAGCTCTTATGTCAGAATTATAGACTTTATTATGTCAGATTTATAGTATTATAAACCAAATTATAGTAGAAGTAAAATAATTTTTATTATTTTGTTACTGTAATTATTTGTTATCATGATAATTAAAAGTTTTTCATACTTTTGTACCGATTTTTCTGTTATTTAAAAATAAATCATGTAAAAGGACTTTGCGTTTTGATTAAAGCTTATTTTATGGAAAAATTGGTCTTACCATACTTTTATTTCATATTTGAACCATTATTCGCAACACATCATCATTATCATCATACACTTCTGTCATTCTCCGTACTTTTTGTCATTACACTCAACAGCCTGATTTTTTATAAGTTCGATTTCTTGTACAATACTGCCCAGTTTAAATTGTCTCATCAATAATATTCAATATAATCAACCTAGTAATTGTTCCTATATGAAAATAAGGCTTAGATGCAAGGTTTGAAAAAAGACTCAAAAATTGCACATAATAATATATTTGAGGAGAACGACCCTGGCGGTGTTTAGTTGATATCTTATAGTTTATCTAAATTATTGTACCTCAGATTTTGTCTAAACAATCACCAAATAGTCTAAAATACAAATCGTCCGTCTTACATTTTCGATTTATCGAGCGGTTTTTTAAATTATTATTTTTAAATTAAAACGTTAATTCCCCATACAAAACTGGTATGGCCACGCGGCATCAAATAAATATGGACGAAGACATTTCAAATAAAATATATGACACTTGTCACTTACGCGCCCTTAACGGTTTAGTGAATCGTTTATTTGTCGCAACACCAAACAATTGGAATTCCCTCGCAGCTCTCGTATTTTCTCTTTCCTACAACCTGGGGTCCTTTAAACGACGTGAAAAAGCAACTTGCGGGTAGCAAGGTGACAACCTTCTAGATGTTCTCTAGTAGCTGTCCTCTACGAAATTTCCTCGCATCTGGACACTGCTTCTGCTTAACATAAGGCAGAAAAACTACTTTTTACATGATGTCCTCCAACTGTGGGCTCGTGGAAACGGTCCTAAGAATGCTGGCAACATTGCCCCTTTGGATTGCCAAACTAATACGCTGGTAGTCGTAGCTGCCAGCCTTCTTATCACCGGAGGCCTCGATAAAGCGAGCATTTAACTCTTTTACAAGCTAAAGGTCTTTAGTTTTTAATTTTCTAATAATTTTTCTGTTTTTTTTTTAAGTTAAGTTATGTAATGTTTCTTTTTTCTTTTTAAATTATAACAACATATTAATAGAAAATGCGCAAAGTCTCAGACACCCCAACTTTCATCTCATATGAAATATATGTTAAGATTTTACTTTAGATGTAGATACATCTATCTACATAGATAGAAAGATAAATAAAACACTTTATTTGCTTACACTATAATACAGGAAAAAAATTACGAAAACGTAGATATTTTACTCGCTTTAGCATTAAACTTTTCGTCAGTTTAGTGCCAGATCTGTCCTCCAAACAATTAACCTTTTCACCGCTCAACTATCCTGCACGCGATGTCCCGCTGCACGCCAATGTATAAATGTATTTTAATAAAGTAGGTACAAAGAAGAACTTCTATAGAAGTGCTGGCGTGGACGTCACGAAAATCTCGAACTTCTATAGAAGTTGTTGGCGGTAAAAAGGTTAATTGTGTCTGTATTCACAGCAGACGACAGGTTAAAAATAGAAGGGTATAGGCTTAATCACCACGCTGCGCTGGCCTAATGCGAGAGAAGTTGGGTTGTGTATCGAAAAATCCGAAACGCACTTTGCTTAATTTAGGAATGCAGTCGAACCTCCGGATTTAGGACCGCACTTTGCCACCCGTCTACCCATGTGTTTGAAACAGCGTGTCTACGTTTATAAGGCTCTTCTAGCACACGTAGCGCATCTTCGTCGCAAACGTAGCATGCAAGTGTCGGTCATGACGTGTACGGCTCCTTTAATCAGAACCCTTTCTCGTCCGCAGCTGCGTAAGACAATATTATGGATTGTTTTACAATGTGTACTGATGTACTGATGTGATGTGTACTGTATTCTAGTTGAGAGAGACACAAAAGCGAAGTGCCTCCATTTATATTGACCACTACTGTCCTAAGTACACCGTTTAAAGTACCCGACGTTTCGAACGAGTCGTACCGGTCGCTGTGACTGACTGAACGGGCAAAGGACAACTTGGTCGAAACTTCGGATACTTAAAAGGTATGTCTATGGTACATAAGGTATTAACCTATTTGTCGACGTCTGCTAGGGATTGTGTTCCGGCATTGTCGGGGCGGACATTGCCTCTTTGATATTCTGCTCATTTTCTGCTTCATTCAAAGAATGGGACTCCTGGGGTCGGTCTATCCGTAACCGGAGGACTTCAGGCTCTTCTCTCTTAAGGACGTTGCCAAGCTTATGGCATATATCTTTACAGAGGAAGAAGAGTAAAAGGATGGGGTTGCACAAAAGATCCCGATGGGTCGAAGTGTTACTGCGAGAGGGAAACCTCGGCAGGCCCCACTAAGATAAGATAAGATACTGCTTCATTGGGTTCTTGTCTGATGTCTTTTTGTTTTTTTTGTTAAAGTGAGAGTGGCTTTGAAATCTCAATCAATGTTTGCTGCGCAGGCGATGACAGCCGCAGCGTTGACAGATGACATTGGTTTTGCTTTTTTTTTGTCTTTGTAATGCTAAGTTCGTTTTAACTGCTTGTCACTATATCAGGCAAAGGCATCTCTGTCCTTCAGCCGAACCATGAGTTAGGCTTTATAAAATTCGTGTAGCGTGCGATCTTTGTCTTTGATTTTTATTCTTATTGTATTGTTTTATACGTTAATGTTTGTGATGTTGGTTTCAATAGTTTTTAGTTATGTTTATTGATTTATGTTTTGTTCCGTGTCGTCTCGACCCCTAGGTCCCGCCAGAATACCAGCGCTGCAGCGGCTATGTCGTTGTAAACTATGCTGAGTGTTAGGGTCCTAGCTAAAGGACTTTAAATGAGAGAGAGAAGTGGACTGTATATACTGGTATATTGTGTTAAGTTATTATAATGTCGCGCGCGCGTCTGTTGTCGTCCTTGGTCCGTGGCGAAGTATCTCTGCTGGTGTGAAGTGTGGCGCCCGGAGCCTCCGGCATTCGTCCGAAGTTCGCACGGGAACCCCCGGCAGCGGCGGCGCCCGAGCGGTCTCGATGAAGCACGAACACTGAGGCTGGGGCCTAGTTGGCCACACTAAATGTAATTTATCTACATAATATGTATCTGTAAACTTTTTTATTTTTATTTTCTAATGTACAATCTGTTTGTGGTCAATAAAATGTTATGTTCTATTATATTCTATTTGCGCTATAACCCTTTATTCTAATTCTAAGAACCTCAAAAGTGTAGAAGTACCTCCTACAGTAGTAAGTAGTAGTTGTGTCTTTAAGTACTCTTTACTTTGGGCTTACAATTACAATAAGTAGTATCATATTCTAATCTAAAGTTGGTTAAAAAATTTACAAATAGATAAATGAGTAGGTACTTTAAATGAAAAAAAGCACACGACAAAACAAACAATAGTGATGTCGACTACAACAATAATATATTGAAAAACACAACAAAAAGAAACATTACATAACTTGAAAATAAAACAGAAAAATAATTAGAAAATTAAAAACTAAAGACCTATGAAAAAAGTCCTCCAACTGTGGGCTCATGGAAACGGTCCCAAGAATGCTGGCAACATTGCCCCTTTGGATTGCCAAACTAATACGCTGGCAGAGGTAGCTGTCAGCCTTCTTGTCACCGGAGGCCTCGATAAAGCGAGCACTTAACTCTTTAACAACAATAATTAACTCCAGGACACTAAACGTATAAATGAAATCACGTAACAGTTGTTTAAAAACATTAACCATTTTTGTTTATTTGACCTAAGCATACTTTTCTTTAACCTATATAAACACTCAATTATCGGAACAACACAGTGTCATCATAGTTTCCGTTCCCACCTCGTTCCCATACAATTTCTTTTGAATAAATCGTTTTGTCATTTGATAAAAAGGTGTAGCCATTAAAAACATACTCGTACTTTTAAAAAAAAACAAGTCTCGCAGCTCAGTTCTTCTACCGTAAAAAGTTGTGAGATCCATGTAATACCAAGTCGGTTAATTTATTCAGTCCCTACTTAGACCTTCTGTCTTAAGTTATTACGTAATTAGCTATCCTAACAACATCTTATAGTGACCATATATAAATATTAAAGATCTTTTATGTTTTACATAAATAGATTGAAATGGCCATCGCATGAAAACACAATGTTCCTATTTCACAAGTAAAACATATATTATATTAAATAAGATTGTTTAATTGCAAATGTGAGCCAGCTATATTTTTATTTTTTATTATCCTTATTTAAATTAACCTATATCCTATATTGCCCAATGGTGGGTCAGTGCATGTATCCAACTGAGTTTCTTTTGGCTTAGGCTATAATTCTTTGGAAGTTAGAAGATCAAATGACCAATTAATTACTATTTGCTAGGTTCTCCGAGGGAAAATAGACGCACCAGTGGCGGTAACCAAAGTAACATTAAGAAAACGATAGCAAACTTTAAAAAGAATAAAATATATGGAATTGATTGAATCCTATATTTTTTTTTCTTTTCGAGCTTCGCTATTGTTTTCTTAATGTTACTTTGGCTAAGCCTACTGATCTCCACAATGAGCTGTAGCGGTTATTTGCTCCTTAAAATTACCGCCGTAACAGGAGGCACAAATTGTTCTCAGTGCCCTCGTGTCGTACTGTCGCGCGCGCTCGCTCGGTCTCCTATCCCGCGAACTGTCACTGCTCTTGACAATCCTTCTCAATTCCTTGACACAAAACCTGATTGTGATATATTTGCGGATGAATAGAATATGATTCTGTCTGAGAGCCTAGAGTTCTGTGAGGGGAATGTGTGAATGATGATAATTTATAAATTGTTTTTAACTTGTGTAAATTAAAACCGCTTTTTTTATTGTTTTGATTAATTTTATTGTGTTCTTTAATTTTTATATTTTGACTATGTTTTAACTGATCATCATCATGATCATCATCAGCTCATTTGTATGTCCCCACTGCTAGGGCACTAGCCTTCCCTATGAATGGATAGGGAGAACGGGCCATAAACCACCACACGGGCTCAGTGCGGATTGGAGGTTGTTAACGACTAACGACAACGGCTTTACGTGCCTTCCGAAGCACGGAGAAGCTCGAGATGATACATTTTGGTCACCCATCCGATGACCGGCCTTTGCGAAAGTTGCTTAACCTCAGCACTCGCAGACCGGGCGCGTTAACCAGTGCGCCACCGAGCTCCTCGAATCCTGTCTATGGGGACTTACATTGGTGGTGGTAAATATATTTTGTCTAATGGCTAAGTGTAGTACAACAAAAGAATTAACAATATATTATATATTGTAAACTATACTAGCAAATACGAGCACAATACCGAATCTCCGATACAGATTATACGACGTAAATCACTCTTTTTTATAGATTTTTATTTTTTTTAAATCAATGAAGGCTGGCCTGTTGTTTCACCCCATCCCAAAGTACCAATACCTACTCTAGCCCTACGTAAGATTGAACAAGGACGTATGACCTAGTGTAAGGTATTAGAAGAACCGGAAAGAGACATTAAAGAAAATATCTGCTCAAAGGAAAATGCATCTCCGGGGGATGCTATATTAATGATGTTACTTAGCTGTGGTGATAGCCTATCAGCCCACCAAAAGGGGTCTATTAAGTAAGGGGGCGGTAACGTTACGCTAGCTTCGTTTAATTTTAAAGCTATGTATATCTAATGTTGCCTCGGTGTCCGAGTGGCTTAGCGCTCGGCCCGAAACCCGAAGGTCCCGGGTTCAATTCCCAGGTCGGGTATGTTTATAAACTATGTTTCGAATTTTTCGAAGCATAACCCGGGTTTGTGATCACCAACCCGCATTTGGCAAGCGTGGTGATTAAGCCATTACCCGTCAATGTAGAGATGACTTGATTTCAATGATGGAGGCCTTTGCCCAGCAGTGGGACAGTTATAGGCTATTTGCTATGTACATTTAAAGACAAAGACTCTTTATTAGAGTAATTATTAAAGGGATTCTTACCATGTTTATTATTTGTGAGTATCTGATATTTCGGCACAGCTGCATGCGCCATGATCACGGAATTACTGATGGTGAGAATCCCGTTAGAAATAACTCTAATACAAGTGACCATCATGATTTAAATAATCAAAGACTTTTTATTTCTTATTATGTACGATCAAGGAAGAGCGAGGTGTCCAGTAATAAGTATATAAGGGGACCTCTATGTGCTGATTATTAATTGTAGAATTGTTACTGAATAAACATTTTTGACTTTCAGTAGTAATTATTACGAATTGAAGCGTTGGCAGCCAAACGGAAAGATGCTCGGGTCGAATCCGAGAAATAGTGGTTCAGTCTTTATATTACTGACGTGAACCCCTGACACAAGCCTATCATGTTATACCTACTACGCTGGGTCAATGCGGGTTGATTGGTTGTATATATATTTATTTTTACTTATGCAGTCTGTCCGGACACGAACTAGCGATATTTTAAATACTTATATGACAACTATTTTAAAACACAAATACACTCTAGAATTGGGTCCAACCCACTTCCCAATAATTTATTTACTAATTTGCATAGTTATTTTTTTAACTTATACATATTTTTTAAATGTTATGGAAATGTGAATACCTTATATTCTAAAGCAGATAGTAGATAAAATTTTTGCCCTCCGAATAAGCCTATCTCTGTAAGACCAACTGTGCACACATAGAGAATATTTCAACAAAAAAACAAAATGTCTACCATTTAAGGGGGAAGTGGGTTAGACCCAACTCTAGAGTGTAGCTGTGTTTAAAAAAAGTTGTTATAAAAGTATTTAAAATATCGCTAGTTCACGTCTGTATGTTCATCCATCCGTTGCAGCGTGACAAAAAAGCAACAAATATACGAACATTCATACATACAAACTTTCGCATTTATAATATTGTAGGATTATTGATCGAAGTTATTTATGTATATATTATATATACTAGCTGTGCCCGCGACTTTGTCCGCGTGGAATAGTGACTATCGGCAGCAAGTTCTTTAGGCCAATTACTTTGCAAATAAAACAGATACATACATTAGAATAAGCTATTTACAGTATTTCACTGCAAAAAGCTTTATTTAAGTAAATTTTCATACACGACGTTGTTAGTTTTTCCATCTTTTGCCACAATATAAAATTTTTACAAACTTTGAATGTCGTATTTAATTATATCTAATGAAAAGCTTAAAAAATAAGTTTCAAGCTTCTAGCTTCAAAAATGACGTAATTTCCATACAAACTTTCATCCCCTATTTCAACCCAGACCTACTAAACCTAAACTACAGCCCTTTTTTCGCATTAAAAAGTAGCCTATGTCCTTTCTCAGGCTCTAGACTATCACTGTAGCAAATTTCATTCAAATCGGTTCAGTATTTTAGGCGTGATTGCGTAACACACAGACAGAGTTACTTTCGCATTTATAATATTAACTAGCTGACCCGGCAAACGTTGTTTTGCCAATTATCTAGGGAATATGTAGGGTAGAAAAAAAACTAACTTATTGTAAGTGTGTGAGTATGTGGTATATGAGTGAAAGAGGCGTGAAGCGCTGTGAACGATGACGGAACATAAAAATAACAAAACACTAAACATTTATTTTTTTACTTTATTATAATTTAATTATTATAATTTGAGAAGCTCGGTGGCGCAGGGTTAACGCGCCCGGTCTGCGAGTGGTGAGGTTAAGCAACTTTCGCAAAGGCCGGTCATCGGATGGGTGACCAAAAGTGTATCATCTCGAGCTCCCCCGTACTTCGGAAGGCACGTAAAGCGGTTGCGTTGGTCCCGGTTGCATTAGCAGTCGTTAACAACCACCAATCCGCACTGGGCCCGCGTGGTCCACAGGGAAGGCTCGTGGCCCCAGCAATGGGGACATAAAATGAACTGATAATGATTATATTTTATTCCTATATATATCATTAATTACGACAACAACACTAACAAATAATATCAATCCATTGCTACAGTGTGTGTAATATTTTTTATTAGCCCATCTTTAGCTAACACAAACAAACTGGATGGTTTGCCCACTCGAGAGCATGTCACCGCGTATAATATTCCGTGTGAAAAACATGGTGTGCTCAAATCTAAGCCACAAACAGACATCGTTTGGCCTTGGGACTTATTGATAGAATAAGAATAAGAATAAGAATAAGAAATTTTTTATTTGGTGCACAAACAACACATTGAGAACAATAATATCAAATTCCTTACATCAAAAATAGGTATTATAATTAAATATTTAAAAACTAACAAGTAATAGCCAAGTGATAGCCATTCCTACTCCGTGCTGTTTACTGGGTAAGAAGAGACACCGGTAGACGCCTGGCGGAGACAACTGATCAAGTAATAAATATGGCTATAAAAATAGAGGTTGGTGATAGAAGGGGGAAAATTTAGGGTTGAATGTATTTTTTGATACCACATATTTCATATAAATCGATTGAGCCGTTTCGAAGGAGTATGGCAGCTAACTTGTGCAACGAGAATTTTGTATATATAATACAAGATATTCGGAAACAGGTATTTAAATATTTACGTTTGTTTCCCTGTAGTTATTTGAAACTAATACTAACTAAAAGGGCCCCTAGTTATTTAGGCACAATGTTATTGTTAACAAATAGATTATTGCTGGAAACTTTGGAAAGCAAACGGAACGGGAGCCAGCCGAAACTAATGGCCGTGACGGTGACGGTATCAATTCCATTATTTAATACACCCAATTAGTACCTGAGGGAAGACGACCCAGCGTTTGGAAATATGATATTTAAAGAAAAGTGATCCTTGACAAATAAGATGAAATTGATGCCAATCCAAAGCCATTTTGTCGTTCTACGAGAGGAACGAGGAATTGTTTGAGACATTTTTTATTGACAATGAGGTTTTTTGACATTGTAGGTTAAATACTTATAAAATACAGTGAAAAACGAGCCTTCCCTATGGATGGATAGGGAGAACGGGCCATAAACCACCACGCGGGCCCAGTGCGGATTCTGCTAAGCGGCCGGGAGTTGGTCGCGGCTTAACGTGCCTTCGGAAGCACGGAGAAGCTCGAGATGATATATTTTTGGTCACCCATCCGATGACCGGCCTTTACCAAAGTTGCTTAACGTCAGCAATCGCAGACCGGGCACGTTAACCACTGCGCCATCGAGCTCTACATTCCATTTTTGTAAGTACGTATCTTCAAATGTATCGTAATAGCACCAGTCAGTTTCCGACTATACCCATTGAACGATATCATTTTTCGTCGCTAAAAAATAAAATTTCATTACATTTACACTTGACTGGATGACGCTGCATAGCAGCATTTTTTTAGCTCAATCGACACCTCTGGGCTCAAACTAAAGGTCGTAAGGGACATTTTGGCGAAATTAACTTTTTCACACAGCTCTACACATAATTCAATAATTCTCTATTGATCTGTGTACTTCGTTTCACGAAATTCTCAAAAAATATCCTTTACGACCTTACGACCCATCATATCTGGTACTCTAAACAGAACTTATTGTGAAAATATAGATGTAAGTGACATTTAACTAACAGAACCTACGTTCTGTTAGTTAAATGTCACTTACATCTATATTTTCACCTTGGCGGTAAAGCAAAAGATTACAATAACTTTTGTGCGTAAAGTGAATTTTTATTTTATTTTATTTTCATTGTAAAAGATTATCAACAGCCAACTTAATACTATTACAAATGATCTTAGAGCTAAACTAAATTAGGCCAATAGATGAAAAATTAAATGTGTCTTGCGGTAGAAACAACTGGTTGTTGGGCTTCAGAGGCCAAACTGTTTTTCAGGGAAGTGGGGCGCCGTCTACGAGTGAGGAGTCTTGACCCTCGCACCGAGTCATTCCTGATGCAAAGGTGTCGTCATCATCGTCATCTCAGCCAAAAGACGTCCACTGCTGGACAAAGGCCTCCCCCAAGGATATGAGGGGTATTTGCCGTAATCGCCACGCTTGGCAGGCGGGTTGGCGATCGCAGTAGGTTGAGGGTAACCTCAGAGAGATGCTGCTGCCCATCCTCTGGAATAGTCCCTTAGTCGGCTTTTACGACACCCACGGTAAGAGAGGGGGTGGTGCAATTCTTTATCCCCGGCACCACACAGGGACAGGGCAAAGGTGTATCGCTGTTCAACGCGGAAACGCGGCAAGTGTGTTGGGCACCTTTGCACCTGGAATGGCGCGGGGAGGGTTATTTGATTGAGCATTGGTTGTTTTTATTTATTTTTGTTTTATTATTATCTCTTATTACTATATCTTTATTTATTTTTTTACATATTAATTTACATTTTTAAATATTTTCTAAAAACAAAACAAACATTTAAAAATATAAAAAATAGGGGTCCGCCGGCATCGGGACCAGGGTCCAAACTACCGGTGATTAGGGCTCCAGAGACAGGAACCTCCTCACAATGCGTGCCATATCGAGGAGAACTGCCCTCTGAATCAGGCCCTTGATCCAGCCGCGTAACGAGAGCCTCAAGAGATGTCGATCGAGGCTCTTGGCCATCAGGCCGTTGGCCGTAACAACAATCGGCACGATGACAGCCGAGTCCACATTCCACATGTCGACAACCTCATGTGCTAAGTCGAGATATTTGATTTGTTTCTCTTTCTCAGCTTTCACGAGGTTCTCGTCATGGGGAATGGTAATGGTATGGTAATGGCGCGCTAATCGATCTATATTATTATTATTGTTGATACATTTAGTTTAATATATACACATTTAATTTTTCATCTTTTTATAATATTTAATAAATTGCACTTAAATATGCATTACATATAATAAGAATTTAAAATGAGGCCAATTATGCTATTCATATTTGAGTAATTATGATGATGAAACAAACTAAACTAAAACAATAGAAAAACAATTATTGGGATTCTAAAACTTAAAAAGTATGTTACAAATGCACGGGCGAGAAAACTAACTAGATAGATTGTATAAATTGAATAATTACATGTATTATTATAATCTATACTTACTTAGATAAATTGTATATAATACATAAAATATATAATATACGTAATTAGATAAAACTAACAAAAAAAAACTATTGCGCTTTAGCTTTCTTTACTTTATTTAAAAAAAAAGGTTTTCTTGCTGTCTATGAATAGGTCGATTTTACTAAATAATAAAGAATATACATCTTATGTAGTATATCCATTTATTTATATTGTAACCACCAACTTTGATCCTACTATTCTTTTTCCAAATTCCGTTCCTATTAACATTGTATTTTGACGGGGAAAAGGATGAAATGGCCCGCAACAACGCAGGCTGATCGTCCGTTCGGCTGGCGACGTCCCCAAGAGAAATAATAATAATAAACATTGTATTTCAAAAATTGGTTTCCCTACCTTTAATACTCGTTGTGGCAAATGCACAAACCGTGCGATGCCAAGTTGAAAAAAAGAATATACATTTCCATTTGTCTTATATGACCATAGGTTTTAAATATTAATAAATTCAACATAATAAATGTTTATATAATTTTTAACGCAAATTTTGTTGCGAACAAATTACAAAAACACAAATGTTGAAAAAATTTCCACGAGCAGGGTTTGAACCTGCACCCTTCTGACATACCGGGTCAGGTGCTCTTCCAATTGGGCTATCGTGGTTCTAACCAGCCCGCCGAAATTATTCAACACTATTTACTTTTTTACTTTGAAAGCCAAAGGCGCCCATTCAATGTTAACAACTACCGTCATTAACATCCGATCATAATATTTTTACAAATATTAAAGATCAGTTAAGAAGTAGGCAAGCTATTTATAAATGTTTATATAATTTTTAACGCAAATTTTGTTGCGAACAAATTACAAAAACACAAATGTTGAAAAAATTTCCACGAGCAGGGTTTGAACCTGCACCCTTCTGACATACCGGGTCAGGTGCTCTTCCAATTGAGAATTTTTTCAACATTTGTGTTTTTTGTTTTTAAAAATTATATAAACATTTATAAATAGCTTGCCTACTTCTTAACTGATCTTTAGTATTTGTAAAAATATTATGATCGGATGTTAATGACGGTAGTTGTTAACATTGAATGGGCGCCTTTGGCTTTCAAAGTAAAAAAGTAAATAGTGTTGAATAATTTCGGCGGGCTGGTTAGAACCACGATAGCTCAATTGGAAGAGCACCTGACCCGGTATGTCAGAAGGGTGCAGGTTCAAACCCTGCTCGTGGAAATTTTTTCAACATTTGTGTTTTTCAACATAATAAAGTCGTACATCTATTGCTGACCCCCATTACTAACGATTTAAGGAAAAGTGTCGATGACTGGTGTGTCGAACACTGGGCGGCACTATCCTACCTAACATTAGACCTTACAAATTTAAAAATGATATTCGGCATTTAGGAGATTCCCTTCGAATGCCAAAGATAGATTTAAATTTATCTATAGTTAATTCGAGAAGAAAACACTCAGTACCCCACGGAAGAGTGTAAAATTTGGGGTATAGTATAAAAATATATGTATATATAAAAAAGGAGCGAGCCTTAATAGTAGTCGCATAATATAAGCATAATATGATGTGTAACATTTGACATCTCACCTTATTACATCTCACCTTGTTTCTCTGCTTCACCATAATATTTTTATGCTTCTTTTTATTTTTGTAACCCTTCTCTGTGTAACAGTGTGCAAAATAAATTATTTGATTTGATTTGATTTGATTTGATTAATAAACAATTTTAACATTATATTCTGAAAAAAATGGGTTAGGTATTACTCCATTTTATAAGTTTAAAATAAATGCAGTAAATAGCCATTAGAAGACATTTGACATATCAAAATGACCTTTGAAAGTCAATTGACACAATATGTCACATATAATAATAATATGTCATGTTCATAATATCGATTTAAAATTTACAAAATGGCGCGCGCTTGCGCGCTTCCCCGACTTCCTGTTACACTGTTACACATAGTTCCGTCACATTTCACGAAATCACTCCCACAAATTGCTTATAAAGAAAGCGTGCGGAAAGATGTTACACATCAAAAATATTAGATAACATCACATACCTACATTGTTCTGATCACAAGGTAAGTAGCTAAAGCACACGTTTTATGAAATCAGAAACAACGACGGTACCACAACCACCCAGACCCGACACAATATCGAAAAGTTCGTTTACGACATTGACCTGGCCGGGAATGGAATCCGAGAGCTCAGAGTTCAAAGTCCGGCGTGCCAGCCACTCGGGTACGGAGGTCGTCAAATCGGCAAACTTTGTTAAAGTAAATATAGTTTAAGTAAAGTTCATATAGAGTTTGTTCATTGCAAAAAGATAAAATTTATATAAAATATCTGTAACATTACATTGTATATTTTGTGAATTATGTTTGAATTTTGACCACTAGTATCTACACTTTCTGAATTAATTTAGAATTTAAAATATAGTCAGTTTATGAATTCCAATGAAAGTTAAATTCGTTCCAGCCATTAATTAATGTAACTTCTTATCAAGTGGTGTCCATGTTCTGGCAATTATTCAAATTAAAATGGTGGCCGTTGTTTACCGCCACATCTGCGGTGCTCAAACAGTCCTACTTACACACCGGCCGAGAGACAAATGGCTGCAAATAAAAATCTTTCGCTCCCACAGAGCGCTTCCACTTTGTCACTGCACCCAAACGGGGACACGAGATTAAGGTGAATTTCGCAGGAATAATATAATTTTTCGTGTTTTTTTTTTTCGTTTTTTTTTTTTTCGTGCGTGGACTCCCTGGCTCAACCTACATTAGGGCAACGGTTAGTGCTGGCGCGGCAGCTTCAGCGGCTGAGGATCTCAAAGGGCGCAAATATAGTTCTATAAGCCTTGGACACATATTTACGCCGTTTTGGGTTAAAACTTTGGAACCATGGGGACCGGCAGCTCGAAAACTTATTCGAGAAATTTCCGCTCGCCTTATAGAGACCACTGGTGACCCTCGAGCTGGCGCGTATTTTGGCCAACTCCTAAGTTTGGTCATCCAAAGAGGCAACGCCGCCAGCGTCCTGGGCACTCTCTCGCTTGGCAGCGATTTGGAGTCCCTTGTGTTATTAGTAAAAATTATGTGTATATTTCTATATTGTTTTGAATTTCTCTTAATTATAATATTTATGTTAATGAAAAGAATAGAATAGAATTTATAATGTCAAGTAGGTAATAAAAATTAATATACATTTTTCGTTAAATATTTAATAAGTAAATATTTTTTTTTTTAAATAATAACAATTCTGAAAAGTGTAGACATAAAAATCGAGTACGGTATACTACCTCCGGGGTACTACCACAGGGACTGAGTGGTAGTCTAGCTGTAGGTGCTGAATACCAGTTGTGATATTTTTTAAAAAGTTTGGTGATTTGAAAAATAATAAAAAATTATATAATTTTCTCCTATAACTTACAAAGTAAAAGTAGATAGTGTTGACAAATTTCAGCGAGTTTTGGATTAAGCCACGATAGCATAGTTAGTAGCGTACCTGACGCGGCATATCATGGAGTGCGGGTTCGAATCCCGCTCGTGGAATTTTTCAACACTTTCTTTTTTCAAAGTATAATTTAGATGGTCAACATAATTATTTATTTCTTCAGATTAGTTCAGAGTAGTTAAATTTATGAAAACAAGGCAATATAAGCTTGTAAGCTACAAGAAATTTAAACAAATAAATATATTAATAAATCGACGTTAATAGTTTTGAATGTTAAATTTCAGTTGGTGCTCAAAAACTCTTTCTTCGATTTTTATTTTTTTTATTTACATAACTTCTATATTCCTACTCTCGCTTGAAGCATACAATTTGGGAGTCAAATAGGTTTCAAAATGTTTAGGCAAAATCATATTTGCAAGTTCTAAGATATGTATATTATGTTAAAATGTTATGTAAAAAAGTTTAGAAACAATACTTCAGTTCGTCAGTGACCTTCGATGAATAATTGATCAAAGTCTGTAACAGAATAATCACCGAAAAAACTTCTTTGACGACCTCCTTGGTCGAGTGGTTTGTACACCGGTTTTCATGGTGTCGCCATCTCTGAGGTCCCGGGTTCGATCCCCGGTCGGGTCAATTTAGAAATTATTGTTTTTCTAAATGGTCTCGGGTCTGGGTGTTATCTATGCATAATAAGTATGTATTTAAGTATTTTAAGTATGTTTATCCGTTGTCTAGTAACCAAATAACGAGTTTCATAACGAAGCTTCTCTTGGACTAGTTAATTGGTGTGAGTGTAGGAAAGTTTATTTATTTATTTATTTCAAGGTACGATGGCACTGTGGTTAACGCAACAAGCGTTATTCTTTAAAACGAATGTGTTAAAAGCGAAATTCACTTTTCCTAGTAGCCGGTGCCATCCGGCTTTTTATTTTATTGCACCAGATTTGGGTGAGCGATGGCCGACTTATATTAAAACATTGCTGTTACCTGGACGTCTGGAGGTCTGGACTGCCGGTTGTGTTGAACAGCGCTCGCATTGCTCACTGTCGGATAAGTGACCCGGGTAGGAACTTGAACAATTTGCCCTTGAACCCTGAGTGCTGGACGGGTAACAATAGTAGAATAGAATAGAATACAGTGCTGGACGGGTATTTATTGCATATACAAAAAAAAAAAGACCCAAAAATATATATAAGTACTAGCTGACCCAGCGGACTTCGTACCGCTTTGATATAATAAATATCCTATGTCTTTTATTTAACCTTTGGGAATAGATGTACCAAATTTCATGATGACCGGTAAAAGCATATCAAACGACAAACAAACTCACTTTCGCATATATAATATTAGTTAGGATAGTTAGGATAACAGTTTGAAAGTAAAATTACAACTTAAAAGTTGTCAACATATAGTAAACTAGCGGCCGCTCGCGGTTTCACGCGCGTGGTTCCCGTTCCTGTGGGAATATCTGGATAAAAAGTATCCTTTGTGTTATTCCAGGTTATAAACTATCTGTATGCCGAATTTCATCCAAATCCATCAAATTTTTAACCGCCTCTGTGGTCTAGTGGCTTAGACCACCGGTTTAGATCCAGAGGTCCCGGGTTCGATTCCCAGCGGGGGGGATCGGTTTGGTTGGTGGTAGGGCTTGTTTGTCCGCCTGGCTAGCTACCACCATCTTATCAAAATATGTCGCCATGGCATCAATGTTTGTAGCATTGTTGTGTTCCAGCAGCTAGAGATAAGTTAGCCAGTGCCTCACTAGTTGAGGATCCCGGGTGAAGTGCGCTTCCATCATTGGCCTTATCATCACTTAACATCAGGTAAGATCAAGGCACTGTGCTTACCCGTTAATATAAAAAAAAATCCGTTGCAGCGTGAAGAATAGAAAAATTAATATAAAAGTTGCAGCATGTTTCTCAACATCAAAAAACTAGCCCATAATCATGTTGCTGAACTTCGCTTGATATACACAAACCTGGCGTCCCTAATGGCTAAATTTGATTTATTTCTTGTAGAAATTGATTGTTATAAACCTGTTTTTATTATGATATCGGAGACCCACCTACACCCGGGGATAACTGACAGTCTTGTGAATATTCCCGGATACACACTTTACCGATTAGATCGATGCAATAAGAAGGGTGGTGGCGTGGCCATATATATAAGACGAGAGGTTAATAATACACCTATCTTTTCCAAAGTAAACAGTCTGTATTTCAATCCGCTGGTCGAAGCGCTGTGGCTTGACGTACAATTTGGTGACATCAAATTGCTATTGTCATGCATTTACCGTCCTCCTTCTAGCGTGCTCACGAGATCAGATGAAATTTTGTTTGAAACCATTAAAACGGCTGCATCCGATAATACCGTAATAATTGCAGGAGATTTTAACTTACCCAACATTAAATGGCCTATCGATATACTGAGTAGTACTGATAAACTCTATGACAGTTTTATTGAAATGTACCTTGACAGCAGTCTGACCCAACTGGTTACGCAGATCACTAGAAAACGTAATGATGAGGAATCCCTACTTGATTTAATTTTATGCAACGACGATACGCTGTTTAGTAACATCACTTATCGCCCTCCTGTGGGAAAGAGTGACCACTTATTACTGCTGGGCACAATACAAGTGGTCAAAACAATTGAGTCTAGAAGTGAATCTAAGATGTTTGAATTTTATAAAGCTAATTATGATGAATTAAATAAATATATTACAGAAAACCATGTTATAAACAATGTCGACTTAACGATAAACGGAATGTGGAATAATTTAAAAAATCAAATTAATAATGCGATAGAAAACATTGTAAACAAAAAGACAAAGAATAAGAAAAGTAAGTTACAAAAACCGTGGATCAACAAACAAATACTAGATTTATCCAAAGAGAAAAAAGAACTTTGGAAAATATACCAAATTGACCGACAGCAGAGCTCCTATACAAATAATCGGAAATTAAATAATAAATTAATTAAGATAACTAGAAAAAAAAGAACCTGTTTTGGAACAAAGGTTGTAAATACTGGCCATAAATCTTTTTACGGATATATCCGCAAACAGCTTATCTCAAAAGTTTGTATACCAACTGTACTCAAAGATGAAACAAACAGCCTTGTAGTAGACCCACAAAAAATATCAGAACTGTTTGCCGATCAGTTTGAACGAAGCTTTGTTGAGGAATCGGATGGTAAATTACCTAACATCAACTTAAGTAGAGTTGTAAACTCAATAGATGAGATCAAAATATCCACAGAAGTGGTGCGTAAACATCTGTTAGTACATATGACGTAGTGTCTTTAAGGAGACACTACGTCATCTGGTCCGGATGGCATACCATCGGTTTTATTCAAGAACCGCTCATTAACTCTCGCAGAAAGCGTAGCAAGTATTATGAGCAGTTCTTTGGAGGCAGGTTGCTTGCCGGATGATTGGAAGGAAGCAGTTGTCGTACCGATATACAAAAAAGGTGACAAATTGAGAGCCGCCAACTATAGACGAGCCGAGGACAGGGCGCTATGGCGCTCATTGGGGGAGGCCTATGTCCAGCAGTGGACTAATATAGGCTGATGATGATGATGATGATGAACTATAGACCAATAAGTCTTACTAGTGTAGCGGCATACAATGTTGCAATATGTCGGATCAGCAATCTGCACCTCGGCCGGCGTAGCATGGGGCCCGGCAGTCGTCTACAGAGCACCGCCTCGCTAGGTCATTTTAATTAGCTATTGTGTACTGAAATATTGTATTGTCATTATACATACTGTGTTATATCTATGTGCAAACTAGAATTACACAAGTGAATGAACTGAACGTCTTTGTTATTATTTCCTTCTGATGAACTATAAGGGTGACCCCGATACGTAGGCGACTCATTTTTAAACGCGGACCTAGCGAGGGCGAAACTTACGTTACGTAATAGTGAAATAGTATAGTAGCTATCGGGAATAAATATGTATCCGGGCAGCCACGGAACCGCATCAGGCCTCGCGCCGCCGCCGCCAGCGACTAATAAAGAAGCGATAGCGGATTTATCGCACAACAGTGCCGGATTTTCGTCGGAGGGCTTTGCCGACGTGTCAATGGTGACAATTCAAATGCGGACACCTGAGTTTTGGCCAGATATGCCAAGAATGTGGTTCAGCCGATTTGAGTCGATTATGGCGCCTCAGAAACAAGGCGATAGTGTGAAGTTTGACCTGGTGTTGGCAAAGCTGAATAAAGAAGCGTTGCGGCAAGTGAGCGATATAGTACAATCCCCGCCTGATACCGCCAAGTATGGGGCGCTGAAAGAGCGTTTGTTGGCCGTGTACGAGGAGAGTGCCGAAACGCAGTTCCAGCGGCTGGTTAATGAGATGGACCTGGGCACACAGAAGCCGTCACAGCTATTAAGAAAGATGACGGAACTGGCAAGGAACTGCGGAGTCACAGACGAGCCCTTAAGGAAGTTGTGGTTAAGTCACCTGCCGCCTAGTGTTAGAGCAGTGCTCACAGTCAGTGGGGACGTGGGTTTAGAAAGCCTGGCACCCATGGCGGATAAGATATTGGAGAACTTGGGAATCGGACGGGTAGCAGCGGTAGCATCGTGTAGCAACGCGCCTGCAGCTGCCGACGTGGATACCGAGTTGATTAAGTACATGCGCAGCATGTCCCTAGAATTGAAGGAGCTCCGCGGGGAAGTGGAAGAAATCAGGTCACGAGGGCAGAGTTATGGACGTCCACGTAAGAGGGAGCAGAATTGGAGCCGTCGGAGGTTCCGGCCCAGGAGCAGGTCTGCGCCACGTCAACGCGAATCAACGGGGCGAGCGTGGCTATGTCGTCATCATTTCCGGTTGAGAGAAAATGCAACTGAGTGTGAGCAACCCTGCGGTTGGCCTTAGACCAACCGCAGGGTTGCTCAACCAACACGGTCGGATTCGGTAAACTAGTGGCGGTACAGTCAGCGTCGGTGAGCGATTGTGCCGCAGGTAATCACCGGTTATGTGTCAGAGACCAAAAAACGGGTTTAGTGTACCTAGTGGACACTGGGGCTAATGTGTCAGTAATTCCGGTGAGTAAAGTGTTCGACAAGAAAAAGGTAGTTGAGTGTCCTTATAAACTTTTTGCTGCGAACAATACAGAAATAAAGACTTTTGGTGTAATATCGTTAGAACTAGACCTTGGCTTACGCCGTAGTTTTAGGTGGAATTTTATTATATCCGATGTTAAGCAGCCTATAATCGGTGCGGATTTTTTAAAAGAGCATAAATTGATAGTTGATTTATTTAATAGACGGTTGCTTGACGGTCGCACCCAGTAAAACACAGAAGGTATTGTAGTGGTGTATACTGAGCCTGCGATAACTAGTATTCAGGATGATAACCCGTATCGCGACCTATTAGAACAATATTCGGAGATAACAAAACCTATTTGTTTTAAGGACTCGAGTAAACATGGTATAGTGCATCACATAGAGACCTCGGGTCCTCCGGTTTTTGCTAAGGTTAGACCTTTGCCGCCGCAAAGGTATAAAATCGCTCGGGATGAGTTTAGGTTAATGCAAGAGTTAGGCATTTGCAGGCCTCCAAAGGCTGCAAGACTTCACCTATGGACTAGCAGGTAAGTGTGTTTTTTCCCGTTTAGACATTAATAGAGCTTTTCACAATATATGCACTGCACCGGAGGACGTGGAGAAGACAGCGATCATAACGCCATTCGGGCTTTTCGAGTTCCCGAGGATGACCTTTGGCTTACGTAATGCAGCACAAACGTTCCAAAGGTTCATGAATAACAGTGTGTTGCAAGGAATCGAATCCCGGGGTAAAAGGAACGAGAACGGAAAGGAAAGTTCTAATCTTTTCTGTTACATTGATGACGTAATTATTGCCAGCACGGATCACGTTACGCATAGGGAGCATCTAAAGCAGATCTTCGCTAGGTTCGAGGAGTTCGGAATAACTATAAACTTGGCGAAGTGTAGTTTTGGTAAGGCCGGTGTTGAATTTTTAGGCTATGAGGTCAGCACGGAAGGTATCAAGCCCATGAAATCCAAAGTAGAGACTATTCAGGAATTTCCCAGGCCCGAGACAATTGAGCAGCTTCGCCGATTCTTGGGAATGGTTAATTTCTATAGGAGCCATTTAGAGCACGCGGCAGAACATCAAGCCGAGTTAAATAAGTTTCTACATGGCGCAAAGAAAAAGATAACTCCAAGGTAAGTTGGACAGAAAAGGCTATAGCCGCTTTTGAACACTGTAAGTCGTCCCTAGAGAATGCAGTAACTTTATCGCACCCGGGTGAGGAAGGTACGTTATACCTGATGTGTGATGCGTCAAACGCTTGCGTTGGGGCAGTGCTCCAACACAAGGTAGAAGGGGTTTGGAAGCCGTTGGGGTACTTCTCCAAGAGGCTTTCGGACGCTCAGAAAAAGTACAGCACCTACGATAGGGAGCTATTAGCTGTATACTTAGCCATAGTTCATTTTCGTAATATGATTGAAGGTCGACAGCTTACAATAATGACCGATCATAAACCGTTGGTCCATGCGTTTTCTAAAATAGGTTCAGACAACAAAGAAACTCCTAGACGAACACGACATTTATTGTATATAAGCGAGTTCACGAGCGATATACAGTATGTCAAAGGTAACGATAACGCGGTTGCTGACGCGTTATCCCGGGTAGTGGAGACTGTTGTTTGCCCAGCGGTTATAGATTTCGCCGAAGTCGCCCGAGCACAGGAAACGGGCGATAAGCTCGCGGGTATGCTGACAGACTCACAAGGTAAGTTGGCGATTAAAAAATTGTATTCTCCATTGTGCAACAATGCTGTTTATTGCGAGACTTCAGAGAACAATGTAAGACCCTATCTTCCACAGCAGTTTAGGAAGTTGGCATTTGAGTCAGTGCACAATGGCAACCATCCAGGAGTCAGAACCGCGCGCAAGATGGTAGCGAAACGGTATTTCTGGCCTGGAATGAACAAAGATGTAGGTGTATGGGCTAAAGCGTGTATACACTGTCAAAAGGTAAAAACGCATAGGCATACAGTTACAGAATTAGGCACGTTTCCACTCTCAGAGCGTTTCGAACACCTGCATGTAGATATCGTGGGTCCCCTGCCGACCACTCAGGAAGGGTTCAGATTTCTGGTAACAATGATAGACAGGTATACAAGCTGGCCGGAAGCAGTTCCGGTGGCAGATATAACGCCGTGACCATCGCTAAAATTATTTACGAAAATTGGGTTTGCCGTTTTGGGTGCCCAATTAGATTAACAAGCGATCAGGGGCGACAGCTCGAGAGTGAGTTATATTATGAAGATATTAGGTGTTCATAAGATTCGGACAACAGCGTATCACCCGCAAAGTAACGGCAAAGTAGAAAGATTTCATCGTTCTCTGAAGGCTGCGTTAAAAGCTCGTTTGTTGCAAAAGGTAAGTGGATCATGGTTTGAAGAGTTACCTACAGTCATGCTGGGGCTGCGTGCGGCGTGCCGAGGCGACAGCGGCGTCAGCTCAGCAGAATTAGTATTAGGGCAAACGTTACGCTTACCGGGCGATTTTTATACCGATTGCGAAAAGGCGAAAATGTCAGATGAAACATACGTGACTAAATTGCAACAGATAATTCAAAGCCTACGGCCTCAGACACGAGAGAGTAGCGATTGTAGGAAAATTTTCGTTCGTAAAGATTTAGAGTCGTGTAGTCATGTGTTCTTACGTAATGATTTAGTGCAGAAGCCGTTAATGCCTGCATACAGTGGACCGTATCCAGTAATCAAAAGGTCAGCAAAAACAATAGTTATTAAGATGGGTGACCGCCAATCAACCGTCTCTATGGACAGAGTAAAGCCATCATATTGTGTAAGTGAGTCAGATACCGATTATGGCTCCAGTAGTAAGGATTACAGTACTAAGGAAAATGTAAATGGTAATATTAATATAAATGCAAATAATCAGAAACAAGTTAAAATGTCTCCAGCTGTTCAGAAACCGCTACCGCTTAAGCTTGTCACGCGCAGCGGCCGCGCAGTTAAACAGCCTGTAAGATTTTTGCTTCCGTAATTATATTGAACTAGTTTTTTTTTTGTTAACATTAATTATTGCAATGATTTAGAATTCATTTCGTACAGAATATTGGACACAGTAAGATTGTTCTTGAGAAATATTTTTATCTCCGTAATGGGTAAAAGTTATAGTAAAGACGAAGAAATAATCATAGCCCAAAACGGCGCAAACAACGCCAGCACGAGTGATATGGTGGTGCAATTCCAGATCTACGGAATAGTGTTGTTAATAATGTTTATAATGATGGTGGGCATCGTCATGTACTTTTGCGTTGGAAAATGTCGCCAGAATACTCAGAAATGGGTTGATAAAAGAATTAGAGCCATCTGGCAAGTAACCGGAAATACAAACGGCCCAACGCCACAGTCGCAACCACCGCAGCAAGTAGTTTACGCTTAGTGATAACATTTTTTTTCAATGTCATATGAGTATAGTTTATGGTTAGTGAAGTTAAGGAGTTAGCAGGCTGTTGTCGCGAGAGGAGGTAAGATGGGCCCTAAGGGGTGTTGTTTTTTATGTTTAGCAGGCCGGCCTCTCGGGCAACATACCATTAAATGATTTATTTATTTTTTGTGTCGTTCCTCATACAGGAATATTTAAGCTAAGGGCGATGGTAGAGGTCAGAAGATACTGTCGGCCAGAGACTGCATCCAGCTCTTCTCCAGTTGTAGCGGTTTCCGTTCCACTGGACCAAGAAGGGTACGGACGAGAGAGTGCGCCTGCAGTTGCGCGTCTGCTTATGCACTTTAATATATCCTGCGCAATTGACCGCTTCCGTTTTTTTTTTTCCATCATCATTTCAGATAGTGTAAGAAACCAAATAGGTTTGTTGTACTAATAGTAAAGCGGAAGTTCGATTCCCGCGTGAGGTTTTGTTTTCTCAAGTAAGCTAAGAAGCTAATGTATTCTAAGTGTTGTATGTAAGTAAATGCACGGAGTTAGTAATTTTTGTTTTTTGTTTTGTGAAAACGATCCATAATTAAAATAATAGTTAAGTTGTCATCAATGACATGTGCATGATTGTACCTTTGTGCGAGCAAGCGATAAGTCATATGTATCGTATCATATAATATAACAACATTTATATAAGGTTGTCATAGAATGAGTTAAATGAAACGCTTAGAATAGTTTTATGTTTTTATTGTTTTTATTATACATATTTTTTTTTATGTAAAAAAAATTATTTGTACAAAATTTTTGAAAAAGAGGGGCTGTTATGTAGCGGCATACAATGTTGCAATATGTCGGATCAGCATTCTGCACCTCGGCCGGCGTAGCATGGTGCCCGGCAGTCGTCTACAGAGCACCGCCTCGCTAGGTCATTTTAATTAGCTATTGTGTACTGAAATATTGTATTGTCATTATACATACTGTGTTATATCTATGTGCAAACTAGAATTACACAAGTGAATGAACTGAACGTCTTTGTTATTATTTTCTTCTGATGAACTATAAGGGAACCCTCTAAACTAGCATAATATGCAAAACCATGGAAAAAATCATAGTGGACAGTCTTAGAATTTTTTTATCTTATGAGCATATTATTATTGCTGAACAGCATGGATTTGTTCGTAATCGATCCGTTGAGACCAACCTGCTTATATGTCTAAATGATTGGATAAATAACCACGACAGCGGTAATCCTACAGATATAATATATCTCGACTATGAGAAAGCCTTTGACCGTGTTCCCATACGTAGGCTGATTTACAAACTTGAACACCTCAGCATACGCGGGAAGTTGTTGGCTTGGATCAAGGATTTTCTATCCAATAGAACCTTTCGTGTACGTATTGGCGATTTCATGTTAAAATCACGAACTGTACTGAGTGGTGTCCCTCAGGGTTCTGTTCTTGGGCCATTAGTCTTTATTTGACAGATTTATACTTTGTTTATACTTGACAGATCTCAAATCTACCTTAACTCTACCCTTTTCTTTATTTGCGGACGACACAAAGTTCTACGGTAATCCAATAACACACTGTGATGACATACAAAATGACCTTAATGCTATTTATAATTGGACCAAAGATTGGCTGCTCACTCTTAATGTTTCTAAGTGTACTGTGCTGCACATCGGAACCAAAAACCCTCACAGAGGATACTTTTTGGGCAACCACCAATTGGAGACAGTAAGCTCACAGTAGGATCTTGGTGTTATAGTAACCAACAACTTGAAATGGGATGCCCACATATTATGCCTAGTGAAGAGAGCAAATTCTATCTTGTATATTATTCGTAAAGCTTTTAAGTGTCTCACGAAAGAGACGTTCATTAAACTTTACAAGACTTATGTGCGTCCACTGTTGGAATTTGGGTATGTAGTTTGGAGTCCTCACTTTAAAAAGTATATTGCACTGTTAGAGGGTGTACAGCGAAGAGCGACTAAAATGATTCGCCCACTGCGTAATGAACCATACGAACGGCGCCTCAAAGACCTTGGCCTGACTACTCTCGAAACAGGAAGACAAAGAGGCAGCTTGATAGAGACATACAAAAATCTCACTGGACATTATGATGTACCTGATTTACAAGAGCTCTTCATTCGAAATGAGAACAAGCATCTCCGTGGTCATCAGCTGAAGCTGTGCCGATCAGTGGCAAATCGAGATCCCAAGAAATATTTCTTACCCAACCGAATTGTCGCCGATTGGAATAAACTTCCAGAAGAAGTCATAAGCGCTTCGTCGAAAAATGCATTTAAGAACAGGCTGGATAATTTATCCAAATCACATGACCCACACGCATCAGCGCATTGAGCTGCTAGTGTGTTCTCCCCCCAAATAATAATAGTAATGTTTTACACTATTTTTGAGTTCCGTTCATAATTACTCCACTGTAAGTGACAATTGACAGTTTAAAACGTTATAGTCAGAACAGTGTTTTCATGTTCAGTAACAATGATTGACATGTTTTAACAAATGCCGAGACCAACTACAATCCGATATCACAAATCTACCTCGCCCCGCGCCGTCGGTTGATTTGTGTATCGCGGATATAATGCTAAAACAACAATACCGTGTAACTCGACAACACAGCCGCCCAAAATAAGGACCCCAGGAGGTAAGCTCATCATCATCATCATCATCATCATCAGCTCATTTTATGTCCCCACGGCTGGAGCACGAGCCTTCCCTATGGATGGATAGGGAGAACGGGCCATAAACCACCACGCGGTCCCAGTGTGGTGCGGTGGTTGTTAACGACTGCTAATGCAGCCAGGACCAACGGCTTTACGTGCCTTCCGAAGCACGGAGGAAGTCGAGATGATACATTTTTGGTCACCCATCCGATGACCATAAAATAAGGAGACTGCAGAAAATAACCTTCATACAAACGCTTTTGAGCAACGCACACATAGACTACCTCTCACGGACGCGGAATCTCGCAACAGCTGCGCTCGGAGTGATTCGAAATGTTCCGAGATTTCGTGCCCGGCCCGTGAGAGGTTGTCTATAATAATATTTGTTTTGTTTTTTAGAAAATATTTAAAAATGTAAATTAATATGTAAAAAAATAAATAGAGAGATAATAATAATCTGGGTCAAGGGTCAGAAGCAAAAGGCAGTACTCCTTGACACGGCACGTATTGTCAGGAGGTTCCTCACTCTGCAGCCCTGACCACCGGTAGCTTGGGCCCTGCCTCGCTGCTGGCGGTACTCTAGGATTAGATTTTTATAATGTTTTATTGTTTTTATATTAAAATATTGTAAAAATCTAGTTTTAAGAAAGAAAATAAATATAGATAATAATAATCTTAAACTTTATTTGCACACAAAAAATACAGATACAGACAAATTGATGAAAAGATATAGTACAAAATAGGCGGCCTTATTGCTAACAAGCAATCTCTTCCAGGCAGCCTTGGGCATAAAATAAAAAAATTATGAAAATAAAAATGGGCGCAAGTAAAAATAACTTAAATTACTATAATAATATCAAATAAAGTACATACAAAATTGAATTTTGGCTTCTTGGCGGGAAAGTGTAGAGTCATGTCTGCGATTTTGTTTTATTTTCTAAAATTTGTGTTATGTCGAATATTAATGTGAAATAATGGTGAATTATTAACCGTTGAGTGTTCGTGAGTGTGCATGACTGTTGGCAAATGAAACAAAACAGTGCAACGTTACTTTTCAAATTCTCTCAAGAACTTAGTAAAGCCCTAAATCTTTACTGAGATACTTTAGGGGTTGGGGGGTATATCATTTCTCACTTCTCATTTATATTATCATTCATCATCATTACTGGAAGAAGAAGAAAATATTGTTTATTTATGTATTACTTGAAAGAAAAATTACTTTAACACTGGCTAAATGTGCTAATCGCACGAAGCCATCAACTAAAAGAAAAAAAATGGGAATTAAATATATTAAACAGAGTTTATGCAATATAAATCATACAATAAATAAACATAGCTGTAAGGTTAATTTAGAAAATGACTCCGAACCTGACCCTTGAATGACTCTAACGTGCGAGCACTTCTGATTTTTGTAAAGCTTACCTCCTGCTAGTGTCCTTATGTTGTGGCCGCCGCGCGTTCATTAACTGCCTCCAATTAATTACGGCAGGTAGCGTTCGCAATAAAACTGATTCGAATCTAAACTCGACTCAGTTCGCGATCAATTCCAGATAGCCCGTTGTTGGTAACTCTGTAGTTGTATCCGTACTCTGTACTCCCATTTAACAGTTCTAAACTTTATCCAGCGCACTGTGTCGGTTGCAACAATAGTTTTATTACAGGGAGTTTGAAATAGATTGAATAATACTGTATATACAAAAAGACGGGTGTTTTCTATAACCGTAGTGAAGTGTTTGTTTTTAAATATCGAAAAAAAAAACAAAATTGGCAAAATTGCAACTTGCCTCTTTAGTCAGCGTTATAATGCCATACAAATTTAAATTTTCGTTAAGAGCGTTTACGCCGCACACTAGCGCCACTAATGAAAAAAAAAACATATCCATTAATTAGAGATAACAAACTATTTGAATGAAGTAATTTAGCATTTTTATGTCACCTAATGAACATCTGACATGTTATGGTTTAGCTAAATAAGACGTTACGGCCACTTTTAACTATAACGCCATATTTAACTAAACCATAACATGTCAGGTGTTCATCAGGTGACGTAAAAATGCTAAATTACTTCATTCAGATAGTTTGTTGAGCATAATTTGATTTCTATCTCTAATTACTAGATATGTTTTTTTTTCATTGGCGGCGCTAGTGTGCGGCGTAAACGCTCTTAATGTGATTAAATGAAGAATCCTTTTGGCGACTAAGGAACGTACAAAGGAAAAAATTACTAGGTATAAAAATAACTGTAACGTGATATTGTCGAGTTAGAAATGTATTATTAAACTAAGTATATAAGTTGAAATGAAACAACTTTTACGGATCTACTCGCGTTTATTTACACATTTACACATTACTTATTTAATGTAAGTGTAAGTGTAAGTATAGAAATGACGACATTTAAAAAAGCCTAAGATGATTATTGCCTAAAATGAAACGGAGGCCAGAGTTTTTAAAAGGCGGCATTTAGTGTATAAATGCCGCCTTTAAAAAATTCTAGCCTCCGTTTCATTTTCATAGTAATCATTATGCTCGGTTTTGTTTAATTACAATCTTTGTAAATTTTGTGGACTTAAGTATACGTCTCCGGTAGATGTTTATTTCTGAGTAGAAACCTACACATAATTTTCTAGGTTTTCTCCTCTCTAGCCAATTTAATAGCTGTGAATATTGTATGTCGGTACTGATAAAATGGTAACACTATTCATTTTTAAATTTATTATTGATAACAGCTTTTGATCTCTGAAGTCGAAGCTAGTAATGGTTAGGTCGAAGTCAACTTGCATATTATGACAAGAAAGCATTGTGCTTTTTTGTAGTAAAATGTATGAAGAACTAATTATTATGAAAGTGCTAAGTATGTTCTGAAAATCCGGAATAGAAATAATGTTGTTGACATAATTCCGGATATAAGCCAGCTGCTGCTGGTGGCGCTCTGGCGGCAGGCTGGTCACGTCTGTCGCAGAAATAACGACATGGAGTAAATATTTTAACGATAAAGACTATAATTCCCCGTTTCCGAAGTTCTTGGTTACTATCGACATTTAAAATGAAAAAAATTCGAACGGTTTTTGTCTCCCAGCGTGGGAGATGTTGAAATTAATGAGATCAAACAGTGTATTGTCTATAGTTTCGTGACCTAAGCTAAGAGTTTAGGGCATTTTATATATGTGTTTACGTCTTATATACTCATTATTGCAAATACTGAAGTATGTGCGCCAACTGAAAGCAGCGAGTGTGTGTACTTCACTCTGCCCAAAGTCCAAGGTAACGCTACAGACACAGTTACAGCGTTAGCAAGTACCTACACACTTTTGACTAGTTTTGACTCTTATTCCCTTGTATTGACAAGGCCAGCCCCGGATCTACGGAATCTGCGAGCAGATTTTCCCTTGGGCAAAAAAAACCGCGTAAGCGCATGCTACGTGTTAGCTTGCTTCTTAGTTCACATAACTTGTGCGTCTATTTCCGCCTTCTTTTAGGTATAGTTTATGTTTTACAAACAATTTAATTTTATATAACACGAGCTACACACATACAATGGTATTATTCATGGTTCATTATTATTTTACGATTTGTATATTTTGGTATATACAGTCACGAGAATTAATATGTATACAATGTAACTCTTAACATTGTATACATATTAATTCTCGTGACTGTATATACCAAAATATACAAATCGTAAAATAATAATGAATATATTTAACAATTTAATATCCACTATGTTCCACCGTGTTAAGTGTCACATTTATTTGCGAAGTCTTCCTTTGTTGTAAGTTGTTTCATTGTCCTTCGTGTTCTGTTTGTATTTTCTCAAGACACATACGTTTATGTACCTACTCTACGTACGCAAGAGTCTGCACAATTCTCGGAACTTACAGAAACAAAAATAGATGGTGAAACGCCAGGGTGTTTAGTCCACCCCAGGTTCAGGTAGAAATAAAAGAGTAAATACTGTACAAGAGTTTATTCCCAGGGATGGGTAACGTCGGTCGCATACAATTCAGTGGTGTCGCTTCGATTTATAAATGGACTTAGCTTCTAGCGGTAAGGGGTACGTGAGCGCAGGTCGGCGCCTAGGTCAGCCTAGACCCGGGCCGTAATCTGCGCCGGTGGTAACTGGATCCCGGTGTTGCCGGATCCGCCGCTGTCCTGCCCCGGTGGTGAAGATGGGAGGTAACGCAGTTATGCAGCCGTCAGCCCACAAATGACGGTGAGTGGTGTGCGGGGTAGCTCTGCCCCGTGGAAGTAGATCGGGTAGCTGTGCCCGGTAGATGGACCCCGTAGGTTGGGGTAGTCAAATATGAAAATTCACAATTACAATAACAAAAATCTAAGAACCGACTAATAGCTGCGGTGGTGAACAAAAGAGTACGTTAACCTCTTTTTCACCCTTTTATATTACTTTTCAAAAACACCAATAGTATGTTCTAGAACTTCCCCGAAAATAAAAAAAATGTTCCATAGAGCTGACGATTTACAAAAAGAAACATAGACACGAATGGAACAAACAGCCTAAGGTTTCACACTACCACAAATACATTTTGAGTAAATGTATTTGTAAATAATACAAGAAAATTACCGTGTATTTGTATGAGCCTTCCTCGCAAATAATTTATTTAATTATATAATTGATAATCCCTATATTAAAATTTATCAAAGCAACCTTTGTAAAGAAATTGCTGAACGAAACGTAGACGTTCGGTTCCCGAACGGAATAGCTGTCAAAAACGGAACTGTCACCTAGTTGTTTGTTTACAATCATGAGTTAAGGTTATTGTTCATATTTATTTATTGTATTTCATAGTTAATAGTCCAATAAAATGTAGTTCTATTAAATAATTGTTATAAAATTAATGACAACGGTAAGTACTATGGATTTTAGCAAAACACACGCCGTTTCCAAAGGTAAAATCGGCGAAAGTGTTACAATGGAAGGAGAATTTAATAGTGAACTATACGTCAATCCCTTGAATTATTTAAAAAAGTACTCATACTCCATTGTATGTGTGTAGCTCGTGTTATATAAAATTAAATTGTTTGTAAAACATAAACTATACCTAAAAGAAGGCGGAAATAGACGCACAAGTTATGTGAACTAAGAAACAAGCTAACACGTAGCATGCGCTTACGCGGTTTTTTTTTGCCCAAGGGAAAATCTGCTCGCAGATTCCGTAGATCCGGGGCTGGCCTTGTCCTTATCTAAGAAGGATTAAGACCGACCCAGTAAAAAACGCCTGGGGTTAGCCTTTAACCTTTTTAAGGGCTGTAAAGGCTACCGGAACGCGCGCCTCTCGGATGGCTGAGAGGCGCGGTTGGCGTTACTCAGAGTCGCCGTCATAAAGGGATACGGCGCGCCCACTAGTGGGGCGCGCTTACACCGCAGTGAACGCTTTTACGGGAAAATAGCGATGCTTAAATAACTATAACTCTACATAATTTACTGCTTTACTACATAACGATGGCTAAAGTGAGACAGTGCCTAAAAACAGATGCTGTCACTTTTTAGCTCATATTTTTAGACAGAGACACAATATTTTAAACACGTATTTAACCATTGTTTAACTTTATTCACTGTTTTGTCGTACAAGGGTCAAAGTTTTAAACGACTATATTTTACCACAAAAATGCACTTAAAACAACATATAATACAGTTTCAAGTTCACCCACGCGAATAAGGCGGGCCGCTATTTGAAATAATTCTAAACCTCAAAGTTAACTTAGGGTTGTTAAAAGTTTTCGCACTCTATTTACATGAAGCAAGCACACCGCAATATTAAACTTTTGCTACCCTAGTAAGAAGGTACGCAAACCCCAAACCAAACCTTGAAGGTTGCGTTTCGGAGACGAGCTGTGTCAACGATGTAGGTCGGAGGCTGCGGCTCTCAGACGCCGCGCCGGGCCTGGCGCCGGCGGGGCGGCCTCGGCAAAGAGCAGCCAGCGACAGACAGGTGATGTAGGTAGAAAACGGGAGCGACGCGAAACAACAAAGGACCTTCATATTCCATAGATTTGTTGAGTAAGTTTTTCACATAGAGCTTGTTACAGTTTTTAAGAAGTAGGACAATTAAATTTGTACATTGTTTAGAGTTGTGCCAGACGTTGCTTGGGTATTTACTAGGAGGTTATTGACATGATCTTCTTCACTACTTTAAAACAATTATCTTACTAAACAATGCTCAAATTTATATTTATGTAAGGGTTTCGTAACTTGCTGAAACTATTTAAACTGATATGTTGATCCTGGAATAAAAACCATTTTTTAGATCGATTCTTTATTACTTTAATAGTTAAAGACTTTTTTGTATTATTTTTAAATATTCAACTGCAGTAAGTATAACATAACAAGTCAAATAAGCGACAAGTACTAAGTAGTATGATATTATCCTTCGAGAAAGCTTTAATCAGTAGGCACAAAGCGATCACTTCTTTTCCTTAGTCTTTGACTCCACCACTGCAGACTTTCCATCCCCTGTTCGGAACTCTCACTCATTGGTTAAGCTTTCGCTATCCGGTGAATATTGTCCAATCAAAATCTCCTATCCATTATAAAAACTAATCAGCTATCGAGAGCGAATTCTAACGGGACCAATAAAATAGTTTGTGTTCAAAAAACAAAATATTTCCCACAAGGAACAACATACGTTCAAGAATTTTGATGTTTTCTACCATAAAAATGGAAAGGTGAAGTGTTTGAGATGCTCGGTTTCACTATGATTGTGTACATCGACTATGTGTTGTTATCTATTTTGGTAAGTCCTATTCCTAAGGTATAGTTTTGACGTTTGCCGTGTGCTTTGTTTTCAAACTGTAGCCAAGTTATGTTCCCCTACAAAGATATTACTTTAAAACGGTTTAAAATAAGTATCTTGAATTCTTGACTGAATGTAAACTTAGGTACTTAAAGACTATCGTTTCTGACTAAGAGCAGGTAGAAACATTTAAGAAGCGACGTTGGAGTTAGTACCCTACTTTGTAAGGTTGACGGATTGTTTGTGACAACTTATTGTTGATGTGTCATAATTGTCACTATAACAATTAAGTGGAAGTTTGATAGAGATGGTGTCTCAGAACCTTCTAAGAACAATAACTAATGTTACGAAGATAGTGTGGGCATCAAGTGTGGGTTAAAAAATACACCTATGGTGAACACAATAACATCTAAGAAGGTTGGTATCAAAAGCATCATTATCTTATTCCTTTAGATTATAAGCTTATTCCCTTTTAGCAATATTTAAAATTGAGCTTGAATGGACTCCTTGGCGTATTTTTGGGGATTTGTTTAGGTTTTGTTAGCAAAGTCACACTATACACTTTGACTAATTTTGACTTATATGCTATTGTGTTTTGAATTACATTCTTGCCTGTGTTTCATAAATTAAAGATATTGGAATTTGACCATTGTTAACATGTAAATCCTTGTAACTTTACACCATGATTTTGGATTTATTTTCTAGAGAGATCTTAGAGCATTACTAAGAGAGAGATTGATAAGCTGTTTTGTATATTTCAATTAAAATTTAAAAATAATAGAATTTGGCTTTTATCCGTATGTCCTCTATAAAAGCTGTAAAAACATGTAAAAGTGAAGTAATAAATTTTGTAAATGATGATAAAAATATGATAACGTATTTTTCCTTCCTTCACGTAAAACTGTGCTACGAGGTTTCGTAAAAGTGGTTACTTCTCCTTAGAAATATTAAATTTCTTTAAAAAGAATATAACGAATTACTTTTTTTAACCTAACGAAATTCAAACCGTATACAAACGGGAATATATCGCTAATTCAAAAAACGATCACATATTTATTAAAGTTTAGACAGGACAAAGTCTGTGGGGTCAGCTAGTATATTATAATTATTTCTCTTCTTTCTAGTTGTTCCTGACATTTTTCACATGCTTCTACTGCGTTTATCGCATCCACAGTTTACATCGAAATGGACAGGTAAAACTTTATTTAATATACAGGTAATTAACCGACATAGTTACATATAAAAGCTATAGCCAATCACGTGCTAATACTAATACCTAAACAAATTCCAAAATAATTTACACAATAGTTACGAAAAAACTAAAGTGTGGCCTATACACTGTCCCATTGCTGGGCAAAGGCCACATTGAAATCAAGTCATTGCTTCAATTGATTTCATCATCATCATCAGCTCATTATAGTCCCCACTGCTGGAGCACGAGCCTTCCCTATGGATGTATAGGAGAACGGGCCATAAACCCCCACGCGGGCCAGTGCGGATTGGTGGTTGTTAACGACTGCTAATGCAGCCGGGACCAACGGCTTTACGTGCCTTCTGAAGCACGGAGGAGCTCAAGATGATACATTTTTGGTCACCCATCCGATGACCGGCCTTTGCGAAAGATGCTTAACCTCACCACTAGCAGACCGAGCGCGTTAACCACTGCGCCATCGAGCTCCTCCGATTGATTTGTGATAGCTTAATCACCACGCTTGCCAAATTCGGGTTGGTGATCACAAACCCGGGCTATAATGTATCGAAAGATCCGAAACACACTTTGCCTGACCTGTGTAGAACCCATTAGACAAGTGGCATAACGCTAATACAATAGATAGATAGAAATAGAATTATTATTGTACAAGATTGCCAAAAGTCAACGATACGTAAAATGACGTTTAAGTCAATCTATAATTAATACGTGAAATATAAACTTTGTATCTAATTACCCCTTTTTTAAGAAAATTGCGCGGATGGAGGAGTATAAAATTTCGCACACTTATAGTTTGAAGACTTATACTTTTTTAGAAGGTTATCCGAATGTTAATATTTAAAAAAAAATTATGCATTAACCTCAGAACAATAACTAAAGCTATAGAAGGAAGGTTAAAATAAAAAACGTGCGACTTGTTTAGTTCCGTTCTATCTTATGGCTAGAAAAGGAGATTGGAGTGCGACAAATGGTTGACACTTAGTTTTTATTTTTTGTATTGTTATGTCATTCGGTCATCAGGAAAATAAAATCTCGAGTCCTTTTGCCCGGCCAAAATCAGAAGTACATTGATTTAAAAGCTGACAGTTCGTTTCACAAATCTGGTGACACCTTTGAAATAACGAAAGAAAATGGACAATCTATCTCTTTCCAATACATCACCTAGGTTCATTAGTTAAAATAGTGCGAACTGATGAATTTGTGTTGTTATTTTAGTCCGGTTTCTATAGCTTTAGTTTAGCTTTAGTTATTATTCTGCGGCATAAACATACATTAAATCAATAAAACAAACATTACTCACACTACCATGTATTTGACACACACGTATATACTGTTTCAAAAATTTCAAAAATGGAAAAGGAGCGGCCGAAACCTGTCAATGCCAATCCAAACTCACATTCTATCTTTTTTAATTTTTCATTGCTTAGGATACAATCCGTGCAGCCTTAATGAAATTACAGTCGAATTTTGACTACTGGGCGACCATCAGTTCTATTTAATTTCCATTCTATTAGCGTTATGCCAATTATCTAGGGGGCTGGTATTTGGCTCTGCCCCACCACAATTGAAACTAACTACAAGATTTAGGTATTAATCTGATAGTTGCAAATATTGGAAAAAGATATCCATTGTTGATTGTTTAGACACTTAGTATTTTCTTTATTTTTAAATTGATGGTCCAAAACCGGTGTACGTCATCAAATATTAACGAAGCTTTTAATTGCCCTTATAGCCTTTAAGGTAGGTATACATTGGTAGTTCTTAAAACACTGAAATTAATGCCATTAATTTGTAAGTTTTCTTTTAACAATGGAATATATAAAGTGACTTACATTTTTTATTCTAATACTTACTTGCGCACTCAGACGTCCATTATCATTAAAAACTACTTAACTATGATTTATTCAAATAAAAAACTTTCTAACAAAGATGTACTAAAGCTTGGACTAATAATATAAGGACTGACAATAGCCATACTGTAATGCGTACCACGGAAATGAATTGAATGAAATTAACGGCATTTGAATGAATGATGTCTAGCATGCAGGTGAATGAATGATGAATAGCGCCATTTAGGTGATGTCGCTTCGATCAACTTCTATTAAAGCTGTGGAGTTTCTAGCGCCCATTCTTCTCCACAGCTAAAAATTTGTGTAAGTTAGCTCGATTAGCCTAAGATTAACCGGCACTATACCGAATACATCAACCATTATCTATAAAAACGGCAAAAAATCATGTCTGTTGTATGGGAGCCCCACTTAATAATTTTATTTTAATGTAATTATTTATTTTTAAAGTGATTATATGTATAACTAAATATTCTGTGAATATTTCAAGCTTCTATCTGTTGCCGTTATCCGTGGGGGTCAAGGTCACTCGCGTCCGTAGGTTTACCCTCGAGACCCTACACGTGACCCCTGGGTGGTGCTAAATGAGTGACACTGACTGAGTGGTAGAGCCACGCTGCGTTGTAGCACGCATTGGGCCGGCTCGCCCGGCGTAATACCACCCTCTCACTAAATACCGGCGTGAAATAATGGCACTCGTTGCTGTTGTGTTTCGTCCGGTCAGTGATAGTTCCGGAGGCCCTTTCCCCCCCCCCCCCCAAACACACAATTGATATGGCAGCGAACTTAAATTTAGATTTACCCCAGGGGGGTACCTACACCTCCAGTGTAGGAGAATCCCCCCCTGAGCGTCCACGCTCAGGCTGCCCTACGTATTCTGGGGAGGGCAAAAGTCCGCTCGTATCAGCACATGCTGCAGGCAGGAGTAAGGCAAGACATTCGGCACCCCCTCCTACGCTTCGCGTGGACTTCTGCAACATCAGGGGAATTCACTCCAACTTAAGCGCCGTCCATTACCACCTTGAGACGGAGAAGCTGGCCTTGCTTTTCCTTACTGAAACGCAGATATCCCCCCCTCCTGACGTCTCCTACTTGCGCTACCCGGGATACAATCTGGAGCATTCGTTTGTACCACGCGCCGGTGTTTGTGCTTACGTCAGGGAGGATATGTGCGTTCGTCGCCTCGGCAATCTTGAAGTTAGGGACCTCTCCATCTTATGGCTGCACGTCGACTGCGGACACCACCCTCGCGTCTACGCGTGCCTGTATAGGTCCCACAGCGGTAACATTGAGACTGACCAACTTGTCGAGAGCGTCCAAACGGCCATAGATTCCCTTCTCCAACGGATCCCCTCTGCCGAGATCGTGGTGCTGGGAGACTTTAATGCCCACCACGTCGAATGGCTTGGTTCACGCACTACTGACCACGCGGGTAGAGCCGTTCATGACTTCGCTTTGGCCTACAGTCTGTCCCAACTGGTTGCCGAGCCTACGCGGGTACCAGATGTGGAGGGCCATACACCTTCCTTACTGGACCTCTTGTTGACCTCGCACCCAGACGGCTATCAAGTGTCCGTTGATGCACCACTAGGCTCATCAGATCATTGCCTGATTCGGAGCAGAGTGCCTCTCACGGAAACTTTAAAATCGCAACGTGCGGTTAGCCGTCGGGTCTGGCATTATAGGTCAGCGGACTAGGATGGGATGCGAAGTTTCTTTGCGTCGTACCCATGGTGGCGAGTTTGCTTCTCGCTGGATAATCCTGATGTCGCCGCCGATTCTGTCGTTGATGTGATACTGCAGGGAATGGAACTCTTCATTCCAAACTCTATGGTTCCCGTTGGCGGCAGATCCCAACCATGGTTTGGTCGATGTTGCAAAACAACATCTCGCCAGAAGCGCGAGCATTACCAAGCCTGGGCTAATGCGGTGTCATCAAAGGATCCAAGTACCAGTGTGCTCAAAAAGAAGTACAACTTTGCTGCCAGGTCTTTTAAGAAGGACATTGCCAAGGCGAAGTCATCATTTATAGGTAGAATTGGGGAGAGGCTAGTGCGTCTTCCTTCGGGTACGCGTGCATTCTGGTCTCTCGCCAAGGCTGTCTTGGGGAATTTTTGTCGACCGTCACTTCCACCACTGCACAAGACCGATGATTGCCTTGCCCATACTGCAAAAGAGAAAGCCTATCTCTTGGGTACTCTTTTCGCATCAAACTCGACCCTGGACGATGGGGAAAACTCGCCACCAACAATACCGCATTGCGCTTGTTCTATGCCAAACGTTCGGTTCCTGCAAAGGTCAGTTCGTAAAGCTCTTTTTTCCCTTGACATTCATAAGTCGAGTGGGCCTGATGCAGTCCCTCCCATTGTGCTTCGGACGTGTGCTCCTGAGTTGGCGCCGGTTCTAACGCACCTCTTCCGGCTCTCTTACACGACTGGCGTTGTCCCGAGTTCTTGGAAGACAGCCCTTGTCCACCCGATTCCCAAAAAAGGTGATCGCTCAGATCCGTCCAACTACAGGCCTATAGCCATCACCTCTTTGCTCTCCAAAGTAATGGAGTCCATTACAAACTGCCAGCTCTTGAGGTACCTAGAAGAGAATCAGCTACTAAGCGATCGCCAGTACGGTTTTCGCCGCGGTCGTTCGGCTGGTGATCTTTTAGTGTACCTCACTCACCGATGGGCGGAGGCAGTCGAGAGGAAAGGGGAGGCACTGGCAGTTAGCTTGGACATAGTGAAAGCCTTCGACAGGGTATGGCACAGGGCTCTTCTCTCGAAACTTCCATCATACGGGCTCCCTGAGAAATTGTGTGCGTGGGTCGCCAGCTTTCTTTCTGGGCGTAGCATCAAAGTCGTAGTTGACGGATCATGCTCTGACCTGAAGCCCGTGAATGCTGGAGTCCCGCAGGGGTGTGTGCTGTCGCCTACACTGTTTCTTCTGCATATCAATGACATGTTGCATAACAACAGCATTCATTGCTATGCAGACGACAGTACTGGAGATACGCTTTACACCGGACGTACTAATATTTCTCTGGAAAGCGTCATCGAGAACCGGAATAAACTTGTGACTGACACTGAGAACATGTTAAGTCATGTCTCGAATTGGGGCCGACTTAATCTAGTCCATTTTAACCCTTCCAAAACACAAGTTTGCGTGTTTACCGCTAAAAAACATCCCTTCGTCGTATCTCTAAACTTTGAAGGAGCTCCCCTTGATACCAAACCGACCATTGGAATCCTTGGCGTCGATATTTCGAGTGACGTTCAATTTCGCGGTCATTTGGAAGGTAAAGCTAAATTAGCTTCGAAAAAGCTGGGTGTGCTCAATAGAGCGGGACAGTATTTCACGCCGACCCATCGCTTACAGCTTTACAAAGCACAGGTCAGGCCTCATATGGAATACTGTTCCCATCTTTGGGCTGGAGCGCCCCAGTACCAACTCCTCCCATTTGACCGCATTCAACGCAGAGCTGCTCGAGTTGTCGGCGGCGTGGTAACCTCTGGTCGGCTCGATCCACTGGCCCTTCGGAGAGACGTTGCATCTCTCTGTATATTTTATCGCCTTTATCATGGGGAGTGCTCTGAGGAATTGTTCGGTTTGATCCCTGCCGCTGATTTCCTTCACCGCACTACACGCAATCGACTGTCTTTCCATCCACACCATCTTGATGGATGGCGATCTACTACTGTGCGTTTCTCACGTAATTTTTTACCACGAACTACAGTGCTGTGGAACCAGCTCTCAGCGGCGGTATTTCCGGACCAATATGACTTAGGAATCTTCAAGAAACGAGCCTATTCCTTCCATAAAGGCCGACAACGCATCTGTGATTCCTCTGGTTTTGCGGGTGTCCATGGGCGGCGGTGATTGCTTTCCATCAGGTGACCCGCCTGCTCGTTTGCCTCCTTCTAATATAAAAAAAAAAAAAAAAAAAAATCAATATCGAGCGAAAACGAGCAAAAAAAATCACGTTTGTTGTATGGGAGCCCCCCCCCCCCCTTAAATATTTGTTTTATTTAATTTTTTTTTTAAAGTCAATAAATAACTAAATATTCTGTAAATATTTCAAGCGTCTACCTGTTGCCAGTATCAATATCGAGCAAAAAGTTACGTTTGTTGTGTGGGAGCCCCCTTAAATAATTATTCTATATTATTTTTTAGTATTTGCTGTTACAGCAGCAACAGAAATACATCATCTGTGAAAATTTCAACTGTCTAACTATCACGGTTCATGAGATACAGCCTGGTGACAAACGGACAGACAGACAGACGGACGGACCGGCGGAGTCTTAGCAATAGGGTTCTGTTTTACCCTTTGGGTACGGAACCCTAAAAATATTCATGTTGCCTAATACATCCTTCTGTAATTGTGTGATCGTAAATATTTTCTTATTCTTATTGTTATTCTTAAAATAAATTATTATTATTAAAAATAATTTCGTTTTCTGAAAGAAAAGCTAGCATAACATGGTAACATTTTGAAGCTAATTTTTTAGTCGTGTTTGCAGTGTGGTATGGTGGTAGCTAGGCGAACTAAAAACCACATTCAACAACGTAGTTGTCAAGGTTCTGGAGGTTCTAAGAGAAAAATGTTTTCAGTACTTTTTTAACCTAATTTATAGCATAATAAGTATTAAGAAATTTCAACGTCAACTTTAAATTAGAGATTCATTTTATTTTTTGTTTTAAATAGCACGTAGCGAAATAATTGTTCGCCGGAGAAGTTTGCGAAACAACGAAAGTGCGACGCGAGAAATAAAATATTACTCAGTCGAGTTTGCATTAATGTTGAAAAGTTGGTCGCGGTCTGCAACATTATGTGGGTAGATTTTTAAAGCCTAATTAACATTGGAACTTGATATAACTACTGTGTAATATATACTAATATTATAAAGCTGAAGAGTTTGTTTGTTTGTTTGGTTGAACGCGCTAATCTCAGGAACCACTGGTTCGAATTGAAAAAATATTTTTGTGTTGAATAGTACATTTATTGAGGAAGCCTATAGGCTATATTACATCACGCTATGACTAATAGAACGCAGGTGAAACCGCAGGCACAGCTAGTGTTAATAATAAAATACTTAAAAAGAGCGCCTGCTTAAGGTGAGACGACTTAATCAATCGTTAAATAAATTGTATTACCTAAAGGCTAGTTATGAATGCTTACCAGAAACTTTAAAATACCTACATGTTACAATATTACCAATAATTGTACCAAAAAATATTAATGTCTGCCCAAACGGAAAAATAGCACAGAATAAAACGGGAACGGGACCCTATTACTAGGACTCCGCTGTCCGTCCGTCTGTTTGTCTGTCCGTCTGTCAACAGGCTGTATCTCATGAGCCGTGATAGTTGGACGGTTGAAATTTTCACAGATGATGTATTTATGTTGCCGTTATATCAACGATTACTAAAAAACAGAATAGAATAAATATTTAAGGGGGCTCCCATAAAACAAATTTGATTTTTTTTGCTAGTTTTTGCTCGATATTTATAACGGCAACAGGTAGACGCTTGAAATATTCAGAGAATATTAAGTTATATATTCACTTTAAAAATAAATAATTAAATTAAAATAAAACAAATTTGATTTTTTTTTGCTCGTTTTTGCTCGATATTTATAACGGCAACAGCTAGACGCTTGAAATATTCACAGAATATTGAGTTATATTATTCACTTTAAAAATAAATAATTACATTAAAATAAAATTAATATTTAAGTGGGGCTCCCATACAATAGGCATGATTTTTTTGCCACTTTTATTGATAATGGTACGGAACCCTTCGTGCGCGAGTCCGACTCGCACTTGGCTGGTTTTTCATTATTATTCTGTGTTATAATTTATTACTATTACTATATTCTTGAATTCGAATATATTTACATAGTTTGAATAAACATAAGCCAACTATAACGATACCTTCTGCTGGTATTGTTTAATTAATAAAACAATATTTGGTGGGCATTTATCCATTTTGGGTAGCAAAAACAATTTATGTTTCGAACGCAGAATTATTATTATTCTTACTTACGCATATTTATAATTTCTGTTCCTAGACTATATTCAATATAAAATAATAAAAAAATGTGTATCCTGTTCTTTATAGATAATATTTGTCTTGTATTTTTCTCGTACGTTTTTTTGTCTAATAGAATAACTTTATAAGGTTTCAAGTTTCATGGAATCTTATTAATCATTCATTTAAATTCGTCTGTAGTTTCACCTTAAGCCACCTTAAATGACACTAGTAGGTCAGACTTTAAACAAGCAATGCGTGTACGTACTTACAAACTGTAGCCGCCCACCATAAATATTTAAAACGTCAAAAGCATCTGCTTGCAAAACTTTACAATTTAAGTCGTGAATTAGTTTCACGGCTATTATCCATAAGTTACATAAATTTCCAATTAAAATTAGAGATCACTTGAGAGGAGTTATTTGCACGAGTTGAAGTAAGCTCTGGATTAATGGCACATACTTTAGTTGCTCTGGTAATGGCAATTATAATGCGAAATGTCTTTACATTTATTTAACGAGGATTGTTTCTAAATTTACGTATTAATTTAAATTAAATTAAAGTTCGTGGTCGTTGTAAAAATACTAAACTTTTTTTGTCATAATAATTTATATGACTGTTTCCACTTTAACTCGCCCTCGAAGTGACAATCATATAAGCATCTGTTACCGTCAAAACGTATTCATCTTATTTTGCATAAGCGTATAAGCGCTTAGCCTTCATTTCACCGCAACCCACTTAAAATAACCTCCACCTTTGAGGAACTGACAGTTACATCTCTAATGGACGAATACAACCATATTGTGGTACTTATAAGATGGCGGCGGCCTGGCTAACTTACACGGCAAGCCCTACCACCAACCAACCGGTTTCACTAATAAAAACGTTGCCGATTCAATGGCCTTTCAAGATTCTATTTGTTCGTTTTAGTTTGGACTAAATTAGAACTTGTATGTTTTTTTTTAATTAAAGGAGGACCTCCGGAACCGGTATGTGTCTTTTGGAGCCTCGTTCGACCCGATTTCGTTTCCCAGGTCAGGCAAAATGTTTTACATCTTATAGCCCAGGTTAGGATTATAAACCTGCACTTGGCTAGTGCGCTAATTAAACCCACACCCATTACACAAAAATGCAATTGAAATAGAATGTAGTTTTAATTCCGCTAATCACTCGTTCATCAAGCTTAGATGCAGTACGCAAGCACCGCCCTCGTGCCCGCAAAAATATGCACATGTAGGGGAATCAATGCAGAGGATGCAAGCAAACATGCACACTGAAACCGATACCCGACATGTGTTTCACCCCTCCAAGGGCATCCCGAGGAGCTGTTGACTGGTCGAGAGATGCGCACCGACTGAGTTTCAGTCATATTTGTGTGCCATGGATTTCCGTTTATTACCGCCTGATTCCATTAACTACACCCATTAATTGTTGCGATGACTTGATTTCAATGATAGAGGCCTTACAGTATATACCTAGGCTAATTTTAGGCATATTTTGTATGGCCCCTAGAATTTACAACAAATTACCTGTGAAGCATAAAGAACTAAATTTTAATCAATTTAAAAATAAAATTAAAAAATTACTTTGCGAAAAATATTATTACACCATATCGGATTTTTTAAATGATAATAGTTTATGAAATTGTATACTTTTATTGTTATTATATCTTTGACTTTTTTATTTTTTATTTTATGCAAGTACCTAATTATTATTGACATCTGTGATATTTAAAATTAATTTAATATAGTTTGTAGTTATAATTTTAATTTTGATTTTATTATTAAGTCTGGATTTATATTTTAGTTTGAATCTTAATTTGTACACCGTTTATGGTATGGCATGTTGAATCAAAAATAATTTATAATATCTTTTTATACACGTGTGCAAGCAAATAAAGTATCTTTATCTTTATCTTTATCTTTATCTTTTCCACATGATTTGTGTCATTTAAGTGTAGGAACTACAAATTGAATGTTTGTTCTAGATGGAGCTACTACTTAGGCCCACAAAAGTACTGTTCTCCCACAAAAAGGAGGGAGAAAGCACCGAGCAACTCCGGTAAGTTGAAACCGCTGAGGTTCACGTGCCGTCAGCTGTCAGCTGTGTTTTTTTAAATACCTTACGCGTAGATTAGCACTTGGCCTTCACCTCACGTGATGTCAGATGATAAGGCCGAACGAAGGTGGAAGCGCACTTCACCTGGAATCCTCGACTATTGAGGCACTGGCTATTTTAGCTCTAGCTGCACGTCTTGCCTAACAAACAGTAGCAGTCAGCACTGTGCTGCTGTATTGTAGGTGCTGTTCGTGGACAAAAATGTAAAAATACATTTGAATCCACTAATAGCACCTGCCAAAAATATCAATAGGTGCTGAATGTGGACTAGGCCAGGTGCTATTTGTGCAGGTGCTATTTAGGCGGGTGCTCAAAGTGGATTACCTCGCCGGAACACAACAATGTTACTAATAATGATGTCATGTCAAAATATTTAGATAAGATGGTGGTAGCTAGACAGGCGGACAAACAAGCCCTACCACCAACCAAACTGAGTACACAATCATGTACGCATGTCGCTGGTAATCGAACTCGGGACTTCGGGTTTGAGGCCGGTGGTCAGAGATTAAACATTGGGATTTTTTTAAATTACTTATTTCAAGCCTAGTTCCCAGCCCTGAGACTTTAATTAAATCTATTTCTTCACTCTCGATGTTTTATTAGATCTGTTTCTCGATGGAAGATAAATTATTTAAGATAAGTGTTTACTTAAAGTTAAAACCACTCTGTTTTCAAATGCCTATCGATATTGATGAGTTTATTTTGTGTTTGAAAGAGACTTCGTTTATTAACGTTGACAAATTGTACCCATTTTATTTGCACTTCATTTGATACATTAAATCAACTTGGTACCTATTTGAATTGTTGAAACTAGTCTGACGCGACTGCAAATGTTTAACCGTCCATGAATTACATCGGACTGATCTCAATTGACAAATTCTGGAGAATGGACAAATAATTGTAATATGGTCTAGTAATTTATTGATTATCGGTTTTAAGCGATTTGTACACTAAATTCCAGAAATTCTTACGACTGAGCAGCAGCTCTTTTTAATAGGCGAGAGATTGTGTTTAATGATTTTAGCTGGGTTCAGTACCTGTGTCTTTCAAATTAATAGTTGTAATTACTTCATCATCATCATCATCATCATCATCATCATCTCAGCCAAAAGACGTCCACTGCTGGACAAAGGCCTCCCCCAAGGATCTCCACAACGACCGGTTTGGTGCTGCTCGCATCCAGCGGCTTCCCGCGACCTTCACTAGATCGTCGGTCCACCTTGTTGGAGGCCTGCCTATACTGCGTTTTCCGGTACGCGGTCGCCACTCCAGGACTATCCCGCCCCAGCGGCCATCAGTCCTGCGAGCAATGTGCCCTGCCCACTGCCACTTGAGCACACTGCACTTGTAATTACTTACTGTATCACTACATAGTATAAAACAAAGTCGCTTCCCGCTGTCCCTATGTATGTATGTATGTATGCATGTATGCTTAGATCTTTAAAACTACGCAACGGATTTAGATGCGGTTTTTTTTAACAGATAGAGTGATTCAAGAGGAAGGTTTATATGTATAAATACGTACGTAATATAGTAGAGAAACACTGATAATTTTAGAATTTAGAGGTTTCACATTTTTTTGCGCTTACATTGCAAACGCTGGCTGAACCCTACGTGATAGATCAAAATTGTACTACAGTTTTGTACACCTTAAAAAGGTCTACAAAAAAGTCCGCGATGGTATATGTCTATCTCTTAGGGATAACCCGTAATAATCATTTTTTATCCTTTATTTTTTACGAGAAATAATGGCTTATTTACGAAGCGATTTTAAGCAATACAGCATTAATCCTTATCCAATTAAGTACCTTAAATACATTGTGCATTTAATATAGATCAATATGACCCTTTACAGCATGTAATTTAAATGAATATTTTCGAAGATATTACAGATTTAAAATGCAGGGACATAGCGGTTCGTGTATCAGCATTGCACCCGTGCGAAGCCGGGGCGGGTCGCTAGTATAAATATAATATATATAATAATTGCGTTTCTTCATGGATTAGCAACTTAATCTTTAGTTTAGTTGTCATTTTTGGCCTTCTCTCTCTCTCACTCTATCTCTATTTGGAGGCGGATCAAGGGTACTCTGCACTCTTGTTTTATGACCGGCTATTAGGGCAAGTGTTTGGTAGCATCACTTCCTCATAAAGAACAACTGGGAACAATTTTATCGTGAAAACTATAGAGTGGTCCCACTTCGTTCCTATATATGCGAGAGATACTTTTGTGGTTTTTTGGTACGGTAATATCCCCCAAGAAAGAATTTAAGAGTACTTCATCAAGTGAAGTTACAATGCATAAAAGCATAAGAACTGAAGTTTCAGAGACAACAATGCGCTTGTTGATACCACACATTAACATAACCTCATTGTATAACATTTTGAAGTATGGTTAGTATATTACACAAAATAAAAAAACATACAACATAAGTTGAGTGACAACCTCCGTAGTCGAGTGGCTCGCATGCTGGTTTTTGGTGTTGCCATCTCCGAGGTCCCGGGTTCGATTCCTAGTCAGGTCAATGAAGAAAAACGAACTTTTTCTATATTTTCTCGGGTCTTGGTGGTTGTGGTCTCGTCGTTGTTCCTAATTTCCATAACAAGTGCTTAAGCTCTTGTCTTTGAACTCAGAGCAATTTATGCGTTGTTCTCTCTATATATGTATATTTAAAGTTAATAAAGTAACATAAATATGAGTGCAGTACCTAATTTCCCCCCTCAGAACGGTAGTGGCGTACCAGAACCCGTTCACCGGTGACTACTGCGTGCGCAAGAGTCGCGTAGGCCCCACCGGCTACGTGAACGCGCTGGGCCCCGCCTCGCCCGATAGTGGGCTCTCCGACGAGTACGAGCCACTGCATCTGGACCCCCACGTGCCGCAAGCCACCATCCCGGAGGGGGTCTTTAGCGATGCTCCTCCCAATAAGACTGTTGATTTGAAGGTATTTATCGATGTCTCTATTATAAATAATGTTTTTGCTTTTATTTATTGATTTATTTATTTATTGGGCAGTCAACAAAAACATGTACCACCAAACAAACAGTAGTTATAGGGTAAATGCAAAACTTATTCTAAGTACAGTTTTCAATTATAGACAGCCACGGCATGCGATGTGGACTAATAGTTATAAAAACTAATGTAACTAATTTTACCAAACTTAAAATTACAATTATTTGATTAAATACCTAAAATATGATTTAAAGTTCATGTTTTTTTTTTTTTTTTTGCTTTTATCACATATTAAATTTTTTAGTTAAATAACAAAATATGATTTTACCACTATCGTGGCAATCGGGCACACATTCCGCCTTATGGCACCAAAACCAAACCAACAGACTTGAAATGTATCGCAGACGTCAGTGACAACATTTTACTTGTAGTGAGGTTGTGGTAATAATTAAACTACTACTATAGCGACATCTCTTAAAGATGCTTCCGGGGGTGCAGAGTTTTCCGAGAAATAGCGTGTATGTGATGGAACTTAGTGCGTAACACTGATTTAAATCCGATGGGGTACGAGCCTTCCCTATAAATGGATAGGGAGAAAAGGCCATAAACTACCATGCGGGCCCAGTGCGGATTGGTGGTTATTAACGACTGCTAATGAAGCCGGGACCAACGGCTATAAGTGCCTTCCGAAGCACGGAGGAGCTCGAGATGACACGTTAACCACTGTGCCATAGAGCTCCACAAGTTAACATAAATATATGAATATCATGTTCGCAATTATTTATTTATATTTTTAAAAACTATGAATTTTTAAGTTGACACGAGTTTTAAGTATTTTTATAAATCCGTATGACAAAAACTAATATTATATAAAATATCCGTTGGAAAAGGGGGACGGATCTCATACAAATTTGGCCATTGTCCATTCATATGCCAGTTACACCGTCGCACATAGTTTTACGTTCGGCTTGCGTTTAGTTTATTTTATTTCAATTTTTATTTTATTTTATTAAGAAACAGCAAACAGTCACATTACATCTTATAACATAAAGATAAAGCTAAATCTATATTAATGTAACCCACAACGCTATTCTCAGAGTGATACAAATAATAGTTATAAAAACGCTAGAGGGTGCTGAAGTGCAAATACAAATCATTTAAGTTAACTTATACATTTACACTTCTAAGTAAGTAATAGTAGTAAGAACTTAAGATTAAATATAAAACAAGCAAAATATAGATATATTATAGTATATACATAATAATAAATATGACAATTAATTATAATACATTGAAGAGTTTTTGGAAGATGAGTGATTTATATTTAACCCCATCATACAAAAATATATCAATTGATTCGAACGCACTATTGTAAGTGTCTACCATACGGCGGATAGGTGCGCGCTGGCCAGTGTTCGTGCGGCAAGTGCCCACAGCGAACAGTCGACCCGCGCGCACCTCCCGTTTTTGAATAGTTCTTGGTACTAAGTTAGTAGTTAGTGGTACTTTGTTCTTTACTGATTACTTTACACTTAATTGGTCACAGGTACATTCTATAATGAAGAAGCCAGAGTCAACGTATGAAGACAACAGCCTCAACAAGACATGGAACTGGAACTACAAGGAGTATCAGATATAGAAGGAGGTTCGCACACACCAAAACTAGAAATCAACCACACTCAACTGCCTATCAGAAACTAGGATACAGACACACTTATTTAAATGTTTGTGGTTCTAGTTTGGAAGTTACTGCAAACATAATTGAAATTACTCGGTAGATGGCTTTGACTTGACATAGTTCTATATTCGAACATTTATATGTCGCAGTGATATTATCAAGTATTAAAAAAAAACTAGAAGGGATACTGTGAACTGTGAAAGAGCTCAACCTTAGTTTTTTAATATGTTTTTTTATTATTTTGAAGCATATTCTTTACGATAATCGTTTTTAGTTGGTAGTTTTTTTATGTTGCTGTTGGTCTACACGTAACTTGTATTACATTCGGAACACAGAATATACTAAATTGTTGTTATAACGATACCTATACAGCCATAAAATGGCGGTAGCTAGGCTAAGCAAAAAAAAATATAAGCTGCCAAAAATTACTCTCTGAAAATGAAATAATAATCTAAAAGGACTTAAATGTATTAACATTTTTACACTTTACCTAAGCAAGCTATGTATCGGCGTTTATAAACTCCGCTTGCTCATGTAGTCAACCATTTCAACATCTATATTTATATTATTATAAAGCTGAAGAGTTTGTTTGTTTGAACGCGCTAATCTCAGGAACTACTGGTTCAAATTGAAAAATTATTTTTGTGTTGGATAGTCCATTCATCAAGGAAGGCTTTAGGCTATATAACATCACGCTGCGATCAATAGGAGCGAAGCATCTGTGAAAAATGTTGCGAAAACGGGAACAAGAGCCTAAAAAATTAAAAATGCTGCCGAAAGTCACTATTCCACGCGGACAAAGTCGCGAGCACAGCTAGTATTGTTATAATAATTATATTGAAACAGATTTAAAATTAAGGTGTTAATAAGTATAAATGAATGCCAAAGTAATTTATTTATTGATCTATCTTCAAATGCCTTAATAATTGTACTTAGAAGATACTTTACCTAATAATACGTAATAAAAGATTTTCGTGACTGTACTCATCTTCGAAGAAGCTTATTATTGTAATAATGATATTGTCGTTTACGAGATAAATTTATTTATAAATATAAGTTGAGTCAGTTAAAAAAAAAATGATTACCTATATTATATTTTTGCATAACACGAGTGCCAAAACGAATTGTGAATAGTAATTAAGTAAGTATGTAATTAATAAAAACAGTGTAAAGTCCATTTCCTTCCATAATACATACAATTATAAACATAGTTATACTAACTGTTATCGCTTTGGAGATTTTATCATGTTTGCTATGTTTCATTATTCTATATATATATATTCAAATACAGATATGAAAGGAATTATGTACTGTAATAAATTTTGATAAGAACATAATATTTCTTTTCTTACATTTACTTCACCAAACCTAATAAAATTATATTAAAAGGCTATTTTATTTTATTTATTTTACAAACATACATACATTCTTCATTCGCTTCACCAACCCTTATTGATTTCTTCATTCATACTCGCTAGTTTAAGACTAAGGCACTATTAGCTACTTTAGGTAAGCTAAGGCCAGGTGACTTCCGTTAAAATGTCCTCAATCTGGTCAAGAAACATCCTCATAGGTTGTCATTAAACGTCGTAGTTACTACACATTAACATTTTCATTGTGAATATTCTAAATAAAGACCACTAGGCAAACACAAGACGAAGTGCCTAGGGAACGTAGTCCGTAGTCCGTAGTCGTAGTCCGTAGGCGTAATAAATACTACGTCGTAGCCCGTAGTTGTAGCACAGCTACCCGCTGCTTTCACTGCCCGCTGTTAATGTCTTTCTTCTGTGCCGCTGTCACGAAGGCCTAAGGGCGACTGTCTCAGGCATTAAAAATACAGTTTAAAACTTTATAGTATTTATGTCAACCGATACATACAATATGAGAACGCTGACTGTTGCAAAATTGCAACCTATCGTGCAATACAAACGAGAATGTCTGTACCGGAGTAATGCATCTCCATTTGTTGCGTTTTCCGGGCGAGTTGCCCTTCCAATATTTCAAGACTGCAGAACGCGCCGCTGCTGGCTGGGCGGAACTCTTAAAATTTTATATTCTGATAACGAAATCCGGTGTATTTCCTTGAGGGTAGACTTTACCCGAAGGACTTAGCGGTACTATGGAAGCGGCGTAACAATGCTATCGGTCGCAATCCTTTTAATAAAAAACTAACTGCCTATCTGTATACATATTTAGTAACCTCTGGAACTAACCTGTTATAGACACACAGTTCAAAATGAACTATTATTGCTAAATAAATAAATTAAAACAATAATAATTGATAAGAATCTTGATAATTATAAAAAAAAAAACACAAATGTTGAAAAAATTTTCACGAGCAGGGTTTGAACCTGCACCCTTCTGACATACCGGGTCAGGTGCTCTTCCAATTGAGCTATCGTGGTTCTAACCAGCCCGCCGAAATTATTCAACATTATTTACTTTTTTACTTTGAAAGCCAAAGGCGCCCATTCAATGTATAATGATCTTGATAATTATGTTCCAACTAGACGGCATGACGACGTTGACAGTTCAAGCAACCTTTACCCATACAGCTTCATGCCTTTACCAATTACCCGGCAATGCAATATTACTTAACGTTACTTAAGACGTTAAACTATTATTTGTTGTTTTCAAATTGGCTACGTTATACATCGAAACAATAAGAATATTAGAAAATAGTAATAATGAGCACTGGGTAGGTGTTCATTCAATCTGGTTCCCGACAAAATTACAGTGTCAATTAGAATAGGATACAATTACAAATCTTAGAAATTGCTCTGAGATATAATTACTCGTATTTTTGATTATGCCAATGGCCTTGTTCTTTTAAGGATTTAGATTAGTTGTTTTTGTAAACTGCCAACATGTAACTTAGTAGTTTGCTTTGCTTATATTGCTTTTGTATGTTATTTTCTCTCAATTAAAGTATTATCTACATTCCTATCAGACTGATCTTATTTTTCTTTTTAGCTTTATGTAGAAGTATCAAACAAATATACAATCGAGGAGCTCGATGTCGCAGTGGTTAACGCACCCTGTCTGCGAGTGCTGAGGTTAAGTAACTTTCGCAATGGCCGGTCTTCGGATAAGCACCAAAGTACTCGTCAAGACAAATCATACGAGCAGAAAACTCGATGGGGTTGTGTTGTTTAAGTACTGAGTTCCTATGGCCATCTTTCAGCTCCATCATCAGACCCTGGTTACCATCTAGCACCAAAGTACTCGTCAAGATGGATCAAACGAGTCCAAACTCGATGGGGTTGTGTCGTTTAACTACCGAATTCCTATGGCCACCTTCCGGTTCCAACGTCAGATCAGCTCCATGTCATAATAATTATTTTGCATTGTCATCCGATTTACACATGCATGTAAAATTTCAGCTCAATCCGTCAACAGGAAGGACGTCAAATTTCAATTACTAGATTTGACCCAAACCAACAAATAAATAAATAAATTTGTTACAGGGCAAGCTAAATAAAAGCTTGTAAAAATACATTCGCTTCAACTTAACTCTTTTGTATTTTTTATTTAGAATTTGAATTCACAATGCTATATTATTATATAGTTACAAGATAAAATTTTACTAGAAAAAAAATCAACCAGCCACAGGAAGATTGAGTGGGAATGGAACCCACGACCTTTGGATAACCGGTCCAATGCTCTGACCGCTGAGCTACCGAGGCCCCAGCCCTCAGTAAAATTTTATATTTTACCTCAATTGCTGTAACAATATTTCCTGGCTCTCGCACGATGCAAGAATAGCGTCGTCCATCCCGAATGCAATCCGGGAATTGCCGTCGTGTCAACAGATGCAAGTCAAATGCAAGTCAAACACTGCCCCGCCGGCTCCGTATGCGCTCTTCGCATCTCATTTTAAAGGTCAGTAATTCGTTTATGAAAGCTTTCTTATAAATATAACAGCGGATACTAATTCCATTAAATCTGCATGTAAACTTATTTTTTTTCCACAGCTTTATGTAGTGTTGTCTTTTATTAGGATCGATGATTGCTGCAGCGTAAAACGGAACGCGTCCAATTTAAATCTAATGAAATAAGCAAGTTTTATTTTACTATATTTTTTTTAAGTAAACACTTTTACCACCTAATTGCGTAATTTGTTATGGAGTCCTCGAGCCGTAGCAACCGTAAAACCTCCGCAGGTTACCAGGGGATATGACGTCACGCAAGCAAAGAATGTCCCCGTACCTAGATCCTCTGAAGCGTTTTAGTAGTATGACGAAAGTTGGAGCATGTAATAAATATTGTTTGTTCACAATGTAATAAACAAAAATACATTGTGTAACTTATTATATATAACGGGGCTTAGCGCTTTATATATAGGTATCCTAGGTATACTATTACCTAGACTCTTAGAACCCTTCATGTGTGAGGTGAGGTTGTTATATAATTTATTAAATTATGACATGTTACAATCCAAATCCAAAACCCCGAAAGCTTTCAGCTTGAATTGCAGAATCACTTCGAGTGCCTAAATGATTGCGAAAATGTGGACGAATACAGCAACAGGTTTGTGGAAACTCGGGGTTTCTCTGCGTGATCGAATCAGAAATGAGGAGATCCGAAGAAGAACAAAGGCAACCGACATAGCCCGAAGAGTTGCTAAGCTCAAGTGGCAGTGGGCAGGGCACATTGCTCGCAGGACTGATGGCCGCTGGGGCGGGATAGTCCTGGAGTGCCGACCGCGTACCAGAAAGCGCATTGTGGGCAGGCCTCCAACAAGGTGGACCGACGATCTGGTGAAGGTCGCGGCAAGCCGCTGGATCCGAACAGCACAAAACCGGTCGTTGTGGAGATCCTTGGGGGAGGCCTTTGTCCAGCAGTGGACGTCTTTTGGCTGAGATGATGATGATGATGATGTTACAAAACTAAAAGTTTAAGTTGTTTTATTGAAACTTATTCATCCAGACTAATAAAACATGCTACAGTATTAGCTATATAACATTTTTTGTCATATAGTTTGGACGCACCTTTTTTTATATTTTACGGGTTTGCACAGTGTCTTGATCTCACATGATGTTAAGTGATGATAAGGCCAATGATCGAAGCGCACTTCACCCAGGATCCTCAACTAGTGAGGCACTGGCTATCTTATCTCTAGCTGCCGAAACACAACAATGCTACAAATATTGATGTTATGGCGACATATTTAGATAAGATGGTGGTAGCTAGCCAGGTGGACCAACAAACCCTACCACTAACCAAAACGAGTACACAAACATGAACCCCTAGCTGAGAATAGAACCCGGGCCTCTGGGTCTAAACCGGTGGTCGTAACCTCTAGACCACAGAGGCGGTTAGGTAGACCTTTAGGTAAACCCCGTTAAATATTAAATTTAAATTAGAATGTAAATGTTTATGTAAAACGTACTCATATATTATGCACATCATTAATTTAAACTATGTATATACATCAAACAAGTAAGGTAAATAACAAGTGTGTAGTTAGTCTTTGTTAAATAATTGAATAGTGACTTCGCAAAGCTTTCAAAGAGCACAAAGTTGGTTTATTTTCGCAAGTGTTCCGGAGTGTCGCCGCTCCTATGCTGGATGATGCATTTTCTGTAGTAATGGAAAATCTTTGGTCGCATTTTGTTCGGGAAATGCATATCGGGTAGAGCGGGCACACAAAGGACATTGTAATATTGAGAGGAGAGACGAGGGCCAAGATCCACTTTGGTAAGAATTTCATATTATTGCTGGACTCCCAAAAGCTTTATGAAAGGTTTTTGATATTTATTTATTAACACACTGTGGTCTAGACTATGGATTGCTGGAGTAATTATATTGGCTCATCTCTATTATGATTTCTAATCGCCTCGGTGGCCGAGTGGCTCAGCGCTCGGCCCGATACACGAAGGTCCCGGGTTTAATTCCCAGATCGGGCAAAGTGTGTTTCGGATTTTTCGATGCCGGGTTTGCGATCACCAACCCGCATTTGGCAAGCGTTGTGATTAAGCCATTACCCATCTATTGTAGTGATGACTTAATTTGAATGATGGAGGCCTTTGCCCAGCAGTGGGACAGTATATGCTTAAATTTTAATAAAATTATTTATATACTGAGAGGGTTTTAGTACACATTTGCTCAAAACAAAGATGAACTAAAGCCTTACAATAGAAAATTGTTTGTTGATTCTCTAATTTATTTATTTTATTTATTTAAAAACTTTTGCAACATATATATTACATGGCGGATTTAATGCCTGAGGCATTCTCTACCAGTCAACCATAGGATGGTGCAGAAATAACAAGGTAGGTGCATTTGGGTGAAGACAACAATTTAGAAATAAAAATAATATAATTATAAAACGCACGGTATATACCTGCATATCGTCGCCGTAGAGCGAAGAGTCACTAAGTCGACATTTGGCCAAAATTGAGTTAGAAACATGATCAAATTCTCCAAATTTTTCTGCACAATTTCAACTTTGTTGACGTACTATACGTGTCATAGTTTTTATTTTAGGTAGTGCAAAAACACATTAACTTTACATTTGCACTACTCATTGACAGTCGAAAACTAATCAATTTCGTTTAATACTGTTTTTTTATGAGGTAGCATTGCATATGTGTAGCTAAGTCGAGTTGGTTATTTCTCCCTATTACACAATAAATCATAATTAGGACTCGATCCATACCAAAATTGAGTGAAAAGTCACTAACTCTCTTCTATAACTCATTAACTAAACATATAGGTATAAGGTTTGAGGGTAAAAGATAACTTACTTTGTTTTTTGTCACTATCTCAGTAATTCAACGTAATAAGTTGAAAGTAATAATATTTCCATATGTGCTTATCTGTTCTTTAAGATATGAATCCATAAAATTAGAATTATCTCAGACCAAAACTAAGTTATGATTTTTTTTAATTTTATGAAATTTGAAACCGTCATAACTCAAACACGCTTTAGACCTATTTAGTGACTTTTCGCTCTACGCCCTATACGTCTATTTGAACCCGCATCCTTCCGGTGCGGGTTCAAATCCTGCTAGTGGAAATTTTTTCAACATTAGTGTTTTTTAATTTGTTCGCAACAAAATTTGCGTTAAAAATTATATAAACAAAACAAAAACCTTTTATAAATATACTTATTTAAACAAATATAATGTATACTATTACATATACTACTTTTACAAGTATAGAACAAAAATAATATAATCACTGTTAATGAAACTGGGACCACGGTTTCAGTAACCTGATCTATTGACAGTGATTACCCTATAGTATGTCCCATTGCTAGACAAAAGCCTCCATCATTAAAATCTAGTCGTCGCTCTAATTTATTGATATTCACTTAATTACCACGCATACCAAATGCGGGTTAGTGAAAACAAACCCGGGCTTTGCATTATATAAACCGAAAGACACTATATCGACATGGGAATTGATTCCGAACATCGGGATGTTTATTTATATTTGTAGATACAAAAGTACGTAACAAACTGTAATATTCTTCTGGTGAAACATTACGTAGGTATTTCTTCTTTAAACTTTCAATACTATAATACTTATATTGTACATTATTTCTGGAACTCTTATTCTTTAGTCGGTTCTTAGGACATACACGGAAAAATACTACGTTAGAAAGCTGGCATATTCTTATCAAATCCTAGAGCAGCAAAATATTAATAACTCATACATATATAACTACTTATTAGGGTCTAAACTAAAATTTTAATTAAATTACTAAAAAAACAGCAAATTATTCATTATCAAGCAACTTTTTAACGGTTGAAATACAAATCAGATTGTAAATAATTCGATTTATCCAAAGTGGCTTAGCAACGCTTCTGGTATTAAAACTGCCCTACAAAGAGTGTGAGCCGAACCTCCCCGACCTTCGCATAGAACCTTCGCCTTGGCCTGATCAATCACGGCGCTATTGCCTGCCAGGATATTGACTGCCGGGACACGGCTCTCAAATTGAAAGGTTGACAAAGAGCACAGCCGCCCTTGGACACTACAAGATTGAGGGCTGGCGAGGAATAGTAAAAAAAGTGTGCTCAGAGACTCTTAATATTACAACTAAACACATTACAAAAACTTCATACTCCGTTTACTAGCTCAAAATGAACTTACTTGTAGGTAATATTGCCAATGTTCTTCAAACACACAACACATCAGATTTTTACTATACATTGTTTGATGCAAACTGTTTTGTGTTTTCGGGAGATACAAACGCTAATGTGCAAAAATATATTTATTTGTATTGTCTCCTTGTCTGTGGAGCCACCTGTCACACACAGGTTGGGAAATTATAAAAAACAATAATGTATTAAAAATGTTTTTTTTAATTAATCAAAGCATTTTAAATTAAAAGCTTTCCATAATATAACTTTTAAACCAAGTTTAAAGCTTTTGAACCTTACTTTGAGCTCTCTACATGCCCCTCGTTTCACTACTGCAATAATACGAGCTCATGATAAACCCCTGCAAATGCTAGTGTACTTACAAGTGTAGCTGCTCATGATCACGCACACTTGTTTTATTACTAACAGGTACTATAGGTATAGGTTATTTATTTATTTATTTATAGGTAATTTATAAGCAGGATATGAGCTTTCAAAATTCAAAATCATTTATTCAGTTTAGGCTACAAGTAGACCTTGTGAATGTCACTATGCCATCGGTTCGTAAGTCTACTCTGGGCGGGAGATCTTATAATGAGAAGAACCGACAAGAAACTCAGCAAGTGTCCAGCTCCTTTCTCCCTTACAGCGTCAAAATTATTGGAAAATGCCCTATCATAGCAGGACACTTTACATTACAAATAAACACAAAAATATGGAAGGCAACCACAACATGTAAAAAAAAAATCTAAGTTAACAAATTTACATCAGGTAAAGTTACCACAATGTCATACAGTACCACTAGAGTACTCTAGTAAAAGTCAAAAGTTGTTTAACATGTTGAACGCCGCAGAAATTAAATTGTTTGTCGGACATAAGGCGTTTAAGTTTATCTCCTGGAACAGGCTTAACAGCTTAAAAGGAGACTCCTGTCCCTAAAGAATGTAAAACAAAATATTGTTACAGAAAATAAACAAATAAACATATATTTTTTAAGGTGTTAAGAAAAACAAAGTCAAACTATTAGTGAATAATACTAAAAATAAGATAAGTAGATATGCAAGAGCAGACCAGCCTCCTCTAGACTTTGCTTTATGGAGATCCTTGGGAGGCCTTTGTCCAGCAGTGAACGTCTTTTAGCTGGGATGATGATGTTGTTGAACCACACCATGGATCTGTTTCATTTCTTTTTTGGAATACTTACTGACTATCCTGGCGCTGTAGCCCCATTGAGCTTTTTCTAATAGGAAAACGAAATAGTAAACAGCGTACATTCATGGCGTGACGCTGACAAATGGCCAGGGGACGTTCCTCATCGACTCGGCGCCAGTACGCTCTGATCAATGGCACCACTGAATCACCTGCTTAGGTTTAGCACCTCTGGTCGACTGACTGACCGAATGGGTCATAGAAATGTTTTAATCAATCAGATTTCTGCTTCCAGATGATTTTTTGCAAATTAACTGTTAAATATATAGGGTAGCTACGTCTAAATTACTCTTTTAAGGGCCGATTTTTCAATTGACGGATAAAATTTATTCGTTTGATAAAGTATTAGTTAAGGGTGCGCCGACAAAAAAATGCCAAAAATGCAGTTACGGTTAAGTAGATATAATTGAAAATATTATCGTATTAAATGAACAAAATATATATTTAGTATCATAGGGAACGTGTTTACATTTTGTCAGAACCATAAATTCATAACACGCTATAGTTTTTTCTACAATATCATTTAAAGTTGGGCAAAAATCATGAAAACGAGTGGCGGCGTTTAGTAGATTTCTTATAGTTTATCTAAATTATTGTACCTCTGATTTTGTCTAAACAATCATCAATGGATAAACTACAAATTACTAGACTACATTTTCGATTCATCAAGTGGTTATTTAAATAATTATTTTTTATTAAGCACCTTAAATTCCCCATACAAAATTAGTATGGCCGCGCGGCATCAAATAAATATGGACGACGACATTTCAAATAAAACATATGACACTTTTCACTTATGGACGGCGCACCCTTAACCATTTTAAAAATATATTGTCAAAACATGACTTTTCTTTTTAAACAGGTGACGTTTTAGCTTGATTGCGTAATACTTTATCAGAAGGATAACTTTAATCCGATGATTGAAAAATCAGCCCTAAGTTTAGTAAACATTTTAGGCGTAACAATAATCGAGTGTAGTGAAATGTGTCATTATCATCATCATCATCATCATCAGCCTATACAAGTCCTAGTGAATTTTTGAACAGAGACTTAGTTCGCACGCTTTATTTTTCCCCGCGCCGTGCAGCTAACACGTACCAGCCAGTAATTCATACAATTTGCATTCGATTCTATTCTATAAATGATATATGTTCCAAATTTATTTATTATATTGTCTATTAACCTTGTAAATTTTTAGTATTAGTATTTTTTTTGTAATGACTGTTACGTGCCAAAAAAAAAATTTAAATCTCATTTCCGCCCGCTAAAAATTTCCTATCGGAAAAGTGCCATTTTGCTCCCACTTATAGAGGAACAAAGCGAATAGAAGAGATGAAAATCAATTTCCAACTGTATGTCATAGCATTACTTTAGAACGGCTCGACCGATTTGGCTGATTTATTTTTTGTTGTGTTCGATTGTCGGGACATTGTGTGTATCAAAAACAAAGATTTCGACGGGATACGGGTGTTCACTGTAGCAGCCGAAGTCGTGAGCTGGCCACTAGTCTGTATTAATAAAAATCAATTGCCACATTATATGTCATAGCATCACTTGAGAGCAGCTTGACCGATTTGACTAAAAAATGTTTGAACAAATATTATTAACGGGATTATTACCATGTTTATTGTCGTGTGTGTTGGAAGAGGGTAGATCGTTTTGTCTGCTCATAATCACCCCACCCGCAATAACTTCAGTACATCCGTGATCATGGCGCATGCAACTGTGCCGAAATATCGGATACTCAAACACGACAATAAACATGGTAATAATCCCGTTAATAATATTTGTTCTAATGTAAGTGACCATGGTAGTTTAAAAAGTTATAATAAATGTTTGGTTGTGTTCGTAATTATTATTGTCAGGACGTCATGGTTTGTATAAAAAAAGGTTTTCGTGCTGGTAAAACCATCACGGGATACGAGTGTTTACTGAAGTGATCGAAGTTCGCGACTTATAAAAATAAATATTTATTATATATGTTTATGGCCCGTTCTCCCTATTCATCCATAGGGAAGGCTCGTGCCCCGGCAGTGGGGATGTAAAATGAGCTGATGATGATGATGATGAAAACAATATTTATTGTAACATAAACCAAGCGCGGTAGCGACATCATGTGGATTTTCTACCAACTATTTATGCCGTGTTTTAGTGGAAACAAATAGTAATGAACTACCAACCCGTCAGTGACATTGACCACAAAGTTGGCAATGAGGATTAGACCAGTACCAAGAACTTAACATGCAAAATCATTTAAAGCTCTTAAGCTCGTCTTTTAATTCTCTAACAAAACCTCATAGTAACCATATCCATACATCTCAACATCTGTGAAGTAGCCTACCCGAATACATTAATTCGTGAAAGCCACACACAAACCTGCGTTCGTTTCCTCTTACATATTAATGTGCTGGCTACATAGCGGACCTACTTAAGTAACTCCCTGCTCATTGAATAAATGCATCTGGAAAGCTATTTTGTGAACCTGGGTTCGAGACACGGTTGGGAAACACAATTTTTGAAAGGAACTTGAACTCATTTATTTAAAGCTGACAAGCGTAGATTGTCCTTGGCAAAAGTAATAGCTACTACTTGATAACTAGCAATGGATTAATGTGAGCTAAAAGGCAAAGAAGATACAAAAAGTGAAATCAATGATAAAAACTTTACATGTGAGGTATTTTATGTTTAATTCAATTCAATTTAATTCATTTCAATAATTTATTGCTCTCCATATGTAGGGGTATACATGAGTTGTTACAATATTAGTTAGATAGAACGTTACGGTCCCGGATTGGGCACATCAATGTTTTGAGAGGAAATTAATATATAATCTTATTCTACTGCTAATATAATTCAAAATACGTAAGATTAATTTATTTATTTTTTATATAATAATTATACTGTTAATGAATTACATTATTTATTAGAATTTATTAAAAATAATAAATTCTAATAAAATAATTTTGTTTAAAATACCTATATTTAAAAAAAAATACTTTGATCCCATTAACGGGTGGCCGGTCCCGGGTTCAATTCCCAGGCGGGGCAAAGTGTGTTTCGGATTTTTCAAGCATATAGCCCGAGTTTGTGATCGATCACCCACCCACTTTTGTAAGATTGGTTATTAAGCCAATACTGATAAATTGTAGCGATCACTGCATTTCAATAATGGTGGCATTTACTTAACAGTGGAACAACAGTGGTTATTTTTTATTATAGTATGAGGAAAAACAGCAAGTTTATGAGTAAACCCAACTGACATATCGTGCCAAACATCCGTTCTCCGTACCTCTATACGTGTAACGTTTTCCGAGCACAGAAGTTTGCGCGCCGCCCGCCCCCAGACGTTCGCGAAGTTCAGCGAAGACGCTGCGGCTAGCTAACACCCTCGCTCGCGACAGACGGGACATCTTGTTGACAAACTTCACTAACGTTTTGTATACTTCGCCCAGCCAATTTTGGGATGTCCCTAACATTACTCTCAGATACAGTGTCATTAGTCTTCAAAGTGCGAGTTTAATCGCCATTCGATCACAGTAACGAAAATGAGAATTTGTATGGCAAAATTTTAACTTTTCTTGTATGTCGTCAGGAGGCGCTGCTTCAATGCCATACTAATTTTTGTTATCGTAAACGTATCGAATGAATACGGAGATTATACAGAACTCACACTACGCACTACCCTGAGCGCTTACCTGTAATGAAATCATCTGTCCCTTAAATCCTTGACTTCTTGGCGGGAAAGTGAAGAGTCATGTCTGCGGTTTTGTTTTATTTTCTAAAACTTGTGTTATGTTGAATATTAATGTGAAATAATGGTGGATTATTAACCGTTAACTGTTCGTGAGTGTGCATGAGTGTTGGCAAATGAAACAAAACAGTGCAACGTCACTTTTCAAATTCTCTTAAGAAGTCGGCGTGAGGACCTGAGATATTCGAGGGGCTGGAGGGTATATCATTTCTAACTTCTCATTTCTATTATCATTCATCATCATCTATACAAGAAGGAAATATTGTTTATTTATATATTACTTGTAAGAAAAATTACTTTGACACTGGCTAAAATGTGCTAATCGCACGAAGCCATCAACTAAAGGAAAAACAATCCTTGTTCCGCTACAAAGAAGCATTTGGCCATCACCTCACCTGATGGTAAGTGATGATAAAGGCCGATGGTGGAAGCGCACTTCACCCGGGATCCTCAACCATTGAGTAACTGGCTAACTTAACTCTAACTCTATTGTTTGAAGCATTGTTGCGAGAGCTAGAGGTAGGATAGCCAGTGCCTCAGCAGTTGAGGATCCTGGGTGGAAGGCGCTTCCACCATTGGCCTCTATTATCACATAACATCAGGTGAATACTTACCCGTATGATATACCCATAAAAAATATCAGAACAGAACAAGGCGATGGCGGCCGACTCAGATAAAGATGGTGGTAGATTGGCAGGCGGACTTAATGGCGGTCTCTTTATGATTCTTCCTATCACAAACATATTAAATGGACAAAGACCTAGTCATCATTATCATCATCAGCTCATTTTTATGTCCCCACTGCTGGAGCCTCGTGCTCAGTGCTCAACAAAACTCACACTAGGCCCCCAGTATTCATATAAAGCGTCGCCGAACATGTCGACATGGAAGCAACTGTAGTACAGTACGCAAAAACAACGTAAAAAGTAAAAACGTTGATAACAAGTAGTTACACCTTAGTTATCATCACCAGCTCTTGTTCTATGTCCCCACTGCTGGAGCACGAGCCTTCCCTATGGATGGATAGGGAGAACGGGAAATAAACCACCACGCGGGCCCAGTGCGGGTTGGTGGTTGTTAACGACTGCTAATGCAGCCGGGACCAACGGCTTTAAGTGCCTTCCGAAGCACGGAGGAGCTCGAGATGATACATTTTTGGTCACTCATCCGATGACCGGCCTTTGCGAAAGTTTAACCTCAGCACTTGTACGCCGGGCGCGTTAACCACTGCGCTATCGAGCTCCTCATTTATTAATCAACTTTAATCTATAAAAATAAAAATGAATCACTGAAATGTATGTACGCGCATAACTTCCGGTCGACTGCACAAAATTGGATAATTCTTTTTTTTTTGTGTTTGTTATTGTCAGGACAAGGTTTGTACAAAAGAAAATTAAAAGAAAAAAAGATATTTTTACTATATTTTTTATGTAAAGTGAGTGAGTAAATATGACAGAACAATTTACTTTTCCAATACAAAATGATTTCTTTGTTTTGTTGTCATGGAAACTGTCAAAGCGGTAAGAAGTCCGCCGGGTCAGCTAGTTTAATATAATGAATACTTGGGAAGTAATACTGTAATTGTGTGTAAAACAAGAACCCTTTTTAGAACATGAAGTAATTATTTTTGGTATTGGGTATTAGTGATAATAGTGGGTTATATAAATTGCTAAAATATGTGTGGTTCGCATCGAGAGAGCTATATAATATTTCATCGGCAGCATTAACCCCCCTACTGACGGATGGCGTGCGGCGTTATCAATGGCCTGGCTAATCGCTGCTGAGCCACGCAGCCTCCAAACCGCGCTGGCTGATGGCAGACGATCTGTTATAAACTGCATCAACACTTCCACTGCGTTCGGGGGTCATAATGACCTATGTACATTCTTTAATTAATAGCGTTGAGCAAAATTTTATCAAGTTTACTGCAATTCTCATTTACAGTTAAATGGAACGTATTTGATACATAATAATAAGAAAATAAATATAAATAAGACGTCGGAATACAAAAATCATATTTAATATTTTATAGAGGTAAGCTTTTTATTTTTGTATTTTTGTTTGTATAAATCGAATAAACTCAAAAAGTACTGGACCGATTTAAAAAATTCTTTCATCATTAGAATGCTACATTAGCTCTGAGTAACATAGGCTATATTAAAAAAAAATGTCCACCCGAGCGAAGCCGGGACGGGCCGCTAGTTAATAAAGATCAAATGAGAATCTCCTCTTTTTTTAAGTAAGTTAAAAGGAAGATCAGGAGGCAAATAAAATATGGCACTATAGTCATATTTACATAAAAAAAATGCACCCATTGGAAGACAAATATAAATGTACCGTTTTATTTGTATTTTCAACTATTGCTAAACAAACTATAGCCAAGTATCAAATCAAATATGAGTTGATTTGATACTGGGCTATAGTTTGTCAACGGGTCAACGAAATTATTATCTGCCTTACCATGCCACGATGGTTTACAGTTAAACGTTGCAACTACAACAGTAAAAAAAATATCGTAAAAGGGATTATCATAAAGGTATTGTACTTACTTATTGTAATGTACTTAATCAAACAATCAATAATAATTAATGTATGAATATCGCTTTTTACCTTCTTTACATATTTCTGTGTCTTCTTCAAAGCTTTCGGAATCAAGATTTAGTTAGAATACCATTCAGTGTAGTTAGTCAACTTATTTGTCTTGCGTTCCAGCAACTCCAGCTAAAGGCCTGATTCGGCCCATTTGGTTCATTGGGGCCCTGTGGAGTTCAGATAGTTTGGATTGTGTTAATGCCTTAAATGTCCAAACTTTAGTTTTGATTCTCTGATCATTAGGGAATTAAGGGCCTCCTCCAGGCGTAGTTAATCGGGGTTTAGATAAACCTGATGTTACGAGTCGGTTGGATGCTGTTTTTTATCTGTACGAAAAAAAAATCTGCCTTTTTGAAGCGTCGGTAGCCGAAGGGACAGATGCTCGGGTTTAATGCGAGAAAATGTGGTTCCATCCTCATAGTTACGTTACTTCTGACGTGAACCTTTAGCCAACACAAGCACATTAGCTTTTTAGGTTAACAAGCCTGTTAAAAAGGTAAAGTCATCAAAAATTACGCACTACCAAAGAGTACGTATTTCAATATGCAATATAATTCAATTTATCCTATTGGCAAACACACATTCATGGGATTAATAAATACTACGTACCATAATGGCTCGATGAGCTCGTGGAGCTCGGTGGCGCAGCGGTTAACGCGCCCGGTCTGCCTGCTTCAGAGACAATTCCCAAACCCAATACTGGACAGTTAGACCTACCTACATTATACGTTACGTATTATACATTATACGACCCTGTATATCCCACAGGCACATACCATACTTAACACACTACACAACCATCCCTACACATACTAACATACACGTCAGTATGAAATTAGACTAATAAGTAGGTATAATTTTAAAAATTAGTAATAAGAATTTAGTCAACATAAGACCCTAGTTATGTTAACTTTTTAGACTTTTTATTATAATACATACATAGTTATGCAGAGCGTTGCCTCCTAGAAATAAAGAATTTAGAATTTTTGAATTTTTTTTTTTAATTATATTAATAATTTCTTATGTAAGTGACTTTATGGTTTTTAAGAAGAAATAAATATTTTTTAAACATAAGCACGTGGTTATCTTTAATTGTTGTTAAGGACTAAAATCAGTTGTTCTTCATCGTCGAGTCCTTATGTCTGAGGGTCGTGGCCACCAATAGCAGCATCGCAGAACAGGGCTCTCCAAGAGACCTGGGCTAGACGGTTCAATCAGTTACTGTCCCCTTTTTTTATGGTTAAAAGAAAAATATGTCGATCAATGGCTCCCGTCGAACACTGGCACCATTACCCTAAATCATCTTTGGTATAGTCCAATTGCGAGTTCCAGTTCCGAAGTACAGTCGGAGTGCTGAGCGGCCGAGTAATCATAGCGTTTGACCAGTATTAAGGTAGTTAGCGGCCAAGCTGTCCCTGGAGAAAGAGCCACAATGTTTAACAGTATCCCGACAATTTCATAGTTAAATGGCATTTGTATCTCAAATCAAAGTTCAAAATTTTAGAAGCCTACGCTACCTTGGCATATCTTAAATATCTATATTAATTAAAATTATATTCTGTTCGTTGGTATACGCATCATCTGAGAACAGCTCAACGGAATTGAATGCAATTTTGCACACAGACAGATCATAACCCGGACATAGGAATAGAAAGAGTAGAATTGAAATAAAGTACAAACAGAGAAAAATAAAATAAAATTTTGTTAATAAGAGTCTTACAAAGGGTGGGTCCATATGAGCAATACTTATTATCTCAGTAACAAGCTCTTGTAGAATAGTGTATTATTCGTGAACGAAGTCGGGCGAACCTCGTAGTATACAACATTTGATTTGATATAAAAAATAGTGAAACTTTTCTAAGACGACCCGAACAGAAAAGAAGAAGAAAGAAAAGGCATTTGTGTTCTTTTGGCCTCAATCGGTATCGAAAAAGGAAAAATACAAATGTTGAAAAAATTTCCACGAGCAGGGTTTGAACCTGCACCCTTCTGACATACCGGGTCAGGTGCTCTTCCAATTGAGCTATCGTGGTTCTAACCAGCCCGCCGAAATTATTCAACACTATTTACTTTTTACTTTGAAAGCCAAAGGCGCCCATACAATGTTAACAACTACCGTCATTAACATCCGATCATAATATTTATTCGGCGGGCTGGTTAGAACCACGATAGTTCAATTGGAAGAGCACCTGACCCGGTATGTCAGAAGGGTGCAGGTTCAAACCCTGCTCGTGAATTTTTTTTCAACATTTGTGTTTTTGTAATTTGTTCGCAACAAAATTTGCGTTAAAAATTATATAAACATTTATCGAAAAAGGAGTTAGTGTAAATTTATCTACTAAATCTACCATCATTTCGGAGTTTGGGGGAGCCTTTGACTTCGACTGACCCAGGAGGAATTCAATAACATGTCAATAGTGTGTCGATAACCTCATAGTGTCCTTAGGACCTAGGGAAAATTTAAAAAACCTGGCACCATCTCACGAATCGTCGCCCCGTAAAGAGTACACAGCTCAAGAAACTGGGAAATATCCTACCATGCTAATAAAACTAGTTGGTGGGTATTAACGACTGCCATTTTACGACAGCAACCGGGACCAACGGCTTTAAGTGCCTTTCCCGCGCTTAAGATATTTAAATAACGTCCTATTAGTTCTTGCATCCTGCTGATTGCAGAACTAGCTTAACATTCACGATCGTAACCCAAACTAGCATCTGCTGCAGTCAGCTCTTTTATGAAGCTTTATCACTATTCTATAGTTATTATTTTTAATGAAAATGAAAGAAATATTTCGTACAAAATGTTTACTTACAATAATAAAAATAATAAGGTTTTCCTTCTTTATTTGATCAGACTTATGAAAATAACTACCATTTATTAGCACTTTCCTTTCTTATAACAAATATGTTACTTAAAATAAGATGAGCGTGTGTGTACATAGTTATACAGTGGAAGAATGGCTGAAGGGCAAAACAGCCTGTTACAAGGGCAGTGTGTAATGTGTAGGCCCCAAGCACCCACGGCCAGATCATATTTACTGCCCTAATTACGTAATTACCTATGTATCATGTATCATTATTATTAGATATCAAATAACATACTTATTGAGACTTGGTTGGGTTGCCAACCTCTGCGGTTATTTACAAAATATGTAACACAAATATGTAAATGAATTGAATTAAAATATGTTAAATTAAATTAGGTTAAATTAAATTAAATTAAATTAAATTAATTGTATTGAATTACTTAAATTAAACACATAACATAACAAGTTCAGTGGTCATCTTTTATTTTATTTTCTTATTTCGAGCGTCCATGTAAACCAACCACGACTAGCACGTACACACAAACACACATACACGTACACGGCACGTTATCATGCGGCTAAGTTTTATCTAATTTTATTATTTTATTGATTGGTAGAGAAAAAATAACTACCTGCGTTAATAATGTTAATATTATTAAGTAGCATAGTGTGTTTCATTAATTGGCTTATGTTTAAGTAAAATTTAATTTTGTATTTTCTGTGCTATTATAGCTGTTGAAACATTGTTCAAATATAAATAAATAAATAAACACATATTATACAAGTAGAGGAGCTCGATGGCGCAGTGGTTAGGCACTTTGGCAAAGACCGGTCATCGGGTAGGCGACCAAAAACGTATCTTCTCCTCCGTCCGATCCGATCCGAACTATTCGGAGAATCTAGTAGGGCACGGGGACACGCACTAGTGCGTGATGCCGTTTCCTCTAGAAAACCTCCTCGTTTCACACGGCTTGAGGGACCCTTTAAGTTTCTCGCCGCCCCCAAACCAGCCTGGTGAAGCTGAAATGCCCTTTGAAGCAATCAGCAAACCGTGCTTCGGAAGGCACGTAAAGCCGTTGGTCCCGGCTGCATTAGCAGTCGTTAACAACCACCGCACCGCACTGGGCTCGCGTGGTGGTTTATGGCCCGTTCTCCCTATCTATCCATCGGGAAGGCTCGTGCCCCGTTATCTTTCACTATTATGAACTTTAAGTATGCCAAATCCGATACTCCTACGTGCGCATACGTTACAGGTTTTTCTTCACGTATTAATATAAAGATTGTTAGTATAAATGAATGCTATCTTTTTTATTATTAACATAAAAGACGGTTTTTATCTTGCCTGTTGGTAAATGACGTAAGGCTGGAGGTGGAAGCTATCTTCGAATACTGAAGAACACACTATCCTGTCTGACTATCAGAACGTATAATTGTTATGGTGACAGACTTAGATTAAATTTGGCGTTATCGCGGTGACCGAGTGGTAATGTGCTTGGCTTTATATCCAGAGTTCCCAGGTTTCGTTTTATTTCTTACAAATTTTAACATGTTCGAATGGCGGATGAAACTGGTACTATAATAGGCACCCTGGTCAAGCAAAGTGTATTTCGGATAATGCGTCGCTCGGATTTGTGTGCATATACCGCAATAAACAGTGTTTATTTTCATTCATAAAGTAGTTTTTATTCTGTCCCACTGCTGGGCCTCTGCTGCTGCCCCTACTGGACTGGACCTCTACTGCTCCATCATGCATGTGGGACAGAATATAATCTACTTTATAATTTAAAATAAACGCTATGTTATTTGTATTAAATAAAAACTTAAAATCTGTATATTAACGATGAAAACCTTTGAACGTAATAAACATTGAAAATAAACCGAACAAAAACTCATATATGTGCGTCCCGAAACTCGTTTCAACTGAGAGCAGTTAAAATTAAAACAAACTTGTTATTTAATTTCGGCAGGTTCAACAAAAGTCGGCCACATAATATCTGCGCTCCGTAATATTTGTGAGCAAATAGCGCAGTCCGACAATTACCTACAACATGTTTGCGGCTCGCACCTCAAAGAAACCCTGCGAACCAGGAAACATCATCACTAACAGTTAAACTTTTTATGTATTTATCAACCTTTAAATTTATTCATGAGCTGAAATAATATCTCGTTTTAATGTTAAGTTACAGAGATGGCGCGTGGCGGGACGAACTGGATATATTTAACCAAAATTGGAATTAATTAGCTCAGGACCGCAACGGATGGAAGAAATCGAGGGAGGCCTTAGCCCAGCAATGGGACAGAGAGGGCTAATAGTAATAATGTTTAGTACCTAAGTATTTAACTTAATCTCCTAGCGCATAAATGCGTTCGCATTAATGTCCAAGTGTCGAAAGGTCGTAATATATCAAGTATTGTTGGCTTAAAATGTACTGTAAACAATGAAATATATTTCTATACAACATTGGGAGAGCGTTCAGCCCCCTCGACAAATGTCATAACGCTAATAGATTGGAAATTAAATTCTTAGAATGATTATTGTATGGGATTGACATAAACGTAATTTATACGTATAGTTGACTTATATGTCAATCGCTTCGTTCGCAACAACACAAGCTGAGGCGGGGTCCTGATCGACCTTTTGTTTGTTTTTTATTCTTATTTTTTATGTATATTAGGCCGGTTACAACCGCCGGTGCTCAACCGCCCGTCGGTGCGTACGTCAGTCGCGCTTATTGTCATACATATGAAAATTAATAAATCGTTATAAAATTGTTTCCATAGCGCGTCGGTCGACCGACGGCACGCATGCGGACGCGCTCGACCGACAGTCCTCGTACGCCGTGCGTAGCAATATACACACGCATATTGACTGACCGTACGCACACGCGTACGATCAGTCTAGCACTGTATGAATTTTCATGTACATGACAAGCGCGATTGACGGACGTACGCACCGACGGTCGGTGTAGCACTGTAACCGGCCTTAGTGTTTGTGGTCAATAAAATGTTTCTCTCTCTCTCTCTCTCTCTCTCTCTCTAATGCGTCAATAATCATTCTATTTCATCTCTTTTCTATTAGCGTTATGCCACTAGTCTAGTGGCTCAGTTTTGTTCAAGTCCGCTACGCTGTGCGTTGTGTATAGCCTTCTAAGGTCTATAGCAAACTGTCTTCAACAATAAAAGCGCAATTCCTCTCTATACCTTCTCTTTTCAGCTGCTTTCACATTGCATTACAATTTAGTAACATCAAAAAAAATATCAATCAAAAAGATGAGACGCAGATTTGCTACAAGGAAAATATTATTTCATTATTTTAAAACACAACCCCATAACGTACCATTATGTATGTTAAAATGTTACTACATCAGCTAGGCCATCTCCGCCGTAATCACTAGTCGCCAAGCGGAACGGGGGAATAAATCATGGTTATTATCCATTACGACAAGGAAGCTTGCTGATAAAAATTATGAAGAGGCAACTTGTCTCTCGGGCAAGGTCGTTGGGGCCATGAAAATAACGATAGGTTCCCACTAACTCGCTGTGACCGTTGATCCTGCAAAGCGTTTGAAACTTCAAGATATAATATTATAACTGTTATTGATATTGCTGAATACCTGTTTAGACCCTATTTATATTTACATTAACTGTTCAACATTTACTCTTTTGACAACCAGGTTCTTGATATGATTATTATAAAGACCATAACCTTTCCTAGATGTATAACTTAACATAATAATATAACTTAACTTAGTGTTAATTCCTGTTTAGACCCTATTCACATACTTATTTTTTTGATTATTCCAATAGCGTTAATAACTTAAAAAACATGAAATTATAGTTAATTATATTTTTTAAATGTTAATGTTAAAAATAGATTTAAATTGTTAGTCACTCATTTTGATATAAATCACATTAACTGTTTAAACACTAGCACATTGTAAATCATTATTTTCCCTAAATATCATAACTTATATAAAAAAATGGTTAGTATCTATTTTGAACCCATTTACTCAAAGTCTAGATTAGATTATTCAAATTTTTTAACTAGTGTATACATGACAGTTTGTTGTCAAAAAAAAGAAAAAAAAAGAAGAAAAAAATGTATCAGTGCAGGCAATGTATAATTGTGACATTTTGTCGTCCAAGCACACTTCGCCCTTGGTGGGTATTGAACCCAGGACTTCCGTATATCGGGATAAGCGTTGCCACTCGTCCGCCGAGGTGAGCTTAAGTATATAAAATACGGATTCAAATCGTCTGAATGTCATTATAAGCGTGAATTCATACAAAATAGTGTATCATAATTAAAATAAGTTCCATAATCGTTGATTAAAATAAGAGAGTATTTTTATATATAAAATTTTATTTGACGTTATTCCGAAACAGAGTGATACTATTCCAATTATTAAAAAGATCCATTTACACTATTGTTAAAAAGTTATGCTCGGAGACGATCAGCAAGTTATCGGAGCTATATTAAACTACTAGAGTACCAAAGTATGGTTAAAGGAGTTGCAATGTATTTTTCTTTTTTACTTGGCAGGTTTTTTTTGTGGAAGATGTGTTCTTTTTTCACTACTCGAAAGTTTTTGTAAGTTAAGTTTTTTTTTTTTGGAGAGAGGCTGCTGATTGTCAAGGGGCATTTTCAGCTTCACCGGGCTTGCGATGTAAGTTAAGTGTCTCAAGTAATCCACTATGCCAAGAATAGGGTTAATGCTTCGATCAATAATTGACGACCTCCTTGGTCGAGTGGCTTGAGCACCGGTTTTCATGGTGTCTGTCGCCATCTCTGAGGTCCCGGGTTCGATCCCCGGTCGGATCAATTTAGAAATACCTGTTTTTCTAAATTGTTTCGGGTCTGGGTGTTTCATATGTATAATAAGTATGTATTTAAGTATATTAAGTATGTTTATCCGTTGTCTAGTTAACCATTTCTCGAGCTTCTTAAGGAAGCTTTTCTTGGGGCTAGATAATTGGTGTGAGTGTGGGAAACATTTATTATTATTTTTATTATTATTAATAATGTACTAGGTTCTCGATGAGCGTTTTAAAAACGGTACGCGACTGGTGCCACGGAGCCGCGATGACGTTTGTGGCGATGACAGTCAATATTAAGTACAAATATTTTGCAACCTCAATTTAATATTTTTTTTAAATATATCATCACCATCATCATCGTCAGCCATATGACGCCCACAGCTGGGCATAGGCCTCCCCAAGGATCGCCACAACGATCAAGATTTATAGTTCATGGTAAACTCAAGGTTTTGATGCTATCTAATGTTTTTTGCAGATTTTGTACTTCGATATTTAAATGTATAGGTATGAACAAACATGGCCACTTTCGAGATGCGTTTTTGTTCCAGATCCTCTATCTAGTACAGTCAACAGCAAAGGTAACTGATGATTGGTCAAGTTTCAAAATATGACATCAGTATGAAAATCAAAACTATTTAAACGCATATCGAAAAATCTTCGAGTGTCTACTAGTATCTGCAGACGTTGACTGTAGTTTTATTAAAAATACCGACTTACACTATCGACACTTAATTTTGAAATCTAGTAAACATCACCTACTTTTGCTGTTGACTGTACATAATAATTGATCGAAGTTTTATTGTTTCTTGTCTATAATGTCATTGGACCTAATTTTTTTTTATATTGGTACGTCATAGTGGCTTCATCCGGGTATGTTGACTGTAATACCCTTCGAACCGGAACGCAGCAATGTCAAACAGTGCTGTTTGGTGTCAGACATAAAAAAAATAGCGACCACCATCCAGGATCCTTTACAGAATCCAATCACTAGACACCGATGTGATTACTGTCTGTACTACCCTGACACAGTGAATCCACGCAACAAGTAAAACAACAAGCAACAGTATTCCAAAACGCATTAAAATCAAATAACTTAGAATCAGGAGGGCATAAATCCAACTACAAAAAGGCAGCCATAAATCCGCTCGTTTCGTGGCCGCGACCAGATAGCCGGAGCGGGCGGAAGGTATAAATCTGCGAGTCGGCTCAGCGGCTGCCGATACGATGGCCAACGGACGATGTACGAATTGCTCCTTGTACCTAACTGCTACCAGAAATCTGGATTGCAGTTACCATGCCAATAGTTCGGCGATTTTGTTTATAATATATCAATTTATTTCAAAATAAAAACTTACAACTGTGTACAACTGATAACACAAACTTATAGGGGATATTTACACAATAAACCTGTAAAATGAACAACATCGGATCAGCATGGTGGATTATTGCCCGAATTCTCCAGTGATATAAATTATAACTGGAAAAGCCTTGCTGGGGCGGAACAGTTCTCGATTGGCGACAGCACACTGGAAGACGCAGTGTGGGCGACCTCTAACAAGGTGGACCGACGATCTGGTGAAAGTAGCTGCTGAATGTGAGCAGCACAAAACCGGTCGTTGTGGAGATCTTTAAGGGAGGATTTTGCCCAGCAGTAGACGTCTTTTGGTTGAAATGACGGTGATAAGTTATTTTTAAAAACACGGGGAGAATGAAACTACAATGCATAAAACCTGTTTCATCGCAAAAACGTCAGAAACAAATAGCAGCGACGTGTTTTAATACAATCACCAGTTGAAAATATCACGTTAATTAATTCTTGTTAGTAGTTTGTTCGTCTAGCTCGCGAGTCGGGCTCATTTGCAGCTTTTAGGACAGAACGACGGACGAGCGGGCAAATTGGCAGCGTCGCGACGGCAATGCAATTTGGCAACGCCTTCGCCGGCAAAAAGTTGCGAGAAACCTTATTGTTTTGGGGGAATTTGTCGTAACAGTTCTCGCCGAAGCAATTTTATTGTAGTTTGCAGTTAGCATTGAAGAAAACACTTAGTAACATTAGTGTTACAGCGTTGAGGACACTTTTTTAATTAACATAATTAGTGATGTAGAATTGCAATAGATTGATGTACGAATCTACACTAAAAGAAAGTTAAAAAAACGTTTATTCAACTGAGTTTATGCGTTAAGTAACTTTTCGCAATAGCTCTAAATTGCATAAATTCAAATAAATAACGGTTAGTTTTTTATATTGTCTGCTTACTACACAGCATTTCGTTCTGTATTTTCATTAAAAAAACTAAAATTGACTTATTAATTTAACAAAAATTTAAGTTTATGGGATACCCAAACATACGAGTACAAGAAATGGACATAGAAAAGCTTTGTTTGGTACAACACATCACACTTATCAAAGGCTCTTTATGGCTTTAACTCTTCTTCTTAAGTGTCTTAGTATGTGCCACAAGAAATGATGCAGATTCATTTTAATGCTTCGAAGGGTGTCTATCCAGCCGACTGAAATTTTGATGCAATTGCCACAATATAAGCTACTTGATAAATCAATGCCTCCCACAAAAATATAATTTTGTTTTTAAAACGAAAGAGTAAAGCCGTCTACTCGTGTAATACACTATTAGCTTTGACTTATTTTGTGAGATTTTCTTGAGGTAGTATTTAATACTGTATTTGAACTACCACTGTTATAGTTATAACTGAATTGAACTCAGTATATTTCTTATTAAGTACATGGGTCTTTTTACTATTTAATTCATAACAACTATAAGCAAACGGCAGTTAGTGGAATCACTAGGATTGGATCATGTACCCTCCGTAAAAGTAATATTTTTACTGAACTCCGATAGGATAATCATTCATCGCTCCTAAACAGCTTGACGATACGTCACAGTGCATGCAAGGAGCCACTAAAATGAACAGACGTCATTATTACGAAGCAATAGAAGTCATAATGGTCCGTTCTACAAGAATCAATTGCACAGTTAAATTTGCTATTTTGGCAGACTTGACAAAGTTAACCACAAATGACTGTGAAACGTCTGCAATCTTTTATTGCAAGCTGAATAATGATAACTTTGCTTTGAGACAGGTTACCAGTAACGTTGATAGGTTACTTAATGATAGTCTTTTACAAATAATCCAAACGTACATACATTTAAATACGTTGTCCTCTGTTTTTTTTTCAATGTACTGTGTATTTTTATAAATGACACATTTAATTGCAGGCATTGCAAATGAGCATACAGAAAAGTTGCTCTTTCTATTTGTTCATATAAAATGATTCGGCGTTGCGCTCACTTGGCGCATTGCAAACTCACCGTATTTCGGGTATGACCTCAAAAAACATACAATCAAAAATTTCCAGTGTGGAAGTTGAACTGTGCCTGGATTGCCAATGCTCGCGCTCCGGCGATGTTTCACGTTGCCATACCGACCGACATTCAGCCATGTTTGAGTTTCATTGAAACGCTCCGAATATAGCGATGATAAAGCTTTGCGCGCAACAGTTAATGTTTTTCAAAAGTGATTCCGTGCACTCGACGCTTGCTTAACCGCTTCTGCGGTGTGATGGGTAGGTGAAAACCAAAATAGTTTTTATTGATAATTCATTGATGTTTGATTTCAATGATTCAATGTTTGCCCAGCTATAGGCCACAGTACTGTAAGGAGTTTATATGCAGCTCATAGCAGTAAATTTAATTTATTTGTATGTAAGCCTTCTCGATAAGTAATTAAAAAGGTTTGCAATGGTTTGACACAGTCGCAGACAGTAGGAGTCAAGAGCTAGACAGCCCGGCTAAGAGCCGAGGTGCTCGGGGATCATTAATGTTGTAATACAGTTTAGAAGAATACACAAAGTTAAAGTGAAACGCGTGTTGTCAATTCACACCCACACCCTTCAGTACATAGGCTACATTTTAATACACAAATCATACTGATAATGATGATGACACAGAAACATGCCATTTTCACACTGCCACAACCAAGGCATGAAGGCATAAACGTATTGAATTTGACAAATAATTTTCTAGAAACAGGCCTTACCTACTAATGCTTGGGTGCGTAAGCTAGAACTGTCTTTTATTATCACCCGCTGGACCCAACTTAACATATTATTACCAGCAGAACGATAAGCACCAGCCAGCAATGGCCATGGCCGCGCACCGCAGATACCTACTTAAAAAGTTTTAATTGAACTATAACATCATTTAAATCCTTAGCACTGTGATTTAGCAAAACAAAGTTTCCGATTGTTCAGCCCCCAGTTGGGGTGGCTACATGGCAGTAATTATAAGTTCAAATCTCGCCGAAATGTCTGTTGAAGATTCGGAGTTTTAAACACGAAACGTTCTTTTGTGCGATCTCCCTGTACTCGCCGGGACACCGACAGATTTCTTTAACGAGACACATTAATGGAAAGAAAACTCCGTAACAATGTCTCGTCTAGAAATTGTCGCAGTAATGTGAGTACCTACTTGTTATTTTTTATGAAAATAACTTCGTCTTACTTATATTTCAGCCTGAAATTAATTACAATTATTATAATTAAATTAAGCTAAGCGACGTTCTTGAGATTATTTTTAATTAATATTAATTAATTAAAAATAAGCTTTTGCACAATAAATTATTACTTATTAGCATGAGGTAAAATCCTAGGATTGCCTTGGATATCTTCATATAGTATAGTCCATGTGGCCTCCTACATGGCCTGAGCCCAGCATTGGGGCACCTGTAGGTTGATGATGATCACGCTCTCGGGAAGCTTCATCATCATCTCGGGAAGCTTAATGAACGACAAATCTTACCTGCGTGGTTATATTTTAAAACGAATGCGTGTAGTTTTGGTGATGCTGAGTGTCCGTTAAAACGAAAATCTAGTTTCAGAAAAATCTGCTACTTTAAACAAGGTATCGTTTTTAGTATTTTACGCGATTACGATAACTCTTAAAAGTAAAATAAATACGAATACATCATACGATAAAAATCTTGGGTCGTAAACAGTGTTCCATTTCAATAAAGAAGTTTTCCAAACTGTATAAAAGACAATAAATGATTATATCACACAACCTCCGCGTTACTGAGAAATGAACATAAAACGGTCTTAGTTACACACAAAAGAAACTCACATCAGCTAGCCTATAAGCAAGTACCTGTCTGACCTTTCGAATAAACAGGACATTGTATTTTTCCTCTCTCAATGAGCAAATTGTTACCTGCTCGCTTTGATGTCAGCAATTAATTTAATTATTTGTAGAAACAAAGGGATGCAATAAAAGAAGAATTCGTTTTGTTATAAACACTTTGATGTTAGGGAAAAGGCCCAAAGGCGTTCGTGAACGTTCTGGATCCAGTCGTAAGGCTTTCCACAAAAGCTTTGTTCAATTGAAAGAATTTTGATGGGCTGTAAAGAATTCCGCGACTTCACAAATTGTATAGGAATCACCTGTTCTATATACTAACTGAATAGCAGTTTTCCTGTTTTTGCGTCAGTCTACTTCAGAGTATGGTAGGTAGTAAAACGGAATTTACGAGCCAAATTCTAATTCAGTTTGTGGTGAAGATTCCCACAAAGTGCCCGAGTGGTCTGCTACCTGTCTCATTATTTTAAATTGTAATTTGTACAATGGTTAATACTATAGCCTGTAGCCTTTTTAAAGTGTTATTTCATTTTTGATATCAATACTTCACTATTTCACCTTAACCGATAGTTCAATTATGAAACCACTTGTAAACCAACATTTAAACTCCGATCCGATCCGAACCCTTCGGAGAATCTAGTAGGGCACGGGGACACGCACTTAAGTGCGTGATGCAGTTCCCTCTAGAAAACCTCCAAAGGTGATTCGTTTCACACGGCTTGAGGAACCATTTGAGTTTCTCGCTGCCCCAAACAAGCCCGGTGAAGCTAAAAATGCCTTTTAAGACAAAAAGAAAAAAAAAGAAAAAATCTAGACAGTGTCCTGGATTCATATCCTACTTGAGGCAATATCTTTATTCAAGTATCAGCTTCATACCAATGTCTGCGGTAAAGCAGCAGTGTCCTACTGTGATCCAGTTAAAAACAGTAACATGAAAAGTAATCTGCTTACTTTAACAATATATACATTGGCAGTATTGCGCCGGCCGTTACTACGTAACACAATGTTAGCATGTTGATTCTGTTCTACATCGGGAGTCCCGAGGAATGTAATCCCCGTGGGATTAGACCCTAATTAGTAGACGCTCATGCCCGCCGCTGGGGAAGGAAAATCTTAACAAAATGTTATTAGATATAAGCTCGTAGGATGAGGTGTGAGGCAAGTTGCCATTGCAAATGCTATTTTAAGTTTTAGTATGAATATAGTATTGTTATTGTGAAATAACAATTTGAGATAATTAAAAAGAGGGTTTTGAGGAGCTTATGGCGCAGTGCGAGATCGATGGCGCGTTTGGGAATGCTGAAGTCAAGCAACTCTCGCAATGGCCGGTCATCGGATGAGTGATCAAAAATGTATCGTTTTGAGCTTCTCCTTGCTTCGGAAGGCATGTAGAGCCGTTTGTCCCGGCTGCATGCAATCGTTAACAATCACCGCACCGCACTGGGCAGCCACCACCAGGTTTGTGGCCCGTTCTCCCTGTGATGTCTCCATCCATAGGGAAGGCTCGTGTCCAGCAGTGGGGACATAAAATGAGCTGGTGATGACGAAAAATATTTTTCATAAATATGTCTATGTAAATATATTTCTTTCGGATGTTCATGGTTTTTTATATAATACTAGCAGACTGGCGGACTTCGTACCGCTTTGACAGTTTCCATGACAACAAAACAAACCAAAAAATCATTTGTCCGCTTAAGAACACCCGTATCCCATGATGGACCCCTATAGCAGCGCCACCTACCGGGTCCAGTTCTAAATCTAAACCATTCTCGAATCCACTTGAACACACACAGAAAATTTCATCCAAATCGGTCCAGCCGTTTAGAAGGAGTTCAGTGACATACACACGCACAGAAGATTTATATATTTAAAGATGAAGATTTATTTGTATCGACTGTTTTGTGATTCACAGATTTCACATTAGTCCTCTCATTTTATGATTTATGTGATTATTGTCTGTTGTAGTGTTTAAGCATCGCGTGTTATTACTTTTATATATTTTTTTGTTATTAACCTAAGCTAGTTGTGTACATTTATTATTATTTATTATTTATTGGCCTTGGCTGTTTATGTACCGATTAAATTTAAATATATATAAAAAAAAATTATGGTAAAAGGAGGCAAACGAGCAGGCGGGTCACCTGATGGAAAGTAATCACCGCCGCCCATGAACACCCAAAACCAAAGTAATCGCAGATGCGTTGCTGGCCTTGAAAAAAGGAGTTGGATCTTGAGCAGGGAGTAGGACTTGGGAGGGGGGAGGGGTGAGAGGTGGGCCTCCGGTACTTTCACTCACCGGACGAAGCACAACAGCAACGAGTGCCGTTGTTTCACGCCGATATTCTGTGAGAGGGTGGTATTATGCCGGGCGAGCCGGCCAATTTCGTGCTGCACCGCAGCGTGGCTCTACCACTCAGCAAAAGTAATACCAAAACATTACTGAACACACCACACAATTCATCAAGATGGGATTTACATCTTGATTAGGTACTTGTTTCAATGATCTACAAGCAGTTAGACAGTCTACAGGATAATTATTCACGTTTTATTAAGGAATAAGGAAGTGCAATATATTTTTCTAATGTTTGTCTTACATCACCAGTATGCTTAAGCTTGTAACAAAAGGAATATTTCTAAAGTAACCGCCTTTACCTAACAGCTCCCACTGAACCGCCTGTGGACACGCGACTCTCGTATAGGAGTTACCAAACTGCCATATGTCGTGACATAGTCCTGTTAAAGGACCAGCCATTTGAGGAAGCTGCCACTTCACGATATTAAATGGACTAATCGGTCATTACATAGAAAGGTTCTGCGGGCCAAAATGGCAATTGCCATCTGTCACAGTCTTTAAACATTCAAAAGAGAATTAACAAAATGTCATACATAAGTACATTTATATATTATCAAGGGCCGATTTTACAATTAACGGAAAAATTTATTCGTTTGATAAATTATTAGATAACCATTTTAAAAATGTATTGTTTTAACATGACTTTTCTTTTTAAACAGGTGACATTTTAGCTTGGTTATGTAATACTTTCTCAGAAGATTGAAAAGTCAGGCCTAAAAAGTATTTTGTTTTAAAATGTACAGTTTAATAAATAAGAATAAACATATTAATACATGAATACTACACATTAAATTAAACATTTTATTCGGACTCATGTTTAATTTATTGTATTTATTTATTTCTGAGTTACAACCTATTTGTGGGGTTCGAGGTCATTTATTTCTTTAAACAGGTACACTCGCAAAATATACAATAAATAATGTGTTAAAATCTTATATGTGTTTCATTATGAGTGACACGTCATTATTGATATAACTTAGAAATTAAGTTTTATAATAGGGAACAAATTTTGTTCAATTTTTGTAAACAATTTTGTTTAAATAATTTCGAAAAATTAAACGTCATAGTGAGACTGAAGACAGTGTTGGTCTACGATTGGGATATAAATCATCTTAGAACCAAATTGAAACGCCCGGACCTATTGTTGAAACCGAATCATTCAATATTTGCTTTCGAACACTGAAACAAAAAAAAACTTGGTAATGGATTTACCAACCAATGACTGATGCCCTTCTCAAGATAGGATTGTGGGATCCCATTGAGCATTGTTTAATGTCGAGATATAGTACGTAATAAAAATTTAAAAAAAACATTTTTGTCAGACCTGGGTCCAGTGTTAGTAACATTATTTAACTTAAAAACCTATGTTAGTGTATATTATTTATTGTATAAAGTTATTATAATTATATTTGGTGTCTTTGACGAGGTGGACGCAGGTCCAGTGCCGCTTATTGGTACTGTCTACGTCCAGTCTCGTCGCGACTGTCCTCAGGACGCTGTAGGCGCTGCCCCGCACCCGATGCATCAGCGACGCGATGCGCTTTCTAATGATAGCTGAGAAGCTATCAACTTCAGCTGCTAGCAGCAGCATCCCTGATGCACTATGATGCATGTAATACGTATGTATCAAAATAAACAGGCCAAGCAGGCCACCGAGACACAATTGTGAAGTTTTTTGAGGCCCATTGATCACAACAGTTCCTCAATAGTTTAGGATTCCAGGAGAAACGTGTGAACCTTTGCCCTTTATCACTACTATCACCGGTCCGATCCTAATTCTTCGGAGAATCTAGAAAAGAACGGGGACACGCACTAGTGCGTGATACCATTGCCTCTAGACACCTCTAGCTGTTGCTGTTGCTGTTCTAGTTGCTTGGCATCTCACTGCATTAGACATAATTTTAGTTTAGTAAAATGTGGATAGCGTATTGGACTACATGATTTTTTCTTGCTACTTTATGGGAATTTTATCTTAAAATGTTGTTAATGTGTAGTCGTTAGGTGTTCCAAAGAGAGAAAAAAAAAGACCTCGGAAGGTGTTTCGTTTCACACGACTTGAGGTATACTTTAAGTTTCTCGACGCCTCTGAAGTCCGGCGACGCTGAAAATACCGCCAAATCAGCAAATTCTCTACAAAAAATATCGCAGACTAACACGTGAGAAAAATACCAAGTGCATCACCATTGTGCATTAAAAAAAACAGAAAATATACGTAAAAAAACAAACATAAAACATTGCAGGTTCTAAGTATTTTTACTGTATTCGAATTGAAACGAAAGGTCCGCAGTAAAACGCGATTGTGCTTTTAGTCGGAATTTACTTGAACATTATTTGAAAAAGCACAATATATATTTGAGCTTCAAACGTTTTCGGAGTCCAGCTTTTATATCGACGTCCATCGAACGTTTTTACTTGACGGGCTGCGTATTATTATGTTCTATTGTTTAGTTGGATGTATGTCCATTTTATATGAGAGCAGTATTTTTTGGTAATGTTTATCTTAAGGGCCCATTAGTGTGTTGTTTGTTATGAGTGGATACTTATTGTAAGATTGGTAGACCGCATTGTGTAGCAGAAATAGCCAAAACATTAACCATATTTCTAACTGAATTGTTGAAATTTGCAAACTCTAAAAGGATAAAAAAAAACGCACTTAGTATCATTATGGTGATATTTTATTACTGTTTGGCAGATAAAGGGTTTAAGTGAACGGGTGACCTCACCACGAAGTCCCACTATGACAAATCCTGAGCAGTGAGTTTTTTACACCAGAGCGCAGTGTTCTGTTCAATTTTATTATGTCGTCTTTTTTATAGATTGTGTAGTAATGGCGAATTAATGTAAATAGATACAACACAATAGCGTCGGATGGAAGAGTTATATGCTACATTTAAGCATTTATAACAGTGAAGTTTCACTGCACTATATATACCTTTGAGTACCTACTTGTAAGGTGTTACTTGTGTAACATTTCCTGAAATTACGTTTAAAAGCAGCGACCGTATCATTACAATGTCAGGGTGCCAAGTGCGAGTTTAATTCGCCATTTGATCACGTTAACAAAACGAGAATTTGTATGGCAAAATGTTAACTCCTCTCGTATGTCGCCAGGAGGCGCTGCTTCAATGCCATACTAATTTTCGTTTTCGTAAATGTAATCGAATGAATACGGATAGTACAGTCGGCAGCAGATCAACCTACCCAAATCCGTCAAATTTCTCTAATTAATATTGATCAATAAACAATAAAGTTCAAAATTGATTGTAGAAATTTGACAGTTTTGGGTAGGTTGATCTTCCGCCGTGTGTACACAAAACTTACAGTAGGCCCCCAGTATTCAAAAGCGTCGCCGAACATGTCGACATGGAAGCACCTCTAGTACAGTACGCAAAAACAACGTAAAAAGTAAAAACGTTGATAACAAGTAGTTAACACCTTAGTTATCATCACCAGCTCTTGTTCTATGTCCCCACTGCTGGGGCACGAGCCTTCCCTGTGGATGGATATGGAGAACGGGCCATAAACCACCACGCGGGCCCAGTGCGGTGCGGTGGTTGTTAACAACTGCTAATGCCGCCGGGACCAATTGCTTTACGTACCTTCCAAAGCACCGTGGAGCTCGAGATGATACATTTTGGTCAGCCATCCGATGGTGACTTGCTTAACCTTAGCAAATAGCAGACCGGGCGCATCGAACTCCCACACACACACCTTAGTGAAATTACAGAACTCAAACCAATCAGCGGTGGTAACAGTCAGACTGACTACCCACCCAGAAAGCCGGGTGGCCCAATGTCCCGACCCTCTTCGGACAAAGTGACACATTTGTTACCGCGGCGAAAGCGCTCTATAGATTATTACCGCAGGTGATAAATTTAGAAAGGATGTGTCGTAAGCGGAGCCTTTTGTAATTTTTGTTTTATGGTACGCGGGAGGCAGCCCCGGATAAGGAAGTATTGAGGTATGTGCTCGCTTTGGAGCGGAGACTCATTTGTTGGCGTCTGCTTTGATGGTCTTGTATGACTAATGGTGCTGTCGATGTTTACAACACAGTCAGTCGTTTACTAACCCTAGCGTAAGTTCATTGTTACTAACACAGTCAAATTTGTTGTTTGACTCCTATAAAAAACAGTTGTCACTGAATTCAACAATCCATTGTTACATTTAGAACTACTTGTGACATTTTTTGGCTTTCCAGTAAAGTACTCGTAAAGTAAGCGGTTTTTCTTACTTTCCGACTTTTCTTACTAGGGGTGTCTAGTGTCACTTAATAACAGCTATTAAGACTGGAGCTGCTATCAAAATGAATAACATAACCCTTGATTCTAATATAACCCTGTTTTAAGCTTCTTATTTTCGCTCACAATATATTTTGTAATTGTTTTATTTAATACTTTGTTTTTCTGTAGACACTAACATGATAAGTCATTATAACCTTTTTCTTTAAGTTTTCGAAAATAATTTAGCGAACTAAATTAATACATTTTCTTCCAATCTTTCTTATATTACATTATATACGTATCAAAAGGTGTCTAACACATTCAGTGTATCACCCATAATACCCACAATTCCGTTTTGATGGATCGATTTATAAGCACAGACAGTCTCCCTGGAACAAGCAATAAAAAATAAGGAAGGGATATATTGCAACAGACAGACAAAAAGATAGAAGGCTCCGTTTGATGGAACGCCGGCCGCAGATGCGAGCGCAAGAAGTGCCCATAAAGGGCGCAGAGGACCCGGCTGGATGTATGTTATATCGGATTTGATTTTATGACGTCATCCAGGACGGTCACTTCTAGTTGTTGCTTTTGATTGATTATATTCTTTCACCAACATTTACTGTACAGAAAATACAGAAACAAATTTTACTTCATCATGAGCCAGTTACGTACAGTACAGTACACCAGTTTTCATGGTGTCGCTATCTTTGAGGTCCCGGGTTCGATCCCCGGTCGGATCAATTTACAAATACCTGTTTTTCTATATTGTTTCGGGTCTGGGTGTTTCCTATGTATAATAAGTATATATATATATATATATATATGTATATTATATATATATATATATATATATATTAAGTATGTTTATCCGTTGTCTAGTTATCCATTTATCGAGTTTCATAAGGAAGCTTTTCTTGGGGTTAGATAATTGGTGTGGGAAACATTTATTTATTTATTTATTGGCCGTACATTTGTATATTAACTTAACAATTAGAATTATGTTTAAGCAACATACCCGACTAGAAACACAGCCACGTAAAATCATGTGTACTATTCTTCCGCGCAATTTATGAACGCAGTAAGTAAGTTGTACTTACTGCGTTCATAAATTGCGCGGTTTTTAATTTTTAAATTTTTAAATTAAATAAATAAATATTTTTATAATTTTTAAATTAATTACTGTGTTTGTGATTGTGATATTTGAGATGCTGACATTACGATTTATTTTCTCGAAACTGTTCACATGTTCTTTAATGCGTTCATAAACTGCGCGACAGTATTGTGTGACATCAAATTCACTATAATTGCTTTATTCGCATACAAGGGGTCGAAGAACAAGCAAAAGTTGCATATGGCATTGAAGCAGCACCTAGTGACAAATGGGGTGAGTTGCAATATTATGATATTATATACTATATTATATATATACAATGTGTAACAGAAAGGTGTAGTAAAAATGAAAAGATCCGAAGCGTATCCGATCTAGATCTTGTATGTGTTGTTACTAAGACATAACTATTAACTTTAACTTGTCAAGCAATGGTAATATTAGTGAAGTCATATTCGTCATGCAAGCAGCAGCGATCATAAATGTTAGTACTCAGAGGATACTAAACCACTAAGGCAGAGATATGTTTATTTTGATGTGACGTCACAATAGAAATATTTATTTATAAATACCATAACAAATTAAAGTTAACAATCATGAGTAAGTAACTCTGCATACAAGATGTAGGTCGAATACACTTTGGATCTTTTCATTTTGACCACACCTTTTGTTACACGTTGTATATTCTTGATTTTATATAATTATAATGTTCTCGTGTGGAGAAAAGGACGCCCTCAGACTAGATGGAGCGACGATCTTTGCAAGGTGGCTGGCGAGAGCTGGGTGGAGTAGTCGCGGATCGTGCTCGGTGGCGTGCACGCGGAGAGGCCTATGTCCAGCAGTGGACTAGTATAGTCAAGTCAAGTCAAATATTTATTTGCAAAGAACAGGTATATACAGGATGTCAAATATAAGTATTAGAATCGCTATTCAATTAATAAACATTAACATGCAAAAAAATATTGATAATTAATAATTTAAAAACTCATTTATGCTATAATAACATTTTTCTAACAACCATATACGTAGCTTTTTTGTCATTAAACTTATAGGTCCCTGTTTAAATTGATTTGGGATTCTGTTATATACTTTTATGCACATATAGTAACAACTTTTTTGATAAAGAGCAGTATTTGGGCGGAAATCTAAGACGAGTCTGTCACTGTCTCTTGTGTTTCGAGGAAATACATCCTTGGCTCGTAAAAACAATTCTGGGTGCTGTTTGACAAACTTGTATATATCTAATATGTACATACTTGGAATGGTTAGTATGCCCATAGTGGCCTGCATGAGTCAAATGGAACTTTGTTACATATGGCTCTTATGCATTTTTTTTGGACAATAAATATTTTATTTACATTTGTGCCATTGCCCCACAAGATAAGCCCGTAAGAAATATTTGATGCGACATAACCATAGTAAGCAGACAACGTCACTTTAAGAGACGTTTTCTTCGTTAATCGTCTTAAGACTTAAACAAACCTGTTAACTTTGCTACAAACCTTTTGAACATGGGTAGTAAAGTTTAGGCTTTCGCTTAGTTCTATTCCCAAGAATGATATAAAATATAGGCTGATGTTGATGATGATGGCAAGAAGTAAGATGGCTGTTAGTAGACTGAAATAAAAGTAGCGTGGTAAAATATAGATGTCATCCTGCTCCAGTCGCATGTTCAAAGTAGCTTAATAATATGAAGTATCTTAATAACCGCCTCGGTGGTCTAGCGGCTAAGACCACCGGTTTAGACCCAGAGGTCCCGGGTTCAATTCCCAGCGGGGGGTACATGTTTGTGTACTCGGTTTGGTTGGTGGTAGGGCTTGTTTGTCCGCTTAGCTAGCTACCACCATCTTATCTAAATATGTCGCCTAACATCAATGTTTGTAACAATGTTGTGTTCCGGCAGCCAGAGATAAGTTAGCCAGTGCCTCACTAGTTGAGGATCCCGGGTAAAGTGCGCTTCCACCATTGGCCTTATCATCACTTAACATCAGGTGAGATCAAGGCACTGTCCTTACCCATTAATATAAAAAAAATCTTGAAAGTCATAACATCTATGGAATAACTTTATTAAAATGTAAAGTTTAAAGAAAAGAAAGGTAACTGAAAGTCGACACCGTTCATTGAGGGTGGCACTGAGTAACGAATAGTTGGAATAGTAAGTTATTCGTTCTGAAGGTGAAACGTCGCGATCAATCTCTTCGAAAGTCACATTATTATAGTAAGCAGACGTTGATTGAACAACACTATTTATTTAAGGCAAATAAAGGAGCATTTTTGAACTAAAGTAATGTTCAGAAAGTAGGTTTCTGTTAACTTTTTTTTATATTTTACGGGTAAGCACGTGGCATTCATCTCACCTGATGTTAAAATAAAATAAAACAAAATGAAATAAAATAAAATAAAATAAGTGATGATATTGCCGAAGGTGGAAGCGCACTTCACCCGATTCCTCAACTACGGAGTCTATATTATCTCTGATAAATTTTACTATTTATTTTCAAGTGCTGCTGTACTGAAGCTAAATTAAATATTTAAAAAAATATAAAATACAGTAAAAAAATTAAACGCCTACCCAACCCAGCCAGGAATCGAACCTGGATCGTCCGCAATACGGGCGGCTGCACTGACCGCTATGCTACCGGGAAGGCTGACGTAAGCCGCTGAATTATGCCCGCATGGTTCCCGTTCCCGTGAAAATATCGAGATAAAAAGTATCCTATGTTTTAATCCGGGTTATAAACTATCTGTATGCTGAATTTCATCTAAATCCATTCATCCGTTGCAGCGTGAAGAAGCAACAAATATACACACATACATACACAGAAACTTTTGTATTTATAATATTAGTGTGATTACTTGAAATGCATTATATTATTATTATGTAAACAAATGTTATACGAGTAGTATACAGAAAATAAATATATTCTTATTCTTATAAAAACTATGGCGGAGGAAGCTTTTGGTAATAAAAGGGGTATGAAAACGGCTGAGCATTCGGACAGTTTTCATTGCGGCCCGCCGCCCCCCCACGCGCCCACGCCGCAGCTGCTCCTGCATTCCGGCGATTTATCGCTGCCATCGGCGTTTCTTACACGGACGGTGGCACCGGGAAAAATCTCTATGAAGAGCGCTATTGAAAATACATTTGTGCGGAGACGTTAGTGAAATCGGTATTGATGGGGGGACAAGTTGAGGCGGTGGTCGCTGACGTAACACGGTTACTAGATAAGATGAAACAATAAACAGATAGATATATAAGTAACAACAACAATAAATATTAAATTATTGAAATAGTTACAAATTGGCGGTCTTATAGCGATATAATATGATAAAATACTGGAGCCTCATAACAGCTGATTATGATATGAAAGACCTTATGATAGAGAAAAACGTTTAATGACTCGTAGAAGGGACTTACACAATTCCTTTGCGCCCAAACTCAATATAATTGTACACAGTGTAAGGTATCAAGCTATCAGAATTTTTAATGCTCTGCCTACTGATCTTAAGTCCATCAGTAATGTAAATTTATTTCGTAAAAGTTTAAGGAGCGTCTTGTTGGAAAAATGTTTATAGTATTGATGAATTTACTTGATTGATTTTAATGTCTGTGATTACTGATTACTTAATGCTGTTTATTATAATTGATGTACTTATTTATAATTTGTATTGATTTAATTAATTTTATTGAATGTTTTAATTTTAATTAATTTTATTATTTTTATTTTTTTACTATTTACATTTTAATTAATTAATTTATGACTGTTTACTTTCTTTTTTTTATTTTATTTTTTAATGTATTGTTTATTTATATTTCCTACACAAAGTTATTTGTTTGTGGAATAAATGAAATTGAATTGAATTGATTACAGACGTCTTTTTTTTTATCTTGAGAGACGAGAAGGCCGAAAGTGGTAGCGCACTTCACCCGGAATCTAAACTGGAAAATAAAAATTGGAAAATACCCTATCATAGCAGGACACTTTTCATTACAAATAAACACAAAAAATATAGAAGACAACCACAACATGTAAAAAAACAAAAAAAAATATACAAATCTAATATATCAAATTTTCATCCGGTATAAGTTTCAATTTCGACAATGTCATACAGTACCACTACAGTACTCTAATAAAAGTCAAAAGTTGTTTAAGAAAAACAAAGTCAAACTATAGTTGTTAGTAAATGTTGCTAGTCGCATAACTCGAGAACGGCTGAACCGATTTGGCTGATTTTTTTTTGTTGTGTTTGATGAAGTCCGAGGAAGGTTCTTAATGGAGAGAAAAAACGTAAAAATACGAGGAAAATGGTAAAAACAACAATTTTCTTTTCCCATACAAACCACTCTCTACTGGACCGATTTAAAAAAATCTTTCACCATTAAAATGCTACATTAGCGCTAAGTAACATAGGCTATATTTAAAAAAATGTCCACCCGTATTAAGCAGGGACGGGGAGATTACAATAAAATTCGTAATAACATGTCTTTGAACCCATTTCAAAGTATTATTATAATGTACACATTTACATAAAGCAAATTGAAAACGTCCGCGTCCGCACCACTAACTATGAATATTTGAATACCTTTTGATTGTGGTAACTTATTTTTACAATGCAAAATGCCCGCGACAATTTCGCCGCCATTTGCCTTTGTAATCGCTTAAAAACTCAAAAAGTTTCAAACATAAATTACTCACTAGGGAATCCCAACTTTTTTTTGAGAAACAAAGAAAATATAATATCTGGACAGGACGCGGACGTAACGACTTCTCGCGGTACGTTTGTTATAATGCTATAATTCGTTTTCTTACTTAAACGAGCTTGTCGATTGAGATTTATCAAAATAATATTATCGAATTTGATTTGAGGCAATATCTCATTCATTGGAAGGTGGAAAGAAGTTCAGAGTACCACTACCATTTGTTTGTATTAAGTTGATTTATCACGCAAAACAATTGAAACAGACAGACTATTGACGCTTTTTGACAGCTAACAAGCAGCCAATGACGTAAAGCCTCGATGGCGCAGTGGTTACCGCGGCCGGTCTGCGATTGCTAAGGTTAAGCAACTTTCTTAAAGGCCGGTCATCGGATAAGTGACCAAATCATATTTTTTTCATATCATATTTTTTTACCTCTGTGCTTCGGAAGGCACGCAAAAGCCGTTGGTCCCGGCTGCATTAGCAGTCGTTAAAAACCACCGCACCGCACTGGTCCCGCGTGGTGGTTTATGGCCCGTTCTCCATCTATAAAGAAGGATCGTGCGAAGTGAGAAAAAAAAGAGCTAATGATGTGATGAAGCAGCCAATGACGAAAGAGTGCTACATACGTAGCTCGTAGCAGCATGTATCGTAGTACGGGCGTATGCTACGTACGTACGCTACGAACTGCTACAAACATGCTGCTGCATCATACAACATAACGTTTTCAGTGTGGGTAAGAGTTATTATCTCTCAAGTGTATCTTTAGTTCTATTTTGGTAGCGTTTTTGTTTTTGTTTCACATTAAAAAGACTATGCTTTAGTTTAATTTCTCTTTTTGCCTTTTCGCACATATATGTATCTCGTCAATAGTATCGTATGTTACACACAGGCATGAAAACTAATTAGGCTAGAGTGTAATTTATTTTTTTCAAATTCAAATATGTCATATTAAGCTGTTTGTTTTCTTAGTAAAGAAGTCTGTGTCATACAGACGGAGACCAAACTTTCTAAACATGAGAAAAAGGCAGAAAACACAACATGCGAGCTGTCTTCGGACTTTGACTAAAATCAAGCGGAAACATTTGCCTAAATTTTAATAATATTATTAAAGTTTTTCTGTTTACAGACATTCTATATTCATACGGCACGAAGATAAAATCAATCCACAATTTAAACCGGATGCCAATTAACTGATATATCAATGTTTCGAGCGCTACATTCTGGTCATAAAGTGGATGGACCAAACCCCCTTGTGGGTCCTTAGATTAAATCAAGAGCCATAAAGTGGGCTTAAGCGGCGCAAGCGACGCGAGCGGAGCGGTCACTCGCGATGGGTAATGTGATTGAAGAGTTTACGACGCTGTAAGGCGGGGACTGAGTGACGCTCGGTAGCGGTGACTGCGTCAAAAGTCGAAAATGCAAGATATTGTAGCTTTATCATACAAATATCATTTTTGTGCTAAAATAAAGCTCAAGTAAAAACAGATTACCCTAAAATGAAGCTCCTCATTAATGTAATTGAATATAACGGTAAACCTGAATATCAAACGCACTTCACTTGGAATATTTTTTTATATATATTTTACGGGTAAGCACAGTGCCTTTATCTCATTTGATGTTAAGTGATGATAAGGCCAATGGTGGAAGCGCGCTCCACATAAGTATTTTATTGATTTGTGATATACCACTTCAATTCGTCGGAAAACCTACCAGGTTTTAAAAAGTGTGAAAAGTATTAACTACATAGTACCGATGTAGGGGTACTTAACATTTACATTGTTATAATATTTTGTTCCAGTAAATTGATTGGGCACCTAAACCTATTTCAGCATTTTGGCAGTGAGCCCCATAAAAAAGCTCACCCAAAGACAAGTTTTTTATTTAATAATTAAGATGCTGCTGGATGCGAACAGCACAAACCTGGTCGTTGTGGAGATCCTTGGAGAAGGCCTTTGTCAAGTGGACTTCTTTGACTGAGATGATGATGATTGATGATTGTAGTTACCAACGACATTCCCAGGATAGCGGAAAAGCCGAGGATGCGTATGGCTTGGGACAGAGATGAATGGCAGACACGAAAGGAGGCCTACACGCAGCAGTGGGTATCTCCGTGCTTAAATGATGATGATTGCAGTTGGTACTGTAGAACTTTATAGCTTTACCTATAATAAAAGGCAGTAATATCACCATTATTTTATATATTCAGAGAGCGTATTACAAATCAGCCCTAAGCTTCTCGGCAGGCTGTCACCGAATCCAATCTTCATCTGTTTTGTTCTCGAAGCTTACTTTTTTTTTCTCAGGCCACGTCGTAAGCCATAGAGCTGCCCGAGCAAGGAGACCCGATCACCACAGTGCCTCGCTACTCGTCCGCTATCGCCTATCACTAAGCCGCTGCCATAAATCTCATAAAGCGTGCTCGAAGCTTGCCGGTAGAGAGCGCCGGTGCCCGTGTAGTCGCGCTACATCGCGCCGGTTTAAATGCACTGGGAATGTAACATATCAACGTGCTTACTCAGTGAATAATATGTAAAGAGAAATTCAATTACAACATTTTAAACTTCGTAAAGATTTTATTCGGCTATTGTTTTAACTAAGAATAGCACAATTTAAATCAAATTAAACTTTGTTGGCAAACTTACTAATAAAACATAATAGTGGTAAATTAATATTCATATTTACCTTACTACATATTTATATTTCTACTGTACTACATATTTAAGGCCAGCTGATTTTTTGATATTTTGTTAATTTTAACAAACTCATGCATCCATGTTTGCGTACATACAAAGTCAAAGTCAAAGTCAAATCATTTTATCAACATAAGCCTTCACAGGCATTTATTGACATCAAAACTATAAAATCCAAATAATAATAAAAACAAAAAAAATAGTTTAGACTAAACCATTGAATCAACCACCAGTTCGGATTTCGGAAGAGCCTTCGACCGTGAAGAGCTGGCCAGAAACTCAAACTCACATCATTAGCAAACATATTAAAACATACGCATCTATACATCTAAAAATTCTTTAAATGAAGCACATTATACTGCATGTAATTATACTACATACGGCATGTAACATGTCGTTTATTTTATAATAATCAAGACGTTTCGATTCGAACCTTTCACAGAATACAAGGTTACAGGGCGACGTTATTACATTTTCTAGTAGCCACAAATGAAATTTCCAACTTTTACACTAACGAAGTCAAGGTCTGGTCCAACAGCCGCGCCTGAAGCACGAGCGCCGCCGGAGTGGCGGGCGAGGGCACGGGAGTGACAGCCCACTTCCGTGAACATGTCGGTCACGGGCGAAACTCTTTGACTAAACTTAGTCTGGAACTTAGGCTTCATGATTGTTTTGTCTGGTTTCTGTTTGTTATTTTCTATATTTGAGGACTCGGTTTTAAGCTCATTGACCTCGGTCAATGTGTGGTACTCGTACCGCAATGTTAATTGAGGTATAAAGCGAGGTATAAAACTCAATACTAAATATGTCTAAAATTAGGTACTAAAAATTAAATAACCAGCAAATTTTGTACCCACGAGCTTTCCTACGGATGAACTGCTAATGTAGCCGGGACCAACGGCTTTACGTGCCTTCCAAAGCACGGAGATGATCAAGATGATACATTTTTGGTCTCCCACTTGGCTCATGCTATCTGCCAGCACACCTCAAACGTCTTATATTTACTATATGACACCGGCCCAATTCAACAAAATAAGACGTACTTACCTACAGTAATGAGTAACAAAGTTCGCGGGCCAACGAGAATGAATGAAATTACGGAATCAAAAGAAAGCTCTCGACTCGTAGCGACGGTTTTGTATGTCATTCCATAGACCTAATGCATTTGTGATAAAAAAATAAGTGGTTATAATAGTTAATTGGATGAAGGGATGCTTTTGTGGGGACTACTACTCATGTTCGATTGGCTGACCCTCCTCAGCTTAGATCAGATGCAGTCCATCAAATAATATTTATTAATTTACATGTTGAAGTTCTTTAAATATTATGGGATCTAAATGTTTATATAATTTTTAACGCAAATTTTGTTGCGAACAAATTACAAAAACACAAATGCTGAAAAAATTTCCACGAGCAGGGTTTGAACCTGCACCCTTCTGACATACCGGGTCAGGTGCTCTTCCAATTGAGCTATCGTGGTTCTAACCAGCCCGCCGAAATTATTCAACACTATTTACTTTTTACTTTGAAAGCCAAAGGCGCCCATTCAATGTTAACAACTACCGTCATTAACATCCGATCATAATATTTTTACAAATACTAAAGATCAGTTAAGAAGTAGGCAAGCTATTTATAAATGTTTATATAAATTTTAACGCAAATTTTGTTGCGAACAAATTACAAAAACACAAATGCTGAAAAAATTTCCACGAGCAGGGTTTGAACCTGCACCCTTCTGACATACGGTGGTGGTGGTGGTTAAGGTAATACAATTGCTATCATCGTACAAAATAAAATAACATTAAATTAAAAAAAACATTTAAAAAAAGAATCATAAAAAATTCCCCTAGCAAAATCCTCTTAAAACTTGAAGAGTGAATCTTCACAGCGTCCCGCGTCCATAAGTGTTTTCGTCACGCCGAGACTCGCGAAGTTTCAACAAAAACAGTTGGCACTCAGAAGGCATGCAAATAGCGGGCTCGGGGCCGCGTAAGCCCGGCCCCGGACCTTCGGGGCTACATATTCATACCAGCTTTTGTTATCCATTGAGACGCTCTCTTATGGCAAGGATTACTGGCATTGCTTCAGTCTGTTATGAGGCTTCCGACATTATAATTACAATTTTTGAATAGTAATTTTATTTCTGTTTACATTTTTGATCTGGACGAGAGTAGCCGCAGATAGCGCTCAGTGGCGTACACATTGAATGGCTTGTGTCTAGCAGTAGACTCATATAGGCTGATGATGATAATGACGTTTTTGTTGATATTTAAATAGATGACGATGACGGAGCAATGCTGAATGCGAACAAAATGTTTAATAACATCATGTGACTTTACCCAAAACTGGTTGATGTTAAAAAATTTAAAATCAAAAGAGCAACTGTAATATTCCACGAGATAAGACATAAGCAAAGTTAAAGTAACTCAAGTAGCACCTTAAAAAATGTAAACCAACAAGTAGATAGGTACTTAAAAGTTTTAGGAAGAGCATTATCGAATGAAAAATTTAATAAAGCTTTCATTGACTTGTAAAATTGCGAAGTTGGTGCGACGAGAGCACCTGAAGGGTTATTGAAAATCCCTTTCCATTTTCATAAGTTGGAGGTTGCGGCGCAGATACCGGCGCTCCGGCCGGCGGCGGCCTTTGTCTCTGATGTTATTTGAACATCTTTTATTGCGGGAGCTTCCAAGCCCGCGGCTTTATTCGCCCCCTTTTATATCTCCAACAACCACAAATTCATCAGGTTTAAGTACTGCTAGTGAATATAGTAACTTTGTATTTCGTTTATTGTTTTACTAGAAATGTTTGTTTGTTTATGTATGTGGTGGCTAACGACTATGAGGGTCACCTGATGAAGCACGGAGCCATGGACATGGACAGCCGGTAACCAGAGGTATTCGCAGCAGCATATTGCCTTTGAGGAGAGCGTAGGCTCGTTAATATAATATTTCAGGAACTGTCTTTTTTTGTTAGTTTTCTCAGTCATTTTCAAAGAATTCAAAATTTTTATTAAAAATGAACTTTTACAAGAGTTCTTTAAAAGTCAATTCAAAGCCATGACTTTGTGAACCCTAGTGGAGACTGTTAGGGTCCTAACTAAAGGACTTTAAATGAGAGAGAGAAGTGGACTGTATATATACTTGTATATTGTATTATTATAATGTCGCGCGCGCGTCTGGTGTCGTCCGTGATCCGTGGCGAAGTGTCTCTGCTGGTGTAAAGTGTGGCGCCCGGCGCCTCCGGCAATCGTCCGAAGTTCGCACGGGAACTCCCGGCGGCGGCGGCACCCGATCGGTCTCGATGATGCACGAACATCCTCCCGCCCCAGCTTGAAGGATTCAACTGAGAGGAAGAGGGCAAATATTATTAAAAGCCCGAAGCAGTGTCCCCCTCTTGGTCTTCAGCTCGGCCACGCGCGTAGTCCCGTCGCTGCCTGGGAAAACCTTGGTGACTCGCCCCAAAGGCCAGAGCAACGGCGGCTGCCCTTTCTCTTTGATTAGGACGAGTGTTCCGACTGCCAGTTTCTCTGCGGAAGTACTCCATTTCGTTTTTTGCTGGAGCAGAGAGACATACTCGATTTGGAAGCGTTGCCAAAAATGTTGCTTTATGTGTTGTACTCTCTGGTAGCGCTGGAGTCTGCTGATGTTGATGTCAAGTATCTGCGGATGCGGAACAGAGGTAAGCGAGCGTCCAATCAAAAAGTGAGAAGGAGTGAGGGCTGTCAAGTCTAGAGGATCAGAGGAAAGTGGGGTGATAGGACGTGAGTTTAATACAGCTTCTATTTGAGCCAAACATGTAATGAGTTCCTCATATGTAAAATTCGTTAACTGTAGTAACCGTTTCAAGTGATGCTTAGTTGAACGGACGGCGGCTTCAGCTATGCCATTGAAGTGAGGAGAGTATGGAGGGGCGAAAGTAAACTTGATGCCTTGTTGAGCGACGTCGTATGAAATATTTGATTCCTGTAGGAATCGTTGCAACTCGTTACAAGTACCGACGAAGTTGGTCCCGTTATCGGACAAAATACTTTGAGGGCTTGCCACGACGAGCAACAAAGCGATTTAATGCGGCCACGTACGCCTGTTTACTCAGGTCTGTAACGAGCTCGATGTGAACAGCCTTAACTGCAAGGCAAACGAAAATGCACAGGTATGATTTTATAAGCCTACATCCTCGCCCTTTTCGGTCGGCTATCAAAACTGGCCCAGCGTAGTCGACACTACAGTTTAAAAACGGGAACTCTAGTTGAGTTCTTGAAATAGGTAGCTGACCCATTATGGGTTGTATATTTTGACACTTGTGCTTAAAACATTTGATACATCTTTTTACTGTGCCTTTGGATAGATTTCTGCCACCTAATGGCCAAAAGCTTTGTCGTATGTTTGCTAAAAGTAGTTGTGGTCCAGCATGTAACAAATCTTTATGAAATTTTTGAAATATTAATTTTGTTATGAAATGCTTACTACATAGTAAAATAGGGTGTTTGACATTGTAGTCATAATGTGAGTTGTCTAATCTCCCGCCCACGCGAATTATATTGTCATTGTCTAGGAAGGGACTTAACGATATGATTCTATTTTTACGAGGTAAGGATTTTCCAGACTTAAGTAATAAATATTCCTCAGGAAACATATTAATTTTTTTGCATGATGTATAATAAAATTAAATGAATTACTAAGCTCTTCACTAGTTAAGGAACCATTCGTTTTATTTTGTTTATTTTTTAAGTTGTGTATTAATCTATGTATATAAGCTGTAACTCTTTGTAACTTATTAAAATTGGAAAATTTATTGATTAACTTATTTATAAATGAATGGCTATTATTTAAATTGTTTAAATGATATGAATGATGATCAATTAAATAACCTGATGAAAGTTCAGGTAGATCCTGTTTCACAGATCCATTTGGCATTTGTGGCCAACATTCTTTGTCTTTCAACAAAAATTGGGGTCCTGACCACCACAAAGAACTTTCGCTGATAAGGTCAGCCTTCAGCCCGCGCGAAACCAGATCTGCCGGGTTGTCCTTCGACGGCACGTAGCTCCACGTATGTTGTGCTGTGCTCTCTTGGATTTCATCGACACGATTTCTTACAAAAGGCTGTAAAGTGTTTGGTGCCATAGATAGCCAACCCAACACTATGGTCGAATCGCACCAAAAGTTACATTTACTTATCGACAGGGTAAGAGAATTCAGAACCTTAACACACAGTCTTGTTCCTAATAGAGCCCCGCACAGCTCTAACCTGGGTATAGTCGTTGGTTTAATCGGTGCTACGCGATTTTTTGATGTTAAAAGACGAACTGTAACCAAATCATCGGAACTTATCGTTCTTACGTACACACATGCACCGTAGGCTCGTTCAGATGCGTCTACGAAGACATGAAGTTCATGTGTGATCGCGTCATCGCTAAGAACCCACCTTGGTATTTTTATTGTGTTTATATGTGGCAGGGTATTTGCAAAGGAGCGCCAAGGAGTAAAAATGTCTTCTGGAACTTGCTCGTCCCAGTCACACCTTGCTATCCACAGCCTTTGCATGACGATTTTAGCCTCTACAATACAAGGTCCCACCAGACCAAGGGGATCAAAAATTTGGCTAATTACCGATAAAATGTGACGCTTTGTTATCGGGCCGCTGGTGTCTATGTCGATAGAAAAAACTAGACTATCAGACTCACACTTCCAGTGTAACCCTAGCGTTTTGGATGATACATTCCTGTCGAGGTTTAAATTAACGGAATCTATAGGCTCACCAGTAATTTGTGTCATCACCTGCGGACTGTTCGACTTCCATTTGCGAAGATTAAAGTGAGCTGAAGCCAAGATCGAGCTAACTTCTCTACCTAACTCTATCGTCTCTTGTATAGAGCTGCTACCGCTAATGTAGTCGTCTACATAAAAATCTCTCTCGATAGAGTCTTTCACCTTTTTGGAAGTGGCAGCCGCTGAAAGACTGACCAAACACTTTGTTGCCAAATAAGGAGCAGATGCAGTACCATAGGTGATGGTATTTAAACTGTAGGTTTTCAACGGTAATTTAGGATCAGCCTGAAAGATAATTTGTTGTAAACAACGTTGAGGTGGTATAATTAAAATGGCTCTATACATTTTCTCAACATCAGCCGAAATGATGTACTTATGTTGTCGAAGACGGAGGAGTATTGAAAAGAGATCATCCTGAACAGTAGGACCTACCATTTGGATATCGTTGAAGGATAATCCAGATGTTGTTACGGCTGAAGCGTCAAAGACAACACGAAGCTTAGTCGTAGAGCTCGACTCCCTAACGACACCATGGTGAGGTAAAAAATACTCCACCTGTCCCTCAGAGTGCAGGTTCCTAGTCGTGCTGTTTTCTGTCATGTGACCCAAACGCTCGTACTCTTCCATAAAGGTTAAGTACCGTTCTTTGAAAACGTTGTCACGCAGAAAACGACGTTCTAAAGACATGAAACGACGTTTAGCCATCTCAAAGGAATCGCCTAAGACACTCGGTTTGTCTTTCAGTGGGATAGTCACCACAAAACGACCACTATCGTCCCGAGTAGTATGAAGACGAAAGCTTTTTTCACAAGCTCTTTCCTCCTGAGACAAGGAATGTTTAGAAGAGACTGAGTCAAGTTCCCAGAACTTTTCTAAGTTGGTATGCAGATCAGTCATTATGGCCTTGTTACAGTAGTGTGATTGCTTAGACGTGGGAGGATGTGATGGAAGAGCCACAGGGCCTGACACAATCCACCCGAACTTGGTTTCGAATAGTTTAGGCTTATTCTTACCTAGGTTAATAGATGTAGCACCTAGGACATCCCAAAATACCTCAGCGCCAACTAAAATGTCAATTACTGACGGAACATGAAAAGAAGTGTCAGCTAGATGTATGTCTGTCGGTATGGGTATGCTATTTACATTTACTAAATTACACGGCAAGAATTTAGTAATCTCCCGCAAGATAAAACAATTAATTTGTGTTTTATAATCACCGGTGCGAGACTCAATACAAAGGTTACAAGACTGTGTACTAATTGAGGTTTGGTTGTTTATACCTGTGATAGTGGAGCTAGTGCTACGCCGAGGCAATCGCAGCTTATTGCAAAGCGTCTGAGTTATAAAATTGACTGTGCTACCGTTATCCAGCAGTACTCGGGCGTCGAATCTCTCCCCGCTGCCGCTGACCACTGTAACCAGCGCTGTGGAAAGTAAAATGTGTGAAGCAGTATTTTGTTGTAAAGAAGTGTCACTTGATAAGACGACACTATCTGGAGTGCTAATAGGTAAAGGGGCAACTCCACATATGTCAACAGGTAGGGCAACACTATTAGAACTGCTAGGCATTGGGTCTTGAAAGTTGGCTGGCCTAGACTGCTCAACATGCAAAAGCGTATTGTGTTTGGCTTTACAATATTTACAATGCGACAATCTACATTGTTTTGTTAAATGACCAGGGCGTAAACAATTAAAACACACTTTATATTCTTTTGTTTTGTTAATGCGTGTTTCTATTGGCAAACTTCGAAAATTTTCACAAGTGTACAAAAAATGATTTTTAGAACATAAGGGACAAATAATTTTATTATTATAGGTTTGAATATTAGATTTTTGATTTTTATTATTATTTTGATTTTCACTACTATTACTTCTTGCTACAATAAAAGTTCTAGGTTTATTTTCTACTTTGTTTACTACTAATCTATCTAAGTTTTGATTTTCTATCGTTTCTAACAAATCAGCTTTATTACTAATAAACATGCAAAATTGAGATAATGTTGGTGATTTAGACAATGTATTGCGTTGTTCTTCCCAATTTCTACTAGTAACGGAATCTAATTTACTTGACATCATATATACTATAAGCGTGTCCCAATACTCTGTGGGCTCGTTCAATGTTTTTAGTGCTCGATTATTTTTATTTATTGTGTCAATAAGACGACGCAACGAAACACTGCATTTGTTAGTAACACGCTCAACATTGAAAAACGCCTGCACATGATTGTTTACTAAAAGCCTACTGTTGTTATAGCGTTCACACAGCAAATTCCATGCCATTTCGTAGTTGTCACTTTTAAAATCAATGTTTTTTATAATTTCTTGTGCGTTGCCTTTTAGCGACGCACGAAGGTAATGGAATTTGCTGATGTTGTCTATGCAGCTGCTACTGTGGATTAGTAAGGAAAAGGTGTCTCTAAACTCAAGCCAGTACTGATAACCACCATCAAAATGAGGCAAATCTATTTTAGGTAAGCGTATAAAAGCATGTTGCGATGCACCTGTGTTTTTTCCTGCCGCCGAGCCCGTCACAGACCCGTAGTCGCTGCCGCTGGCAGACGCCAGCAAGCTGCGTGCCTGTGCTGCGAGCGCATGATAACGCTCTTCGAACTTGGCCCGCTCAGCGTACGCGTCCTCCGGCTTGCCCGATAGTATTTCGATCTCCAACTGTAAATTGTCAAATTCGTCGTATAAGGCGTCAAATTTACTTAAACGACCTTCCAATTCGATGCGTTGCAAATTGGAAAGTTCCTGGCGGCTCTTGATGGTATCTAGGTGAGTGCTGAAGTTTGTAAGCTTTGCCTTCATGGCACTACGCTTGCGAATTAAAGTCTCCTCAACAGACATCGCTAATCGTTAATGAAAAGACAAAAAATAAAGAATTTATGTAGCAAAGGAACTATACTAAAAAGAAATGAAATATAGTATGCACAAAATTGCAATCGATTGCTGACGTGCGTTCGAGCGACCTTGACCTACTCAGTCAGCTGTCGTGTACCGGGCTAACGGTAAACAAGTCAAGCGAAAAGCTAAGCGCAGGCAATCGTGTGGATGGTTCAAATGTGCAATACAAATTGTGATGTGTGATGTGATGATGATGACCACTAAAATTCGACTCAAATATTAGCGAAGGTAGTGACACAAAAAAAAAATGATTTGGAAAAAAAACGTACTTTAAAAAGGGTTGAAAATAGGAAATGATTGGAACAAACTCACAAAACCTCTGTCGTTATCCACAAGGTAACCTTATTTCTCCCGCGAAGCGATGACTCAGATGAAATATGCAGCTAAGTTCTTGAAGACTTCGGGAATCCTTCTTGCGTTCGTTCCGTGATCAGCTTTCCTTATCTTCCAACTTGTAAGGCGACTTCCCGCGATAGTAAAAGAGATGACACGCAGTGACACGGCGATTTTGAACCGACGAATTCGAAGTCAAACGTTCGTTAAAAAATAAAACGGATTTTCGTAGACTTCGTTAAAACGGCGAGTTAAAGACCATTTGTTAGGGTCCTAACTAAAGGACTTTAAATGAGAGAGAGAAGTGGACTGTATATATACTTGTATATTGTATTATTATAATGTCGCGCGCGCGTCTGGTGTCGTCCGTGATCCGTGGCGAAGTGTCTCTGCTGGTGTGAAGTGAGGCGCCCGGCGCCTCCGGCAATCGTCCGAAGTTCGCACGGGAACCCCCGGCGGCGGCGGCACCCGAGCGGTCTCGATGATGCACGAACAGAGACATTGTTCCGAGAAGAAGCCGCCAGACACTCGGCAAGGGCTGTTTTATTTCGTAGCATTGTTAATGTTAAACAGAGTTTATCAGAAACTAATTAGCATAGCTATCTTAAGCATAATATAATTTTCTAGGAATCTTGCCGTGAGCACGATTCGTATACTTTTAGAGGCGATCCGAATCTAGTAGGGAAAGGGGAAACACCTACGTTACGCCATTCCCTCGAAACTCCGAGACGGTGTTTCGACCACAGCCGCCCAACAAGTCCCCCGCCCTAAACAAATCTGTTGACGCTGTACAGGCAGTCTGAGAAAAGAAAACTCTCCAAAAAAAAGGAAACGGTCCGCACAACTCGGCTCCAACGTCGACTACGACATCCTGTTGGTAATCTATCATACAATCTTGAAGTAGAATTCAGAACACATCGCATACAACGATTCGGAGCCATTAATAAACGCCAGATTAACATTTACTTTAGTTCTGTTTAGTGATTAATTTATATTAATATCATTTATATTGGTAACCAGACCAACTGTTCGCTGTTTCTATATACTAAAATATACTAAAATTAACATTGTTAATAAGAAAACATTATCCACCATTACTAATCACCAAATTACAGATCGTGAAAACTAAAATGGCCGACGAACTCCTAATGCCCTTTTTGAGTTTATCACATCGATCCTAAGTGATATTGAATGTGTACTAAGAAATATTAAACGTGGAAAGAAACGACTTATGAAATTCTTTAAATAATAAATGTAACGAATTTTACCCCAAGGAAACATTCTCTAAGGTGTTTAAAAAGGTCGTTGCTAGGAATAGCAGCGAAGAAAGTTCCAAAGTCTTGACTTTGTAATTATTGTAATCTAAAATAAAATCTAAAAACATAATAATTAGTTAATGTATAGCACAATACAGGCATTTATCAGATGTTTCAATGTGATCTGTTCCTTATTGATAATTAATAATAATAACTAGCGGCCGCCCAGTGGTCGAAATTCGACTGTAACTTTTATTAAAAGATGTTTATTATTTCGGCTGAAGGGTTTGTAAGTACAATGGCCATTACCACCAATGGCAATGAAAATGACAATGACCATTAAAAAAAAATGTGATTGACTGTAAAGTATAGTACATATTATCTCCACTTTTTTATTGTAAAAACCCCACCCGACTTCAATAGACATTTTTTAAAACTGACATTCGTATAATATGATTTCAATATTATTTATTGCTTTTTAGAGCTGATTTTACTTTTTTAATTTTCCTGTTTTTTGAAGACGGTTTTTTTATAATATCCTTTGAAGTTTTTTGTAACACGTATTATACGTACATTTTATATTTCTGCACTCCGTCGCAAACGAACTTTAACTATGTGCCAAGTTTTACACTGCCGTCATAAGGAAAAAGGGAACAACTAACATTTTTTTTTAAATTTGAGTTAGATACATAATATTTGGAATCAGGAGAAAAAGGCCTATCTTTTCAAACTCGTTTTTCTCCTGGTTTGAAAAATGTTAGATGTGCCTTTTTTAATTATGACGGCAAACAGTCCTCTGTGCGCGCAATGTGTTTAAAAAGGAAGACAAGGCTTTTTCTTTACAAATTAATACCTACTTAGATAAAAAATGTAAACTTAAGTAAACATAAATTCCTTTAAGACAATCTCTTCTCGAGGCGACTGTTTGACCATAGGCCAATATGAAGTCTTGTCACAACAAAAGAACATGGCAGTCAAAATTAATGTATCTCAGTTTTGCAGATCAATTATCTTTTTAATTAAAGGTGGTGTGAGTTTTAATTCATGCGACCGGGATGCTAAGTCTTCAATCGGCGCTGCGTGATTTAAACTGAGTCATTGAAATGTGTCACACCAGCATTTCAATGTTATAGAAGACGTGAAAAAACTGTTAAATATTTTGACTACAGGGGTTGTATGACCATGACCACAGCGGAAAAACTTCGCCTTAGAAGTCTTGCAAAATGCAAATACCCATAATGTCACAATTAAAAATCACGTCCGCCATTTGGAGTCTCAAAAAAAATATCATATTCCTAATAGGCACCCACGAAAACCTAAAAACTGTACCCATAGTGACTTTTGAAAAAAAAATACGGCCGCCATCTTGGATCTCGAAATAGATAATAATAATAGATGATAATATTTTATATTCATAATTGGCACCCACGAAATTCTAAAAACGACACCCATGTACATTATTTAGAAGGTATTTAATCATCAGCCAACCTTATTTTAATGTGGAATAAATAAAATAAACTTAACTAAAACTATTACTAAATTAAAATATGGCGTCAAAAAATTCCTCCGCGTCGCTGTCGACTGGTAATGTACCCAAGAGACTGGCGGCATTGCCTCGTTGTATGGCAATGCTTAGCCTCTGACCAAGGTAAAAGCCAGCCTTTGGGTCATGGGAAGAGTCAACCAGCCGTTTGGAGATGTCATTATACAAAGCATGAGCACTCGGACGCCACGGCCCGAGGATTTCAACCCCAAACGGCTCGAAAATGTAATTGCCGATAAGGTTATTATACTTTCGCCGCTTGAGGTTTTCTGCAGCCGCAGCAGCAGCACCAGCACAGCACGCTGTGCTAGGAAGATGGGATGGCGCAAGAGTATCGATACAAGTTGCATCCTACACTAAAGGCCTACCCACCTTCCATGGAAATAAAGACATGCCGTCCGGTCTCTTGCCATCGTCACGTGCCAAGCCATTGGGTTCTAATACAGCTGGAACGCCGACGGTGACAAGAGCACGTCGGATGATGTCATTAATATAATTATTATTATTTTCAGAAGATACTAGCTGACCGGCGGACTTCGTACAGCTTTGACAGTTTCCATGACAACAAAACAAACAAAACGTTGACAGTTTCCATGACAACAAAATATCATCATCATTCGTCCGCTTATGAACAATATCCCATGATGGACCTCTATAGCAGCGCCACCTACCGGGTCCAATTGTAAATCTAAACCATTCTCGAATCCACTTGAACACACACAGAAAATTTCATCCAAATCGATCCAGCCGTTTAGAAGGAGTTCAATTTCATACACACGCACAGCAGACTTATATATAACTAGCGACCCGCCCCAGTTTCGCACGGGTGCAAAGTTGATATACCTACATATAAATCTTCCTCTTGAATCAATCTATCCAATAAAAAACCGCATCAAAATCCGTTGCGTAGTTTTAAAGATCTAAGCATATATAGGGACAGACAGACAGCGGGAAGCGATTTTGTTTTATACTATGTAGTGAAGATAAGACAATAAATCAAGTAGATACTACTTTCCCACCAACAACGCCCACTCGCTCCACGCACATCTCGTTTTGTTATGGTAACATGATATTTTCCAGCCTACGTCGTTGTTATTCAGCGCAGCCTCACTCTGTACCTTAGCTAGCTGTGACACACACCAGGAAAATCTAGTTCACTTAGCTTTAGCTTTATTAAAACCGTCGTCTTTGAAAGGAAACAATATTTTTTCAGCAATTTGCTCCCGTATTTTATTGAGCTTTGTTTCCACTTGTCACGTTTTGAAATAATAAATGAGGATTTTTAACGACACGATTATTACTACGACTTACCTACTGTGCTTTCGTATCTGTTTCCGTGGAGTAACGATTTTGAATAATAATAAACAATAATAAACTTTCCTACACTCACACCAATTATCTAGCCCAAGAGAAGTTTCGTTATGAAACTCGTTATATGGTTACTAAACAACGGATAAACATACTTAAAATACTTAAAATACATACTTATTATACATAGAAAACACCCAGACCCGAGACAATTTAGAAAAACAATAATTTCTAAATTGACCCGACCGGGGATCGAACCCGGGACCTCAGAGATGGCGACACCATGAAAACCGGTGTACAAACCACTCGACCAAGGAGGTCGTCAGAATTATAATTATGAAATTATGAATTATAATTATATAAAAATATTATTTTCTCAAGTTTATGACAGCACTACACGTTACCTTACCATTATTGCCACAATCTCAGAGGCAATGGGACGAGCCACTGTGCAAGCAAGTTCTGGAGGGGCTTTTATCCACTTCGAGTGATATGTCAGAACTCGCTCGTCTTACTGCCGTCTCCCAGAGAGAGTCAGGCCACTGGCTCCAGGCATTACCATCTGCAAAGGTCGGTACCTTGTTGGACTGGCGGTCTCTCACTCTAGCGGCCTGTCTTTGTCTAGGCGCCAGATTAGACCACCCTCACCACTGCGTGTGTGGAGAAGCTGTTGACGAGCCTGGCCACCACGGCCTATCATATGCGCGCAGTGCTGGGCGTATGCTGCGTCACTCCACTCTTAACAGCATCATCCGCAGTGCTTTTGCCACCGTTAGTATACCGGTTGTCTTAGAGCCAGCTGATATGTCTCGCAGCGATGGCAAGAGACCTGATGGGATAACCATTGGGCCCTGGAAGCTCGGCAGGCCAGTGGTGTGGGCAACCTATGCTGGCACCGTGGCACCCTCACTTGTACGCGCCACCTCACATGTAGGGGCTGCTGCGGTAAGTGCTGTAAATCGCAAACGGCACAAACCTGTGTCCAAATTACTTATTTGTTCAGTTTGCGGTGGGACATTGGGTCCATGGAGGCCGGAGGCCAAGCAGCTTGTCAAAGAGTTGAGTGCACGCCTTGTTGAAGTCTCTGGTGACAAGAAGGCTGGCAGCTACCTCCGCCAACGTATTAGCTTAGCAATCCAAAGAGGTAATGTTGCCAGCATTCTTGGGACTGTTCCCATGAGCCCACAGCTGGAGGACATTTTATATTTATAGGTTTTATTTTGTTTTTAATTAAGTTATCTTAATTTTTTTCTTTAATGTAGTTAGTTGTGTTATGTTACATTACAGTGAATATTTAATTAAAAATGGCATAACAAATTAAAGTTAATAATTATTAAATACTTATGATAATGATAATTGGTATATTATCCTTACTACACGTTGAAATTAGACATTGTATAAGGATCTGTTAATTTTTTTAAAGGCAGTCTTCTCCATGTGTCATTATGATTGTGAAGAGAAATAACAAACGCTCCATTTTAACTTTAATAAAGATTGCAATGGCGTGTTTCGTTCCAGTATTTATTCAAATTTTACCAGATTTTCAAAACTTGTTAGGTATTCTTCATCATCATAATTTTTGTCTCAAGATATAGTTAACAAGAATTTCACATAAAAACAAAAATACATACGTTAAAAAGTTAATGATATATAGCATTTGAACTCATTATTCAGACGTTATAATAAATGTAATAAGTAAGATTTTTTGTCTATACCTACGACCACTCGGGTCGCCCATTGGTAGAACTTCGATCGTTATTCACAAAATATAAAAAGTAATGTTACACTTTGTACATTTTATCTATGTGAACTTAAACAATGCAAAATCTCACAATCCTCCAATCGCGCCATAAAAGGGTCACGAAGTTTTCACTTCACGTCACGTCATATACTCGTATAGATAAAATGGCTGAAATCAATACAGAAGCTGATTCTTAACACACTACTGTCAGGGTTTGCCTTTTTATGGTGCATGCCGTAAAAGGATTCCTAGCCCTAAGCATCATGTTTAGCTACCTGCGGTTAGAGATGCGCGTTGACCCATCAGTCAGTATCTCTTCCTACCCACGTCCGCCTGACTTTCCCTTATCATCGTTCCTGCCTGTTATCTAGCCGCTACCCCGTATCTCAATCGGGACATCACCTGCCAAGCTCCAATAAATCCGAGCCGAGTCGTTGGTGGCACGTGATCTATCGCTCCTTGTGGATCAGCTTCCTGGATCAATCTCAAGGAATCATCTAAGTGTTTCCTAATAACTCTCACAGAACTTATTTTATAAAAATCATTTTGTATTAGCTTGTTTTGGATAAAGATGTTAATTATATTCTGTTTCAAAGCCATCATCATGTTTGATGTTTCTTACGATAGATTTTGCTTATCAATCGTTAAGTTAATTGTTGGTTCGGTGATAATAGTATTTAGTTTATAATACGCGTTTTCAACCTCAAAGCAAATGAACAGCACAGCTGTAGTAACTATATCTTGTCTATAACATTTGTTTGCACTTGCACTCTGACCTTTATATGCTCTCCTAACGTGACAGACGTTACGTAAATATGAACCTATTTTTCATTTTTATCCACACTTATCATAAGAGCTACTTGTAGCCTAAACTGAATAAATGATTTTTGAATTTGAATTTGAATTTGAATTTGAGTTTTCATAACAAATGGACTAAAAGTAGTCTGAAATAAAGGATTCTTAGGATATAGTGAATAAGATAGATGTATAGATAGATCTCAGATTTAAGAATAGAACATCGATTAAAAAGATTTTACACATTTGTAAGGTTTATTGAGATACTTAAACAAAATAGACTACTAAGTACAATTGTCTTTATTCTCTTTCATAGTTTTTTTTTCATTTGAAGTTTGTTTTGTTTAGTATTAATAGAATCTACGAACATTTAATATTTATAATTAATAGAGATATCAAAATATATTTAGGTAATAACTTTAAAACTAACTAACTTTTTAACATTACTTTAGTATTAAAATAAGTAAGATCATTAAATTCACCAGCAACGTTACAATGTTAAGTTACGGGTATAACACTAATCAACGTCATCTTTTTTTCATTTCTTCCTATCCTTTTATTCGCACAATTCAGACAAACGGTTCTATCAAAACATATGTAGATTCGCATCGAGCCCAGCCGTATTTTATCCTTTTAGTTTCATACCCGAACCTTGCAGGACGCAATAAATTTGCGATTCAGTTCGGGCGAACGACTTCCACATTTTTTATTTCACTGCCGAAGCCTTCGGCCCGTTTGTGTAATGGACAGAGTGTTTGCGTTATCATGAATACGTTAAGACGCATTATTTATTCCATTGGGCACTAGAAAAAGCCTTTCAATGTATTTTTTTACATTTATTTAAAGAACTACTACAAACCAGTCTACCATTGCTGCGGCGACAGACTTCGGTAAGATGATGATTAGAATCATTTATTTATAATATTAATAACTGGTAACTGGCTAGGTGGACTTATAACAAGTCCTACCACCATTGATCAATAAGCCTACCAACAAACCGAGAACATTAATGGGGACGGGAAATCGAACCCGGTACCCATGTTGGTTTATGTAGACAGGAGTCCAGTTCGTCGTAGCATTTTAATTCTATGTTCCTATTAGTTTTATTTGTTTGTTGTTTAGCTCGACTAGTTTATTTCTTGTCTTAGATTAACTCTGTATCCTTTCTGCGGGTGGGGCCTGGTGACCTGTGCTATAAACCCATTTCAGGCACCGCAGTCCTTCACAATTTTAGGTTACTGTATTATAACTCCCTTTATAAACTTGTTATGTTTGTGAAGGATTAATAAAGAAATATTTATTATTATTATTTATTATTATTATTGTTAGAACCTAAGCCCAACTGCTACACCGAATTAATATTTTGAATTTGAATTTGATTTTTACTGAGACCGGCGGTTTTATAACAAATATGTATGATTGTTTAAATGTATGTGTATATAAATGTGTATGACAGGTATATAATCAAAGTGTGTATGTGGTAATAGTAAATAAGTTATGTAATGCTTGTTGCTCGTAACATTTATTAACAAAATTATACCCTCTTTTAGGTATCATCATCATCATCTCAGCCAAAAGACGTCCACTGCTAGACAAGGGTCTCCCCCAAGGATCTCCACAACGACGGGTTTTGTTTTGTTTTGTGTTTTTTTTTTGATCTTTTATGTATTGTTGTTGTACATATTATTTCAAGAACCCGTGTAATGTATCTGCTTTATAGTGTTATTAGCGACTTGGCCTGGCTTTGCCCGTGTTGTTTTTTTTTTTTTGCTTAATTATTCTTGTTGTAATGTTAGTTGTAGAATGTGTAATCTTTAATTATTGTAATTGGTTTTTTTTATACCGTTTTAATTAAAGTAAAATAAATAAATATGAATATATACGTAAGCCCACGAAAGACGCTATATCTATTAGAAAAAACAGTATCAAAATCCGTCCAGTGGTTCCTCAGCCCGTCCTAACAAACAGACGCGTTCCGGGGACTATCTTTTATGCTATGTATAGATGAACCGACGCCTGCACATCAACATATATCCAAAACTGTCAAATCTATTCAATAAATATTCAACTAAGTATATTTTATTTATATTTTTATTTATTTGGAATAACAAACAATTACAAAAAGTGTCTTCTGCTACAGCTTAAAATACAGAATCTTACTAATTTTGTAACCAACAACGTTATTCACAAAGTGATAATAAGTAGTAATCCTAAAAATAAAATCAAAAGTAAGTATAATTATACTTTTTCATTTTACAGGAATGTACCACGCGTCTCCCGAAAAAGACTTAGAACCTTATGTCTATGGCATATACTGTACATCCATTGATGATATCTGGAAGTCCCGGAAGTCTGATGTGCAGCCATGTGTACATACAGTTATACAGTTATGGATTTGGCTATACACATTAAGGCAACACGTGGAAAATTACATCAACTTTCACCGAAAGTTGTAGGAGTATGACAAGATCAAGTAATCTGAAATTTTGATATAGATAACTTCATGTCTTTAAAACCCTTGCTCAAAAAAACGAATGTGCAATTTTGACTCGATCGTAATTATTCTTTACGAAAACACCTCTAAAAAATTATTAATGCTATAATTACAATGAAATTACTTATTCTATATGTTTTGAAATCACTCAAATATATTGATAACATCAATATTCGTAATTTAGTTGCTGCATATTTTAATACTTAACTAAAACCAGTGTGTAATTTTATAATTTTTTTTTTTAGATTTGATAATTTGCGGTCTCAATTGACGCAGGCGCTACGTATAAAAGAATCTAAAAAATATTTTTATAAAATTACTGGTTTTTATATATATTTTTAGAGGCGTTTTCGTAAAGAATTACGAACGAGTCAAAATTGCACAATCGTGTATTTGAGCAAGGGTTTTAAAGAAAAAGGCATGAAGTTATCTATATGAAAATTTCAGATTCCTTGGTCTTGTCATACTCGTACAACTTTCGATGAAAGTTGATGTATTTTTTCCACGTGTCGCCTTAAGTCATATTATTAAATTTCAAAGTCTAATTGAGAAAGACTTCTTGGCAGGAAAGTGAAGAGTCATGTCTGCGGTTTTGTTTTATTTTCTAAAATTTGTGTTATGTCGAATATTAATGTGAAATAATGGTGGATTATTAATCGTTAAGTGTTCGTGAGTGTGCATGAGTGTTGGCAAATGAAACAGAACAGTGCAACGTCACTTTTCCAATTCTCTTAAGAAGTCGACATGAGGACTTAGTAAAGCCCCACATCTTTACTGAGATACTCGAGGGGTTGGGGGGTATATCATTTCTCACTTCCCATTTCTTTATCATTCATCATCATCATCATACAGGAAGAAAATATTGTT